>JANAVB010042018.1:14294362-14600812 GCA_029216955.1 Iris pallida
CCCCCCCCCCCCCCCCCCCCCCCCCCAACCACCCAACACAAAAGGGTTTATTTTCATATGTTGTTTTTTGGTATTTTGGTTTCATATGAGTCCGGGGACGTTTCGGTCCACCTCAGGCTAATCTAGTCCATCCTAGGTTGAATTTCTAGCTCCGCCACTGGCGGTACTCATCTTGAACTAGCTTCTTTACACTAGATAGCCATTGAACTATTTCTCATATTTGCCTCACTAGGTGAGTAGTTTTTGCGGTACTCATGTGTGGAGCAACCTTAGTGGGCTCCATACACAAAAAAGGGGTTTATTTTTATATTTGTTTTTGGATTTTTTGGTTCATACGAGTCCGGAGACGTTTCAGTCCACCTCAGCCTAATCTAGCCCATCCTAGGTTGAATTTCTAGCTCCGCCACTGGTGGTACTCATCTTGAACTAGCTTTTTTACACTAGCCATTGAATTATTTCTCACATATTTGCCTCTTCTTTCAGGGTCCGCACTGAGTTCGATGTCTGATGTTCGTGCGTACTATGGATCTTGGACAGAATGGGGATCGGACCCCGAAAACCTTGTTGCCACTCTTCTCGAGTTCTCTTTTGATATCTTGTTTTGTAGTTAATTTATTGTAATGCGGAATACCTCCTTTTCTTTTTTTTTTTTCTTCTTCTCAAGACTTCCATGTACATGAGTTGGACACTTGGACTAAGTAAATGTCAGTTTCTGTACTTACAGATCAATTTTTTAAATGTTTGGATGTGTTTACATTTCTTGAAAAAGCGAGATACTGTTTGTTGTGATCTTGAATCCAGAAAAGAGTGAATAGTTGAAAATAGTTTGACAGCTTCTTAGTCATGAAATCTCTTTTTATTGTGTCAATATTCAAGTTGTACATTTTGAGGGCTCTGATATGATGGCATATTTGTATTTAAATCTTTTATTACTCTTGCTACCACTGGTGCTATCTATTGCTGGTATAATGACACGAAAAAAATATGTAAAGGATATATGCCAATTAGGGATGTAATTGAGCCGAGCCGAGTCGAGCTTTGCATGTTTAAGCTCAGCTCCTTTATGGTTGGCCCTTATTAGTAGAGCTTGTAAGGAAATTTTCAAGCTCGACTCGCTCGTGAGCAAAGCTCGAGCCTAGCTTGAGTCCTTAGTTTCATCAAACTAACACAAGATAATGAAAATTTAATTTGCATTTGATTGAGAGAGAAAAAAACAAAGAACGAAATAGCTAATATGAAATAAAAATAACGGGAAAATTGTAGGGTTATGATTTTATTTGAGACAAGAGAGGTGGTTCTTTGAAAGGAGAGAAGTAATATGCAAGAATGAGATGGAGAGAGTTGTGTAAAACATTAGGGTGAGAGGTGTAGGCCAACCCATTATGGGCTAAAGGTCATATAAGTATTGTGGACTTTGGGCCATGGAAAATGAGCTGAAATTGTAACTAATTGAAGTCCTACCCAAACTATAATAAAGTTGAGCCGTATAGTCATAAACCGAGTTGACTCAAGCCGAGTACTTTTCGGACTTAACAACTCGAACTTGTTCACGAGCTCTTGAGCGGAGTTTTCCATGTTCAACCTCGACTCTCTAAGAAAATCAAGTTTAATGTTTTATTCAAGCTCGGCTCGTTAAGAAAATCGCTAGAGAAGTCTTTCATTGTAGCCCTACTTCCAATAGCAAAATGTTAAATTAAGAAGGAGCCATTTGGCTGGTAGGCTAAGCCAAGAAGAGGGAAAGAAAGAAAGAAAGAAAGAAAGAAAGAGAATGTAAAAAAGATGAGCATCTTGGCCTAGAGCGAGAATTAGAATAATTTGAAACCGTTCTCTTTAGTTCTATTTGAACTAGGACGGAAAAGTCGTACTCTCTTTAGCCACCGGTTCCTAATATTTTGCTCCTTAAACCACCAACATGTCATATTCCGACAACACTTTACTCTCCCTCTCAGTTGGTCAGTACCTTAAACTAATTAGCTATTTCCAAGTTGCTCTTTCATAAGTTGTGATGGCTCTTTCGAATAAACGACGTAGTCTATGTCAATCTTCTTTTGGGTTATTTAGTTTTAGGGTCTCATATATACACGGATATTAGATTTTGGATCTCGAAATTGACCGATGTTAGAATTTAGGTCTCGAAATCACTGCTCATTGGCCTACGTGAACAGTGATTTCGAGAACCAAACTCTAACATCGATCAATTTCGAAACTCAAACCCTAATATTCGTATACCTGTGAGACGCTAAAACTAAACATCCATCTCCTTTTGTCCAGAGGAGCATTGTACATGCTACCTTCTCAACACTGCATATGAGACTGAAAGATCAGCTAAACAGATGACTAGGAGTACTCTCAGAGACTATAGTATATATAAAAGCTTTGGCAGGGCTTTAACATGAGGACCGCGTGGCCTAATGGATAAGGCGCTCGCCTCCGGAGCGGGAGATTGTGGGTTCGAGTCCCATCGCGGTCGTAATTTCTCTTTTTCTTTTTATACTGATATTTTTAATTTCCAACCTCATTTCTTTTCTCTCTTTTTTTTTTTTCAATTTTCTTTTATCCTGATATTTTTAATTCCCAACCTCATTTCATTTCTTTTCTTTTTATACTGATATTTTTAATTTCCAACCTCATTTCTTTTCTCGCTTATTGCGTAAAATTACCAGTTTGTCAGTGTAATAATAAATCTATAATTTTGGACAACATGTAATGCTTTTATCTATGCTAACCCTAATTTATATGAATTTTTTGGTGGATATTTACAAAGGGCCTCGGTCCTATGGATAAAATAAATTCGGGGACTCTGAACATTCGGATCTCATACCTCGCCACAAGGGTAATTGGTATATATATATATATTTTTTTTTTTTTTTTTTTTTTTTGGTATTATATATATATATATATATATATATATATATATATATATATATATATATATATATATATATATATATATATATAAAAGGATTTTTGGTATTAAACATGTTGCGAATGTTCTCGAAATAGTATCCAATCTATTTTTTTGGACATTAGTTTCTTAACTATCCAATTTATAGCAGTCATTCTGTCTTTGGACCATAAATATTAGTTCCTTGAGTACCTTTTTTTAAAAAAAAAAAAAAATGAACTAATCTGTACAGTACAAAAAGAAAAACATTTGAATGATCCCTCCTCTCTCTCTCTCTCTCTCTCTCTTTCTATATATATATATATATATATATATATATATATATATATATATATATATATATATATATATCAATTTCCTGTCAAATTTGGCTAGTCCAGACTTGAGTGGCTAAAAGTGGTTTTGATTTTCTTGTTAATCCTTGTGTACTTCCGGGTCTGGGATTTTAATACTCGTGTAATATTTCTTTCTTTTGCATAGGATTCTTAGTATCTTTTGCCAAATTTGAATGACTCTTGTAGTTATCGGAGAGAGGCATAAGATTCTAACTGGGTGGCGACTCAGTGGATTGAGTCAGAGGAACGTATTATTACTTCTATTTATAAAAATGGTGGGAGTTGCAAATAATGGACCCAAAAAATATACAATACAGCATACACAAAATCTCGTACGTAATACTATACATCTCAAAAAAATAATAAAATAAAATAAAAAAGATTATTTAACTTCTGTGTTAATTCCCAACAGGAATATATCTCATAGACTTTCGCCCAAAGCAAGACTAGAGACTTAAGCTAATTTGGAAAGATATAAGAACCTTATTCAAGTGCAAGATTGACCCATAAAAGAGGGCAAATTTTATAGGTACTTTATATTTTACTCCACAAAAATCTTTATTTCAGAACAGTCCAACTTGATGTAATATTTACTCAAGACAGCTCCAATTTTACTTTGGACTTCCAACCCCCTTTTAGGACTGTCAATGAAGTTGAGAGTCCTAATGTAAAGTAGAACTGTTCACAAAGTTGGCAGTCCTACATTATGTTAGGACTGTCAATTTTGTTGACAATCCCAATCCATACTACTCAAATCCTTTAGAACTGCCAACTTTTGCAACAATGTTGACAGTCCACTTTATATTAGAACTGTCAATTTTGTTGGTAGTCCAAAGCCAAATATGTGAGTTTCTCTCAAGTAAAAATTTAGAATGACAACTTTGTAAATAAATTGAAAAAAATTGGCCTGCCCTCGAGTAAAACTTGAGGTGCCAATAGAATTTGAGGAGGGCCTCTCCTGAAGATCCAAAAATGATAACAAAAATGTTATAAAAGTGCACTTCACTTTAAGGTTCCTGTTATTATGGCCAAACTTGTTTGCAAAACGTGAACCTCAAATTTTGGCCAGTACAACCCTCAAGAATCGAACGGCTAAAAGTGGCTGAGATGCTAATTGATCGTGTGGACAATTTCTCTATAATACTGATACATAGGTACATTTTCATATAATTGATTTTGTGTTGTAAATATGGATAATTCATATTATTATTTGGTCTACATAACTTATGACTTTTGGTTATCCATAATCTATGATATTTTGTTATCCATATCCTATATCTTTTGTCATTTCTCCTTTAATTGTCATGATGATGTTAAACCTTCATTGTAAGCCTATATAAAGTACTCTTCTCAAGTTGATTGGGATATAAGTGAATGAAGAAACAATCTCCTCCATTTTTCTATATTCATTTCTTTGCTTTACAATACGTTATCAACACGATGCTCTAGAAAATAGAAAAAGGAAGAAATATTTCACATAAGGAAGAAAGAGTTCTCTTAAGAAAAGAAAGGTACAAGTCACTTATACATGAAGAGGTAAATCTAATCTTGTATACTTAGATATATGCCTGTTTTAGTAAAATTAAATACATGTTTGATTTTTGTGTTTATAGATCGATTAGAACGTAAGTTTTCTAGATCTACTTTCGCTTTTAGTTTTAAATCTAAATTTGTATTAAACATGTTCACAATTTTATTCAAAATATAAAATTTATAATAATCTATTTAAGATTATGTATAAATTTTATTTCTATATTTTTTTTGTATGAACTACGAAATTAATATAGAATACCTTGAATTTTTGTAACTTATTTGGAATTAGTTAATTACATCCGACTAGTTTATGTGAATCTTTTATTTTTATTATTTTGTTTATTTGAATTATACAATGTACTACTTCACATTGTTGTATATGTGAATCGAATTATATATAATAAAAAGTACCAAAAATATATTATTATTTAATGATCACATTTTTGTATATGTGATAAGCATAGGACATAATATTCTTTAGTACATTATTGTATATGTTTTTTTTGAAGCAATGGGTACTTGTGGCGAACTCGCCTCCACTGGGGCTCGAACTCCCGACCACTTGGGCCGCACGCATCTCTCTTAACCACTAGGCTAGAGGTCATTTGCAACATTGTTGTATATGTGATACACATAAGATATAATATTCTTTGATAGTATTTTATCACATTGTTGTATATGTGATACACATGAAATAATATTCTTTGATAGCGTTTACCATATTGTTGTATATTTGATATACATAAGGTATATTCTTTGATAACATTTCATCACTTTTTGGAATATGTGAAGTTTTATAATTTTGAAAGCGTTTA
Organism: Iris pallida; assembly: GCA_029216955.1. Lineage (NCBI taxonomy): Eukaryota > Viridiplantae > Streptophyta > Magnoliopsida > Asparagales > Iridaceae > Iris > Iris pallida. The sequence goes on from JANAVB010042018.1 coordinate 14,299,951, forward strand.
TCAATTTTATTATTAATTTACATCTAATATAATTATTTTCTGTCATCATGTAGATGTCGAATCTTGCAAAGCTTAAATTCAAAGCTCTTGATGTGAGCAAAGATAATTATTTATCATGGCAATGGATGCAAAGTTGTAATTGTAGTCCAACAAGCTTGATAGTACTATTAAGAAAAAAAAATAAAGAAAGTTCTGAAGCCAAGGTCAGGGCTATGATTTGATTTTTCTATGACATCATATCCATGATGATCTAAAGACAGAATATCTATGTGAGGATGATCCATTGAATTTGTGGACATCTCTAAATGATAGATTTGACTACCAAAGGATGGCAATTCTTCTGACTGCTCAAAGTGAATGGTTGAATTTAAGATACCATGACTGAAAAAATGTTAAATAATATAATTGTGCTTTGTTTAATATTGTTTCTCGTTTTAGATTGTGCGAAAAAAAAGTAACAGAGACTCAAATGATTGAGAAAATTATCTCCATTTTTCATGCAAGTAATGTGCTTTGCAGTAATAATATCATGAAAGAGATTTCATAAAATACTTTGAACCGATGACTGTCTCCTTGTAGCAGAGGCAAATAGTAACGTTCTCATGAAAAACAACTACTCTAGACCAATTGGGTCAATAGAAATTCTTGGAACAAATGTCAACAATTTTAGAATTAGTAGAGGTCGTGGTGGAGGACGTGGGAGAAAAAATTTTTATGGAAGATCTGGTCATGGTTATCAACCTTACAAAGGTGAAAGCAGTGTTTCGCAAAATAATAAATGGAACAAGTGGACAACACACTCTAAAGGAAATTCAAATCATCAAAATAACAAATAAGAATTGTTTTGATCATATTTTTTGAGGATCAAAACGAAAAAGTTACAAATGAATAGTTTGAGGAGATGCTTGAAAATCAACCTTCCATTGAATGAGCACTTGGTCAATTTATGTTTATTTCAACTACTTATAAACTATTTAAATTTGAAGTCATGTTCTATTTTTTTGTTTCCATTATGGAATGTCTAGGCCATGAGAGTTTTGTTTTATTTAAAAAAATTATTATAAATTTGGAGTTATATTTCTATAATATGACATTATCATTTAAAATGCTTAATTTTTCTTATTATACTTATGCTAGCTAGAATATATAAGTTCATAATATTTTATTTTACTTCATGAAGTAGTAATGCTTGTCGTAAATATGACAAAGATAGACATTGATTTAAACAATATCGAGCTACTCAACAAGAGATTAAGAGATTCAAAGAATCCAAGAAAATGACTTAGATATATGTTTGGTAGATAGTGCTACAACACTATTGATTTTGATGAATCAAAAGTTTTTGCCAAAGTTAGTATTTGACATGCATAATGTCACGCCCCAGAACCAGAATACTGGAGAGCGGGGGAATGACTCAGCCAGCTACGTATTACGGGTAGATGAATACCGTATAATAAGATCAATGCTGTCTAAAAGACGAGGGGGTGCATACTACATGAAAGTCTCACTATGGTCACTTCACATCTATTGTCTCAATCATTCAAACAAGAAACAGTAATAGAGAACATATAAGATAAAGCAGTAAGGCGTCCCAAACGTTCAGTCAAAATGTCCTTGATATCTGGCTTTACAAAATATAGTCAGATGATGTAGCAAAATATACACAATTGTTTATCAGCTGCAGCCTGACTTAGTTACAATTATGTAAAAGTAAATACAAGACAATCCGACTAACATGTCGGTGCCAAACGGCAAAGTATAAAGTAAGTAACAAAACGAACGAAGAAGTAAGGAACCCACTCGAGTCCTCCTGCGATCATTCCTCTAGTACTGACCATCTTGGAGGTGGAAGTAAGCTGAATCCTCGGGGACCGGCTCTAAATCTGGCCATACAAAACCAGAGAGGTTAGACCTCTAATAGCAAGTACCACAAGGAAGCACGACATGAGAATTAAAACCAGTGATAAGAGTTAAGGATATAATACATAGGTCTCTGCTTGCTATTGGGATTCACACAACATCATGACACTTCAAACCAACTTCCCAACCAAACAAGGACAGAAATTGACCCGTCGTGCCCTGACATTCTGATCATCTCAGTTAGTAAATAGAGTAGGTACAGTACACAAACAAATCAATTTAAACGGACATGCAACTACTACGGCTTGCTATTGTGAGTTCCAAGTTACCTTGGAATTATGCAATAAGGATTCCTCAGTTCTTACTATGTGCAAACAAGGCTAGTTTACCCAATCAATCAATTACGCCAATCATGAATTAGACGAGTCCCAGTGGGACGCCCGTCATCAATATACAATATACAATAAATAATATACGCAGATACCGCTCCCTGCCCGTGTGGCAGATTTACAGTATCTGTGGAAACCAGTCGGCCTGTCAGGCACTTAATAGTCCCAAGGAGGGCTGCCATATAAGAACTCGAGAATCCATTCTCTCCGAGTAATCATTATTTTATTTAACTTAATAGTCTCTATGTTGAGTGAAATCCCATACCGTGGATCAGGGTCATTCAGAATGAGTACCTTTGTACGGGGTACGATATGCACAACTCTACAACGATACCCGTGCGGTTAGGTTGTAGGTCTTACATAGCGTAATGCAACAATCAAAACTAACCACAGAATAATCATGCCTTGACCATGAAGTACACATGCTGCTTTTGTAGAAAAATAAATTGAAGCTTGTCCGTGCCTGTATGCCAATATTCGGGATCGGCCAGTCGATTACAATAGTTCATAATTCATATGAACGTGTCTCATTTATTCAATTCAATAAGACCACTAGCCAGTCTCTTAGTTCCAACTAGGAACGCATGATCAATTATTAGTCAAGATAACAATCAATGTCAATTCGTAACAAGGCATAAAAGTCAACTATTATTTAGTAGGGTCGAGTCTACAAATCTCAGGATTAAATTCCAGTCATTCGGGATATCTATAAATCAATTCACGACACATGGTACATTCCACGTAACAATCTATATTAAAAAAAATATTAACATATCATGATTATATCAAGTTCATGCCAAAAGGCGTAAGGATATAAGAGGAGAATTATCATGCCAACATAAGTGAATAAAGTATAGGACAATGGGAACACCAAGGTTGGATTACGCCAAGGCTACTTTATACCATGATTAGTCTACGCCAAAGTTTTACGCTAAGGCAAAATACGCGCGTAAAACAGGGTATACGTAAAAGTCAGGTTTACGCATGAATTTATATGCGTAAAAGGTAACGTCACGCGTAAAACATGCGCGCGTAAGGGTCAAAGTATGTGCAGGGATGAATACGCGTAAAGGAAGTACGCTCAAAATAAAGGAACAAGTTGCGTGTAAAAACTCGTTTTACGCCGAGCCAAGGAGTACGCGTAAAAAGATTAGAGTTTTACGCAGAAAATACTGTGCACGTAAAACATTGCATGCGTAAAGGATCGAGCCACGCATAAAAGTTGCTCGTGTAAAGAGTCAAGTTTTACGCCTGAAACGATGTGCGCGTAAAAAGATTACGCCAAGTCAAGTAGACTTGCGTAAAACAGTTTTACGCTGACACGAGTGATCGTGGGCGTAAAGCTCGACACTACGCGGACACGTATAACGTGGGCATAAAACTCAATATTACGCTAACACGTAACAACGTGGGCGTAGAGTTCCTTCTGAATTCCAATTCCCATGGAAACTTCGTTCCAAGCCAGAAATGGAATTTCCATGGGTCAGAATGGCGTATAACACAACCTCAACAATCTGGAATGAACAAAACTTGGAAATAAGGAAGTTTGACAGATCAAAACCACTAAAATCCGAAAAAATAGTAATTTCTAGATCTACTAAAAATAAGACTTCAAAATAAAAAATGCCAAGTTCTAAACTCTCTTAAGATCACGAGAGAGAGAGATAAATGAACCATAAAAATATGGGTTCTCATGTGGAGCAAGATGTACTTGCCTATGGGTTTTGGTAGGTGGAGAGAGTTATGAGAAAGAAGAAGAGTAATAAGAAGAAGTAATGAAGAGAGAGAAAGGGGATGGAGCTTAAATGGGGGTGTTGGGTTCGGTTCATGATGAACCATCATAAACCCAAAAATAAACCAACCTAGGCCGAACCTAAAGCAAGCTAAAGCAGAAAGTAAAATGCAGAAAATTAATTAGCGTAAAATTAAAGAAATTTAAATACAGAACAATATATGATAAATATTAAATAAATACATTCGAGCAATACATGTATTAGAATACGTATTCTGGGAACGGGGAGTGACATCTCTACCCTCCTTAGAAAAATTCCGTCCTCGAAATTTCAAATCCAAGCAGGATAGGAACATCAAAGTTAAACTAATCTAAGTACAAGCAATTTAAGCAAGCAATTATTTACAATGTCCGTAGCAAGTAACATATCTATATTTAACAATCTACGATATCAAGTAATTTCTACTCATAGGACGACAAGCATGCGGAGTTAAGACAATCAAGGTATACAGAAAGAGATATACCTTGCGAGTCAAACAGGTACGGATACCGTGATCGGATATCATCCTCACGTTCCCACGTTGACACTCCTAAGGAATGATGACCCCAAGCAACCCGGACAAGGCTAATTGTTCGGTTCTTGAGTATCTTCTTCCTTCGGTCCAAGATGGACACCGGCTGCTCCTCATAAGACAGGTTGGTACCAACAACCAGCTCAGAATGATCGAGGATATGGCTTGGATTCGATACATACCTACGCAACTGAGATACATGAAATACATCATGCACCTCTCGTAATGAAGGTGGAAGGGACAAACGATAAGCAACATCGCCTACCCTATCAAGAATAACAAATAGGCCTACGTATCGTGGACTCAACTTTCCGCGAACGCCAAATCTAATGACCCCACGGGTAGGTGAGATCCGCAAGAACACGTGGTCCCCAACAGAGAATTCTAGCGGCCTACGATGCTGGTCTGCCCAATAACGATGTCGATCTTGTGCAACTCTAAGTCACTCCCTAATTCCCTTAATTACTTCAACTGTCTGGATAATCATTTCTGGGCCTAGAATATTTCTCTCTCCGATATCATCCCATGCTAGTGGCGACCTACACTTCTTACCATATAGTGCTTCAAATGGCGCCATCTGGATACTGTCTTGATAACTGTTGTTATACGAGAACTCAACTAAGTGCAGGTGACTCTCCCAAGACCCTCCAAAATCCAGAGTGCAAGCCCGCAACATGTCTTCTAAAGTCTCAATTGTCCTTTCTGATTGCCCATATGTCTGCGGATGGTAAGCCGTGCTAAATCGTAACTTGGTACCCAGACTATGATGTAAACTCTTCCAAAAATGTGATGTAAAACGGGTATCTCTGTCTGATACAATACTGACAGGGACTCCATGCTGCCTGACTATTTGTTACATATACAACTCTGCCAACTTTTCTGTAGATTGTCCTACTCTGAAAGGAAGAAAATGTGCCACCTTCGTAAGCCGATCTACTATCACCCAAATAGCATCTTTACCACTTGGTGATCTCGGTAAACCGGTCACAAAGTCCATGGTAATATGCTCCCACTTCCATTCCGGGATAGGAAGCGGTTGCAATAATCCAGCTGACCTTTGCTGTTCTGCCTTCACTTGCTGCCATATCAAGCAACGAAAAATGAATCCAGCTATCTCCCTCTTCATTCCGTTCCACCAGAAGTGCTGCTTGATATCTTGATACATCTTGGTCCCTCCAGGATGTATAGAATACTGAGAACTGTGATCTTCTGTCATAACCTCATGTCTGATATCTTCACTAGGCACACATAGACGTGATCCAAACCTAAGTGTACAATCTTCATGGATTTGCATCTCCTTTCTGAGTCCTGACTCACATTCTGTCCTAAGCTTATGAATCCTTGGGTCCTGTGCCTGAGATGCCTTGATCCTATCTACTAAGTCAGATTGAACTTGTAGACTCGTCAGAATTCCTACATCACTGGGAAGTATAACCTCAATGCCCATCTCCTGAAGGTCTTCTAAGATATGCTTCTGTGTTGTCAACATAAATGTGCTGCCTCTCCTGCTAAGAGCATCTGCTACCACATTAGCCTTGCCTGGATGATACTGAAGCTCCACGTCGTAATCCTTGATCAACTCCAACCATCTTCTCTGCCTCATGTTCAGTTCCTTCTGAGTAAAGATGTACTTCAGACTTTTGTGGTCCGTGTACATGTCTACTCGATCACCATATAAGTAATGCCTCCATAGCTTCAAAGCGAATACTACTGCCACCAACTCCAAATCGTGAGTTGGATAATTCTTCTCGTGGTCCCGAAGTTGCCTAGATGCATACGCTATCACCCTCCCATGTTGCATGAGGACGCACCCAAGTCCTTTACCTGACATATCACAATATACAGTAAAACCTCCGGGTCCAATTGGCAATGTAAGAATAGGCGCTGATATCAACTTCTGTTTCAGATTCTTAAATGATGCCTGGCATTCTGCCGACCAGACGAATAGCACATCCATCCGTGTCAAGCAGGTCATGGGTGCTGAAAGTCTTGCAAAGTCTGATACGAACCTTCTGTAATAACCCGCCAATCCCAAGAAACTCCGTACGTCAGCTACGGTCTTGGGTACTGGCCAACTCTCTACTGCTTCTACTTTCTTGGGATCCACTGCTACTCCAGCTCCTGATATGATATATCCCAAAAATGAAATGTGATCACTCTAGAACTCACACTTGCTGAGCTTGGCATACAACTGGTTCTCTCTCAGAACCTGTAATACTTTTCTGAGGTGATCTTCATGCTCCTCTTCACTAGTAGAGTATACGAGAATGTCGTCGAGAAACACAACGATAAACTGATCTAAGTATGGCATAAAGATGCGGTTCATCAAGTCCACATATATTGCTGGAGCATTGGTCAAACCAAACGGCATTACCAAGAATTCATAATGCCCATACTTCGATCTGAATGCTGTCTTAGGAATATTCTCCTTCTGAAATCTCACTTGACGATACCCTGAACGAAGATCTATCTTGGAAAAAAACTCTAGCTCTGCTCAATTGATGAAATAAGTCGTCGATCCTGGGTAGTGGGTACTTGTTCTTTACTGTCACCGCGTTAAGCTTCCTGTAGTCAATATACAATCTGGATGATCCATCCTTCTTTCCCATAAGTACTACTGGTGCTGCCCACGGTGATATGCTAGCTTGGATGAACTTCTTCTCCTTTAGTTCCTCTAGGTGCTGATATACCTTGGCCTGCTCCGAATCCGCTATTCTGTAAACTCGATCTGATATCCGTTTAGTTCCAGTGCCAATTCTATACTGAACTCAATATCTCTAACCGGTGGTAGACCTGGAAATTCTTCAGGAAATACGTCTAAAAATTCTTCAACTACCTTCGGAACCTAGACTTCTTCCATTGCCGTTACTACTCTCGGCTCTTGTTGAGTTGCCTCTGATCTGACCAAGGTGAACCTCTTCATGCCTGGAATATCAAAAGATACACTCCCTCTATGATAATCTATTATCGTATGACTGTCTTTCAGCCAGTCCATGCCTAAGATAACGTCGAAATTTCCAACAGAAAACTCTATCAACCTAGCGGGTAAGGAATACCCGCAAACTACAATGCTACACGCTAGAATAACTCTACTAACTCCTACGAGCCCATTACCAGTGAGTATATTCAACCTCCCTGGAAATACCTCGAACTCCAATCTTAGTCGTGTCGCAAATACTGCAGATATAAATGAGTGTGATGCTCCCGAATCAAACAATGCTACTGCGGGACATAAGGCGACGAGAATGTTACCTGCCACAACATCTCCCGATGCCAATGCCTCTTCCAAGGACAGAGTGAATGCCTGCCCTCGATCTCCTTGTTGGTTCCTATGCTGCGTCCTAGCCTGGTGCTGCTGCTGGCCCCTGTCTTGGTGATGCTGGGGTGGTCTATGCTGTTGCTGCATCGGTGGTCCCTGCTGCCGAAATATCTGAGCTTGCGACATGAGCGGACGCTGTGCCAACGGTCTCACTGCCACCGCTGGTCCTCGATACTGGCCTGTCCCTGGTGCTGGCAGAGTGGGAAATTGTTGTATTGGTCCTCCTGACCTCGAATTAATGAGACAGGTGGTAACCCGATGATTTGGGCTTCCACATATCAAACACAGTCCGTTCAATGACCGTCACACATCTCTAGTGTGCCCTACCTTCCCATAATAAGTACAGCCCGCTGGGAGGTGCTGGTTCTTCCTCTATTGCTGTTGCTGCTGCCTTGGTGCTGGCCCTCGCATTGCCACATCGTGAATGCGAACGCTAAGGGACGGTACTGTTGTCCGGGGCACTACTTCCCTTCCTCATTCAATCTGACTGTAGGATCTCTTCTGACCTCCAGTCTTTGCCGTGATCCTCTGAATGGTGATCTTATGCCTTCGGGTTGCCGTCAATACCTCGTCGAAAGTCTGATAGTTATGTCCCTCTATCAATTGCAAGAGTTCTAGATGAAACCCTTGCTGGAACCTCATAGCCCTCCGGCTCTCCATTGCTACCATCTCTGGGGCGAACCTACTCAATCTGCAGAACTTTCCTGCATAATCATCTACCGTCTTGCCGGCCTGCTTGAGGTTGATAAACTTATGTTGTAGCTCAAACTGCACCACAACTCCATAGTACTTTGACTTGAACCTTGCGGTAAAATCATCCCAAGCAACAGGACGTCTGATGCCTACTTCCTCTGATTCCCACCAATCACGTGCGAGATCCTGAAGTAACAACTTCACTTGATCCACACGTTCTTTCGTCGACACCTTAGCTGCTGTCAAAATAGACTCAATGTTCTTAAGCCATGCATCTGCTGAGATGGCATCTTCCGTGCCCTCAAAACGATGGGGGTTGTACTTGCAAAACCTGGTTGATGCTCCTGAATCTGTTCTCGCCCCTCTTTCCAAAGCCATCTGCAATTCTTGGTTGAGTAGTACATTCTGCTCTTGCAACTGAGCGTGCATGTGCTGCTGGGTCAACATCTGGTGTTGCTGAGTAGCCATCATCCCTCTCATGATCTCCAAAAGGGCTGGTGTGTCCACTTCCACAGGGGTAGGTGGAACTATTGGCGGCGTTGGAACCTCCGGATATTACGGTCCAGCTGCTGGTTCCACTATCACTTCTTCTTGGATAGTCTCTTGAGGTAGTACTGTCATGCCCCAGAACCAGAATACTGGAGAGCGGGGGCAGACATAGCCAGCTACGTATATGAAATAGGATCCATCTCACTATACGGTCACGGCTGTCTAGATACATGAGGATTTACTACAAGCCATTAACAGTCTCCTACGGTCATGAACAAGCCTAGTGTCTCAATCACAAGCAAGTAAGTAAAGTCACAAGATGTATGATCATTAAATATACAATAATAAGGCGTCCCAAATATTACATATTCAGCTGATCATGAAGCTAGTCATTACAAAATGTTAGGACTAGCAAGAGTTTTAGTTATACATGATCAACCCTAGGATCTGTCAATCATGTTACAGCCCGTAGGCAGACAGTAAGTAAGTGCAATCGAGCTAAACAAGTGCTCGTCGGCTAAACACCTCAAAAGAATATGTTTACAATAGAGTGGGAGAGCCAAGAATAACCCACTCGTTGCCCTGGTTACGTCTGGTGTTCACCATCGGGCTGGAAAGTCGGTAGATCCTCTGGAGCTGCTCCGAAATCTGGCCATACAAAACCAGCTGGGTCAGACCCCAGAAAGAGCAAGTGCCACAAAGGAGGCTTCACTTAGGAACTAAAACCAGCAATTAGCACAAAAGATAATAATATAGCAATAAATAAGACAAGAGTTAAGAAAAGCATAACAGGGTGATATACGATGAGATAACCATAGGACTATTCAGATAACCAGGAATAATCTCATGCGGCTGGAAGGAGAACAGCCCATACGGTAGAATAGGGTCAGGCGCATGCGGCTGATAAAGGAGAGCCTAACGGCTAAGGATATCAGTCCTCATGTGGCCAGCGGGATAAGAGGGCGCATGCGACCATGCGGCTGAGATGAATTGGGTCCATGCGGCTGAAAAGGGTGCGCTTATGCGGCCAGGAGATAAAAAAAAAGGGGGTGCATGCGGCTCAGGAAGTTGTTCTCATGCGGCTGGGTCAAGTAAAGTCTCATGCGGCCAGCGGAAAGGGCGCATGCGGCTAAGGGTAGCATCTCATGCGCTGAGAAGTGCAGAGTATTATGCGGCTGGGAATGAGCGAGTTATGCGGCTAGATGAGTTCGACCCTCATGCGGCTCAAGTACTTTCAGCCATGCGGCTCAAGAGAACACTTGTCGCATGAAATATTCATACGGTCAAGTCAAGCACAGTTCATCTTCTCCAAAATTCCGAGAAGAAGAACACCATGAGAGCCAAGTCCTCAAGCTCCATAACTCCATCATCCGGAGCCCAAATCCGAACTTCCATAGGTCAAAATGGGGTAGAACGAAAGCCTCTACAACATAGAACCATCAAAACTCAGAAATAACAAAATTAAGTAGATCAAAACCCAAGAAATTTGAAAATAAAATAGACTTAGATCTACAAGAATCTAGCCATGGAAAGTGAAAATGCCAAGTATTAAAGTAAGTTAAAATACTGTAAGGAAGAGAATGAAGCAATAAAATTTGAGTTCCTCCATGAAGTAAGTTGTACTTGCCTAGACCTCTCTCTCCTCTCTCTGGTAGGTAAAAGAGTTAATGGAGGAGGAAGAAGAGTAATGAAGAGAGAGAAGGAAGAATGGGTTAATAAATGATAGTGGTGGTGGTAGGTAGGGGGTTCACCCTTTGGTCCATGATGAACCAAAAGCAAATCCCAAACCGAACCAAACCAACCCGAACCAAGAAATAACCAAGCCAAGCCAGGAAGGAAACTAAGCAAGGAATCATGCAATACAAGATAAAATACGTACACATATTCCAAAAATACGTAATACAAACTACAGGCATTACAACTCTACCCACCTTAAAAGAATTTTGTCCTCGGAATTTAATTAAGAGGCTAGAGAGACGAGGACAAGCTATATTAATCACAAGCAAGCTATAACTAGGCAGACAATCACTCATTCAAGCAAGGAATCGAAGGCATGAGGCATAAAGAAGACATTATACCTCACGAGTCAAACAAGTCGGGTTATCGCGATCGGATATCATCCTCACGCTCCCACGTTGACTCACCCAAAGAGTGATGATCCCAAGCAACTCGAACTAACTTGATAGTCTTGTTCTTGAGTATCTTCTCTCTCCGGTCCAATATAGACATGGGCCTCTCCTCATACGAAAGGTTGGTACCAACAACCAATTTCGAATGATCCAGGATGTGGCTCGGGTCTCGGATATACCGTCGTAGTTGGGATACATGGAACACGTCATGCACCTCGCTTAGCGACGGCGGAAGAGCGAGACGATAGGATACATCTCCTACTCACTCCAGAATGTCAAATGGCCCTATATACCTAGGACTAAGCTTTTCCCGTACGCCGAAATGAATGACGCCACGATTAGGCAAAATTCTTAGGAATACATGGTCTCCGACTGAAAACTCGAGAGGGCGCCGATGAGAATCGGCCCAATAGCGCTGGCGATCTTGGACAACTCGAAGGTGATCCCTGACTCTTCTGACCACTTTAACTGTCTGGGCAATCATTTCTGGATCGAGCATCTGTCTCTCTCCCACATCATCCCATGCTAACGGGGATCGACACTTCCTACCATACAGTGCCTCGAACGGTGCCATCTGGATACTAGCTAGGAAAATGTTGTTGTACGAGAACTCCACCAGGTGTAGGTGATCTTTCCATGAACCACCGAAGTCAAGTGTGTAAGATCTCAACATGTCTTCAAGAGTCTGGATTGTACACTCTGACTGACCATCTGTCTGCGGATGATATGCTGAACTAAACTGGAGATGAGTTCCCAAACTCTTCTGCAGGCTACGCCAAAAGTGCGACGTGAATCTAGAATCTCGGTCCGAGGTAATACTGACTGGCACTCCGTGCAACCTGACAATCTGCCTGAGGTATATCTCCGCTAGCTGAGTCGTCGACTGACCAACTCTGAATGGGAGAAAGTGAGCTACCTTCATGAGCCGATCAACTATAACCCAGATAGCATCTCTACCAGCTGGAGATCTAGGTAATCCAGTCACGAAATACATGGTCACATGCTCCCACTTCCATTCTGGAATCGGCAAGGGCTGAAGAAGTCCAGCGGGCCTCTGATGTTCAGCCTTAACTTGTTGGCAGACTAAATAACGAGAGACAAACCGGGCTATCTTCCTCTTCATGCCATTCCACCAAAAGTACTGACGAATATCACGGTACATCTTCGTACCACCAGGATGAATGGAATACTGAGAACTGTGAGCCTCTGCCATGATCTCTTGTCTGATATCTCCACTGGGTACACAAAGACGCTTACCATGTCGAAGTGTACCGTCCTCATGAATGCATAACTCTGGTCTCCGTCTTGTCTTACACTCTGATCTGAGTCGCTGAAGCTTGGAATCTGCTGAATGTGCCATCCAGATCATCTCGACTATGGTGGACTGAACTTGCATGCTGGCCATCAATGCCACACTGGAAGGGAGGACAACTTCTATTCCCATCTTCTGAAGATCTGCTAACAGCTCTGGTTGCGCTGTTAGGAAATAAACTCCGGCTCTCCTGCTCAAGACATCTGCAACGACGTTGGCCTTCCCGGGATGATACTGCAAGTTGACATCATAATCTACAAGAAGCTCCAGCCACCTCCTCTGACGCATGTTAAGATCCTTCTGGGTGAGAACATACTTCAGGCTCTTATAGTCGATGAAAATCTCTACCCTATCTCCGTACAAGTAGTGCCTCCACAACTTAAGTGTAAACACTACTGCTGCCAGGTCCAAGTTATGGGTTGGGTAATTCCTCTCATGATCACGAAGTTGTCGTGACGCATAAGCTATTACCTTCCCATGCTGCATCAGAACACATCCTAAACCTCTGCCTGAAGCATCACAATATACTGAGAATCCTCCGGTTCCATCTGGAAGCACAAGAATGGGAGCCGTCATCAAGCCTCGCTTCAACTCTTCAAAAGAATTGTGACATTCTGTTGTCCAAGCAAACTGCACATCCTTGTAGGTCAACTGGGTCAATGGCGCCGAAATCCTAGCAAAGTCTGAAACGAACCGCCGGTAGTAGCCGGCTAATCCAAGAAAACTGCGAACCTCTGCAACTGTGCTGGACACCGGCCAGGACTCAATAGCCACAATCTTCTAGGGATCCACTTCTACTCCTCCTCTGGTGATGATGTGACCCAAGTACGAAATGTGATCGAGCCAGAACTCTCATTTACTGAACTTGGCATACAACTGGTGCTTCCTGAGAATCTGAAGAACCACACGGAGATGCTGCTCATGCTCCGCTTCGCTCCTGCTATAGACCAGGATGTCATCCAAAAACACAATCACAAACTGATCCAAGTAGGACATGAAGATACGATTCATGAGATCCATAAATACAGCCGGCGCATTGGTCGCTCCAAAAGGCATAACAAGGAACTCCCAATGTCCATACCTCGATCTAAAAGCTGTCTTCAGGATGTCCTGCTCTCTGACTCTGATCTGATGATATCCTGAGCGCAAGTCAATCTTCGAGAATACTGCTGCCCCTTTGAGCTGATCAAACAAGTCATCTATCCTCGGGAGAGGGTATCTGTTCTTGATTGTCACTGAGTTCAGGGTACGATAATCAACACATAACCTAGATGTACCATCCTTCTTTTTCACAAGAAGCATCGGGGCTCCCCAAGGCGATCCACTAGCACGAATAAATCCCTTGGTCCTAAGTTCTTCAATCATCTTGTACAAGATCTCCAACTCTGAAGGCGCCATCCTGTAGACTCTCTCTGATACTGGGGCTGTCCCGAGAATCAAGTCTATGGTGAACTCGATCTCTCGTTCTGGCGGCATACCTGGAAGCTCTTCTGGGAAAACATCTGGGAACTTCTCGACTATCCGGGACAACTGCATTGCTGCTACTGCCATTCGTAATACTAGAGGAGAAGGCTCAACTGCGCCTCGAGAAAAGAAAAACTCTGGCTCTCCTGGAATGCTAAAAACAACCCTACCAATATGGCAGTCTATTCTAGCATACTGGTTCCTCAACCAGTCCATCCCTAGGACCACATCACAATCGGCCATCGGGAACTCTATCAATCTAGCAGAAAATTCTTTACCGCTAACTATGATCCGACACGAGGAAAACACCCTATCGACTCCCACAAGTCCGTTACCAGTAAGTATATTGAGCCTTACCGATAACGACTCGGGCTCCAATCCTACCCGTGTCGCGAATCGTGCAGACATAAAAGAATGCGATGCACCAGAATCAAATAAAGCTGAAGCTGGAAAGGAGTTGACGAGAATAGTACCTGCCACTACCTCTCCTGGTGCTAATCCTTCCTCTGCGGTCATCACCATAGCATGACCATGCCCTCGGGGTGCTGGTCCCCTCTGCTGAAATCTTCGCTGCCTATTCTGACTCTGGGCTTGGACTTGAACATGCTGCTGGGGGTTCTGCTGCTGGAACACCTGGGACTGAGGCGGCAAGGGCCTCGGCAATGGATACTGCTGCTGCTGGACCGGAGCTGGTCCTCTCACCGAAGAGCTTGAAAGGTTGGACGATGATGAACCACCCCTATTCGGACAAGATCTATCCCTATGGTCTGCTGCTCCACAAGCCAGACACAATCCCTGTGCCCTGCGGCACTCTGCCACTACATGGCCAGGCTTTCCACAATGAGAACATCCACTGCGGAAGTCTGCTTCTGCTTCTGATGCTGAGGGTACGTCGGGGTTGAATGCTGAACCGACGTCACTGAGGCCACCCGCCTCGGAGCTCCAATAGTCAAAGCTCTGGCTGCCGGGGCTGGGACTGAAGAGTGATTCATCTGGCCGTGGGATCTCTTCCGACCTCCGACCCTATTCACAATCCTCTGGAAGGTATACTCATGCCTCCTAGCTGCTCTCAAGACTGCATCAAAAGTCTGATGCTCAAACTGCTCAACTGCCAACAAAATCTCCAGGTGAAGCCCCTGCTGAAATCACTGGGCTCTATCATACTCGGTTGCTACCAAGGTGGGAGCAAACCGACTGAGTCTCAAAAACTCGGCCGCATATCCGTCGACCGTCCTGCCCATCTGCTTCAGATTGGTGAACCTCGTCTGTAGATCATACCAAGCTACAGCATCAAAATACTTGGTCTGGAATCTCTCTCTGAACACCGCCCCAGCAATGGGTGCTGCTAATCCAACAGCCTGAGCCGCCCACCAGCTGCGGGTAAGATCTAACAACTGCAGGTGCACCACGGCTACCTTCTCGTTCTCTGGGGTCCTGGCTGCTTCTAGAATCACCTCTGTGTCCTGAAGCCAAGCATCTGCAGCGATAGCATCTTCACTACCATCGAAGAATGAAGGGTTCAAGCGCTTGAAGCTGTTGGCCGCGCTGTTACCCTGATGACCTCCTCTGGTCAGAGCATCCGTCACTGCCTGGTACAAGGCATCTCCACGACGATCTTGGAGAGCTATCAAGGTCCTGACGAGTCCTACCAAAGTGCCATCATCAGGCTCGGCAGGCTGAACTGGCTGGACTGGTGGCTCTCCGTCAGAAGGCACGACTCTGGAGGCTACTCCCGAATGCTGGGCTTGATCTTCGGGTTACTGTTGATCCGCGAGAAGTGCTCCGCCTTGCTGACCGGTAGGTCCAGGAACGATGCCGCTGAAGAAGACGACATGGAAAACAATAAGGAAGGACCAGGACAGATCAACGATACAAGCATATGATCAAGACAAGAATCCAGGGATTCAGAAGATATGAGCAGAGATCAAGGGCGAATACTGATTGAGACATCTATTCGGTAAACCCTCACATATCTTGATTTATAAGACCTGCATGGGCCACCACTTAAACCATGTCACGCCCCAGAACCAGAATACTGGAGAGCGGGGGCAGACATAGCCAGCTACGTATATGAAATGGGATTAATCTCGCTATACGGTCACGGCTGTCTAGATACATGAGGGTTTACTACAAGCCAACAGTCTCCTACAGTCATGAACAAGCCTAGTGTCTCAATCACAAGCAAGTAAGTAAAGTCACAAGATGTATGATCATTAAATATATAATAATAAGGCGTCCCAAATATTACATATTCAGCTGATCATGAAGCTAGTCATTACAAAATATTAGGACTAGCAAGAGTTTTAGTCATACATGATCAACCCTAGGATCTGTCAATCATGTTACAGCCCGTAGGCAGACAGTAAGTAAGTGCAATCAAGCTAAACAAGTGCTCGTCGGCTAAACGCCTCAAAAGAATATGTTTACAATAGAGTGGAAGAGCCAAGAATAACCCACTCGTTGCCCTGGTTACGTCTGGTGTTCACCATCGGGCTGGAAAGTCGATAGATCCTCTGGAGCTGCTCCGAAATCTGGCCATACAAAACCAGTTGGGTTAGACCCCAGAAAGAGCAAGTACCACAAAGAAGGCTTCACTTAGGAACTAAAACCAGCAATTAACACAGAAGATAATAATATAGCAATAAATAAGACAAGAGTTAAGAAAAGCATAACAGGGTGATATACGATGAGATAACTATGTGACTATTCAGATAACCAGGTTACAACCCGTAAACCAAACAAGGACCGGGATTGTAATCCTTCGTCTGAGCAGAACTTGGAATTCTTACCATTTATCTGTAAAATGAATATAAGCATTCTGGTCATGCAGTAATCTGGAACAGAATCAGGACAAGACTAGACAGGTTAGACTCCATCCAATCATTTCACGGCCAAGCAAGAATTACGACTTGATACTTTAACTAACTAGGGTTATCACAGGCCTAGTTATTAGCAAGATGCAGTGAGAATCTTCCACAGCCACAAGCCCTGCAGACCATCCAGGTTACCCGGGTTGAAAGATTTAGAGTTGAATTCAGGTGGGTACATCGTCCAGGAAACGAATGTACCCTTAGGTAGCTTGAAGGGTGCAACACATGATAGTGTGCTGGAAATGTGCCCTACTCGACGGCAGGCTACAGATCCCAAGGCGTGCCCAGGTAACGGGATTGTCTGTAGCTGGAAGATCTCTTTATGACTAGTGTATTAATCTAGTTATTAGCCTTTAGTCCATTTCAATAGGTGCTCCTGACCGTGGTACTCAGGAGTCCCCTCCTAGACATGATACAAGACAGGACTGGATTATTTGTACAAGCACAATCGCCCACGGTGTCCAGAATTAATTATACAGGTCATGTCATGTCAGGTAGCCGTCGTAACAGCTTATCAGATATATCATGTCAGGTTTTCATGTCAAGTGTTCTTGTCAGGAGTGCGCCACGACGGGCCACTATCAGGTCATGCCATGTTTACTTGTCACACCATGCCATGTATAATTGTCATTTCAATCATGTCAATCAAATCGTGATTTATCAAGTTCAGGACAAAAGACGTAAGGATATAAAATGGGCATAAAAATATACCATAGGAGTTCCAAGGCATGGGGAATAATAATAATAAAACAACAGTACAGAGCTATAGGAGAGTCATGCGGTTCAGGAATATGCGGTCATGAATAATCTCATGCGGCTGGGAGGAGAACAGCCCATGCGGCAGAATAGGGTCAGGCGCATGCGGCTGATAAAGGAGAACCTATGCGGCTAAGGATATCAGTCCTCATACGACCAGCGGGATAAGAGGGCGCATGCGACCATGCGGCTGAGATGAATTAGGTCCATGCGGCTGAAAAGGGTGCGCTTATGCGGCCCGGAGATAAAAAAAAAGGAGGGTGCATACGGCTCAGGAAGTTGTTCTCATGCGGCTGGGTCAAGTAAAGTCCCATGCGGCCAGCGGGAAGGGCGCATGCGGCTAAGGGTAGCGTCTCATGCGGCTGAGAAGTGCAGAGTATTATGTGGCTGGGAATGAGCGAGTTATGCAGCTAGATGAGTTCGACCCTCATGCGGCTCAAGTACTTTCAGCCATGCGGCTCAAGAGAACACTTGCCGCATGAAATATTTATGCGGTCAAGTCAAGCACAGTTCATCTTCTCCAAAATTTCGAGAAGAAGAACACCATGAGAGCCAAGTCCTCAAAATCCATAACTCCATCATCCGGAGCCCAAATCCGAACTTCCATAGGTCAAAATGGGGTAGAACGAAAGCCTCTACAACATAGAACCATCAAAACTCAAAAATAACAAGATTAAGTAGATCAAAACCCAAGAAATCTGAAAATAAAATAGACTTAGATCTACAAAAATCTAGCCATGGAAAGTGAAAATGCCAAGTACTAAAGTAAGTTAAAATGCTGTAAGGAAGAGAATAAAGCAATAAAATTTGAGTTCCTCCATGAAGCAAGTTGCACTTGCCTAGACCTCTCTCTCCTCTCTCTGGTAGGTAAAAGAGTTAATGGAGGAGGAAGAAGAGTAATGAATAGAGAGAAGGAAGAATGGGTTAATAAATGATAGTGATAGTGGTAGGTAGGGGGTTCACCCTTTGGTCCATGATGAACCAAAAGCAAATCCCAAATCGAACCAAACCAACCCGAACCAAGAAATAACCAAGCCAAGCCAGGAAGGAAACTAAGCAAGAAATCATGTAATACAAGATAAATACGTACACGTATTCCAAAAATACGTAATACGAACCACAGGCATTACAAGTACTGGCCCTTGTTGCTGACCAACATGGTCATGTTGTCCATGCTGCCCTTGTTGTTGCTGTCCAGCTCTGACCGATGCGGGCGAGGTTTCCCTAAGAAAAAAAATAAGAGAACAATCAAACGATCGGACAGGAAAGATCAATGAAGTCAAAAGATACCAGAATGTCAAGCTAGGGTTGAGAATAATGAATCATGAGATCAAGGGAGAACATGTGTGATTGAGACATCCTATAAATTAAAATACCCCACAAGTCTAAAATCAGGCCTGCATGGGCCACTACTAAAACCTTGTCATGCCCCAAAACTAGAATACTGGAGAGCGGGGGAATGACTCAGCCAGCTACATATTACGGATAGATAAATACCGTATAATACGATCAATGCTGTCTAAAAGACGAGGGGGTGCATACTACATGAAAGTCTCACTATGGTCACTTCACATCTATTGTCTCAATCATTCAAACAAGAAACAGTAATAGAAAACATATAAGAAAAAGCAGTAAGGCGTCCCAAACGTTCAGTCAAAATGTTCTTGATATCTGGCTTTACAAAATATAGCCAGATGATGTAGCAAAGTATACACAATTGTTTATCAGCTGCAGCCTGACTTAGTTACAATTATGTAAAAGTAAATACAAGACAATCCGACTAACATGTCGGTGCCAAAGGACAAAGTATAAAGTAAGTAACAAAACGAGTGAAGAAGTAAGGAACCTACTCGAGTCTTCTTGCGATCATTCCTCTAGTACTGACCATCTTGGAGGTGGAAGTAAGCTGAATCCTCGGAGACCGGCTCTAAATCTGGTCATACAAAACCAGAGAGGTTAGACCTCTAATAGCAAGTACCACAAGGAAGCACGACATGAGAATTAAAACCAGTGATAAGAGTTAAGGATATAATACATAGGTCTCTGCTTGCTATTGGGATTCACACAACATCATGACACTTCAAACCAACTTCCCAACCAAACAAGGACAGAAGTTGACACGTCGTGCCCTGACATTCTGATTATCTCAGTTAGTAATTAGAGTAGGTACAGTACACAAATAAATCAATTTCAATGGCCATGCAACTACTACGACTTGCTATTGTGAGTTCCAAGTTACATTGGAATTATGCAATAAGGATTTCTCAGTTCTTACTATGTGCAAACAAGGCTAGTTTACCCAATCAATCAATTGTGCCAATCATGAATAAGCGAGTCCCAGTGGGACGCCCGTCATCAATATACAATATACAATAAATAATATAAACAGATACCGCTCCCTGCCCGTGTGACAGATTTACAGTATCTGTGGAAACCAGTCGGCCTGTCAGGCACTTAATAGTCCCAAGGAGGGCTGCCATATAAGAACTCGGGAATCCATTCTCTCCATGCAATCATTATTTTATTTAACTTAATAGTCTCTATGTTGAGTGAAATTCCATACCGTGGATCATGGTCATTCAGAATGAGTACCTTTGTACGGGGTACGATATACACAACTCTACAACGATAACCGTGCGGTTAGGTTGTAGGTCTTATATAGCATAATGCAACAATAAAAACTAACCACAGAATAATCATGCCTTGATCATAAAGTACAAATGCTGCTTTTGTAGAAAAATAAATTGAAGCCTGCACGTGCCTGTATGCCAATATTCGGGATCGGCCAGTCGATTACAATAGTTCATAATTCATATAAACGTGTCTCATTTATTCAATTCAATAAGACGACTAGCCAGTCTCTTATTTCCAACTAGGAACGCATGATCAATTATTAGTCAAGATAACAATCAATGCCAATTCGTAACAAGGCATGAAAGTCAACTATTATTTAGTAGGGTCGAGTCTACAACTCTCAGGGTTAAATTTCAGTCATTCGGGGTATCTATAAATCAATTCACGACACATGGTATATTCCACATAACAATCTATATTAAAGAAGATATTAACATATAATGATTATATCAAGTTCATGCTAAAAGGCGTAAGAACATAAGAGGAGAATTATCATGCCAACATAAAGTGAATAAAGTATAGGACAATAGAAACACCAAGGTTGGATTACGCTAAGGCTAGTTTATACCATGATTAGTCTATGCCAAAGTTTTACGCTAAGACAAAATACGCGCATAAAATAGGATATGCGTAAAAGTCAGGTTTACGCATGAATTTATATGCGTAAAAGGTAACGTCACACGTAAAATACGCGCGCGTAAGGGTCAATATATACGCAGGGATGAATACGCGTAAAGGAAGTACGCTCAAAATAAAAGAACAAGTTGCGCATAAAAACTCGTTTTACGCCGAGCCAAGGAGTACGCATAAAAAGATTAGAGTTTTACGAAGGAAACACTGTGCGCGTAAAACATTGCATGCGTAAAGGATCGAGCCACGCATAAAAATTGCTCGTGTAAAGAGTCAAGTTTTACGCCTGAAACGCTGTGCGCGTAAAAAGATTACGCCAAGTCAAGTAGACTTGCGTAAAACAGTTTTACGCTGACACGAGTGATCGTGGGCGGAAAGCTCGGCACTACACGGACACGTATAACATGGGCATAAAACTCAATATTACGCTAACACGTAACAACGTGAGCGTAGAGTTCCTCCTGAACTCCAATTCCCATGGAACCTTCATTCCAAGCTAGAAATAGGATTTTCATAGGTCAGAATGGCGTATAACACAACCTCAATAATCTGGAATGAACAAAACTTGGAAATAAGGAAGTTTGACAGATCAAAACCACTGAAATCCGAAAAAATAGTAATTTCTAGATCTACTAAAAATAAGACTTCAAAATAAAAAATGCCACGTTCTAAACTCTCTTAGGATCACGAGAGGGAGATAAATAAACCATAAAAATATGGGTTCTCATGTGGAGCAAGATGTACTTGCCTATGGGTTTTGGTAGGTGGAGAGAGTTACGAGGAAGAAGAAGAGTAATGAGAAGAAGTAATGAAGAAAGAGAAAGGGGATGGGGCTTAAATGGGGGTGTTGGATACGGTTCATGATGAACGATCATAAACCCGAAAATAAACCAACCTAGGCCGAACCTAAAGCAAGCTAAAGCAGAGAGTAAAAGCAGAAAGTGAAATACAGAAAATTAATTAGCGTAAAATTAAAAGAATTTAAATACAGAACAATAATTAAATAAATACATTCGAGCAGTACACGTATTAGAATACGTATTCTGGAAACGGGGAGTGACACATAAAGTGCCAACAATAGCTAGACCAGCCCATATAATTGAGGACTTTGGAAGAGCACACATCATTTTACCTAATGGTATTCAAATCTATTACAGAATGTGTTATATTCAAGTAGTCCCAGAAAATTTTTTATTAAGTTTCAAGGATATACACAAAATTGGTACCATATTGAAACTCGAAATGATAACAACAAAGAGTCATTATGTAGCACATCTAATATTGAGAGCAAAAGGCTCACATTAGAAGAATTATCTTGTCTTTCGGTGGGTTTATATTTCACCACCATTGGCATAATTGAATCTAATATGAATATGGCAAAATATAAAGCCAATGATCTTGTCTTATATAACATTTGGCATGACCCTTTGGGTCATCCGGGACAAACTATATTCAATCGGATCATTGATAATCTTTGTGGATATTTATTAAAAAATTGCGATATTGGCTTATCGAAGAATCACATATGTGTTCCTTGTTTACAATGGAAGATTATAACTAGACCATCTTTTCTAAAGTTAAGAATGAGTCTCCTACTTTCTTGTAAAGAACATAATGAGACATTTGTGGTCATATTCACCCTGCTAGTGGTCCTTTTAGATATTTTATGGTACTCATAGATGCATCTACTAGGTGGTCATATGTTTGTCCATTGTCTACTAGAAATCTCGTATTTTCTCGTCTTTTGGCCCAAATTATTAAATTTAGATCTCAGTTTCCTAATAACGCGATTGTATTAATTAGTTTTGATAATACCGCATAATTCATCTCACAAATTTTTGATAATTATTGTACATCATTAGTGACTGAGATAGAGCATCATGTTCTCCAATGTACACACAAAATGGGTTAGCTGAGTCATTTGTTAAATATCGTCAACTTATAGCTAGACCTCTACTAGTGCAATCTAGTTTAAAAATTGAGGCTTGGGACATGATATTTTACATGTTACATCTCTAGTTAAACTTAGACCCATTGCCTACCGTATATTTTCATATATACAACTTGTTTGTGGTAAACAACCAAACATTTCATATTTGAGAAAGTTTGAATGTGCAGTATATGTTCCAGTTCAATCTCCCAAAAGAACTAAGATGGGTCCCCAATGATGTTTGAAAATATACATTAGTTTTAAATCTTCTTCATAATAACGTGTTTAAAACTAATAACTGGTGATGTTTTTACTACAAGATTCGATGATTGTCAATTTGATGAGAAAGTCTTCCCGCCGTTAGGGGGAGGTAAGCAACAAATTGTTCATATAGAACAAATCATTGCTAATGAATGGCGTGAATTGACATAAAATATGCCTACTCTATCTCATCAAGATCCAAGAACTCCACAATGTGATTATGTGACAAAGAGAATGATACATTTGCAAAAAATTGTAAATCAATTACTGATGTATTTAATGATGTCGTAAAGGTAACTAGATCATATGTGCCAGCCATAATTATTGTTTAAATTGGACAAAATTCAAACAAGGCGACAAATGAATCCACTACTACACGTCAAAAGCATGCACTACAACAAAAAAACCTATTAATGACGCTCGACAAGGAGTTTTAATGACGGCTGATACATAAGCGTTATCAAAGTTGAGAAATACTTTTTTCTATGACGGTTTGGGCTAATTCTGGGCTTTTTATAACGTTTATAAAATAAAACGTCATTAATATTTTAGAGCGGTGGCAAACTTGTAATTCTTTCGCCGTATAAAAGCTCAGTGGGAGAGAGAAAATTTATTTCTCATCCATTTTCTAACCGAGCAGCATCTCTCCTCCTCAAACCTCTTCTTCCCCAATTTTCAACCCTAACCTTAATTACTCCGGCGATGGGCTCGATTACGCAGCAACCCTTCGGCGATTGAGCTATCGGTGCAGAGCCACCACTCCGACAGCGTGTTCCAGCGACGTGCACCTCATCTCGACGAGCTATCGGTGCAGAGCCTCCTGGACGCGCAGGTCGACGCGGCAGGATGGCTCGGGTTCGGCGACGTGAGGGTAGTGGTCTTGGAGACCGGGTGGCCGTTGAGGGGCGACGAAGGCCGGGAGGTCGGGGCGGGGCTGGAGAACGCGGAGGCCTACAACGGCAACCTCATACGCAGGGTCCTGTCGGGGAACACCGGCACCCCGATGAAGCCGCGGGCGTACGTCGATGTGTACCTGTTCGCACTGTTCAACGAGAACCAGAAGCCCGGGCCCACGTCCGAGAGGAACTATGGGCTGTTCTACCCTAACCAGGAGAAGGTGTACGACATGGAGTTCACGCTGAAGAGCGGTGGAGGAGGGGGGAGTGGTGGACTGAAGTCGCAGAAAGCGAGGGGGAGAAGGAGAGACAAGAGGGGCTCCCGCAGCAATGGCAGCGACGGAAGTGGGAGGGTGAGTATCGATCCCGAATTTGAGTTCAAATCTGAGAACTCTTTGGACTATTTTGATTCTTGAATTTTTCTTTGGATTTTCTTAAGAGTCGCTGTCATCCTCTATTGAACTCTCTCTTTTCTCTGCATGGCAACTGTTCGATAATTTGTGCCAACAGAGCATTCGAGTGAACTCGTGGAGCTGTGTTTGGATTGTGTTGCGATTCCGAACTAGTTCTTCCCAAAAACTCAGGTAATTGTTACTCGTCCTTGACGAATTTATTGCTCGTAGCTAGAGTAGTGGTAAGTATTGGATTGAATCAGGGATTAAGGGGAGCTCTAGAGGCAATATAGATCCATATTGTCATGTTGAAGTTTTACAATGTCAACATGCCAGTAATAGTTGTAAGCTCAAGCATTTTTTGCAACAATTCACTTACGCACTACATATTAATACAAATTACGTTCCTGGCTCCCGTATGGATAGTGATTTGAAGAACATAACCAAGTTTCTCTTGGTTGTTAGTTGTGCTCCCATTTACCAAATTGGTTTTATGAAACTGCTTTATGCATGGAAATTATGCTTCACAAACCATACGTGCAAGCACCTTTCCTTGCACAGAAATACAACTGAAGAATCGATTCATCGTCCAATATTTTTTCCATCTTCTCATATATTTTCAAGGCATTAGTTAGAAAGATTCATCTTCTATCTTTTCTTCTTATATTTTCATATTTATTCAAGGTAGAGGAAGTCTAGGGAGGCGCTGGTGGTGGCGAGTGGCGACGTTGGAGAAGTATGTGAGGATCATGGATGGAGGAGCACAACATCCTATTTCCAGGGCCTCAAGGTTTTTTCTTTCTTTCTTTTCAATTTGTCCTTCTTATGTTTGATGAAATATGTCATAGAGATTATGTTTTATACGAATAAATGTTATAACTTATTATTAGTTTTGAGTTAGTGTTAGCAATTCACAAAAATTCTATCATAGAAATTGAGTTCATTTGTTCAATTTAGTTGCACATCATGTCATAATACAATGTATCATTATCTAATAATGATAGAAAGCAAATGAAGAATTGCTGCAAAAAAAAATGATTGGTATTGAAAAGCCCAAATGGCTCCAACTTCAGATATATAGGACCTATGAGTGAATGTGGATTCCACAACCACCCCACACCTCAGAAATAAAGAGAAGAAAGAAGACCAAAGAAAGAAGGTTCTACTTACTGCTGCAAAAGAAGTACAAATTAGAAAATGTTAATGCATGCTTCATTCTGAAAGTTGTCTGAGGACTTCACATAGCAGAGGAATTCTTGACATGAGCACTTAGAGTTCTATAAATTTTTTTCCATTTATGAAAGTTTTGGCTTCTGGGTTTTCTGAAATTCGCTTGAACCTGTGTTTTTTCTCTTGAATTTTGTAGTGACTTGAAGTTTTTTTTCTTTCCAGTTTCCGGTCTTTCAAATATATTGTGTCATTTATACCTAGTTCTAACTTGATAACATCTAAATTGTGGATATAGGTGGGGTGAGGATTTGGAACACGAGACCTCCATTTGGTTGGCATTCTAATATCATTCTATTTTTAGCAATTCTCCATTTGCGCCAAGTGCAGTCAGTCTAATAAGTGATGCTTTCTTAATTATGCATTTTCGATTTTGATTTCTAATATATAAATTTTTTGTTAACTTTCTTTAATTTATTGGCTTGGTAAAATCCAGATTGATTGCTAGGCTCACATTTCAGCGTTGATTACTAAAGTGCTAAGCTGACATTTCTGATTTTTTTGCAAAAAGGGCACAACGTGACGCTGAGGTGCATGCAGGCGCTGGTGAGGGTTCAGGCGAGAGTAAGGGATCAGAGGATGAGGCTCTCCCACGACGGTGCCGGCTGCAGCAGCACCAAGTCGTCGCTCAGCTGCGACACTACTTCTCTTTGGGACTCCCGATATCTTCAAGAGATGGCAGAGAGAAGATCCATGGTCAGAATCTACTTAAGTAAATATTTCTAATAATTTGGTTAGCAAAAGAGAGATTTATTCATATTTTTTGGGTACATTCTGTATTTGGATATTCAATGTAATGAAGATGTTAATATGTACTCTATTTTGAGAAATATAATAAAGATGGTGATATATAATGTTAAGTTTTTGGAATATAATATATACTGTGCAGTATAGAGCATTATAAATATGCTAATTTGAATAGTATAAAGTGTTATAAATATGCTGCATTGAGCCTATACATATTATCTTTTCATAACGTTTTAAAATTGTTCTGAATTGTGCACTATATATTAACTATTCATGACGCTTTTATAGAAACTATTCATGACGATTTTTTATAACGCTTTTAAAAAACATTTATAACATCAGTTGTCATAACGGTTGCTGTGAAAAAAAAAAGCGTCATGGTTCGTCATTAATAACGTTTTTTAGCCGTCATTAAAAGAGTTTTTTGTTGTAGTGATGGTAGGCCTATAGGTTCCAAGGATAGTGCTCCTAGAAAGAGGAGAGCTAATAAAACATCTTGTCCTGATAAAAACCCAATAGTGGTTGGAGCTCCGAAAACAAATAATGAAGATGTGCATTTTTTTAAATTCACTGAAATGCCTATGGATGCCTCTAGAGAGGCACAAGTACCTGAAAATAAAGAGATCTCGATATTCCATGCATGTTCAGGTGAATTGTGGAATAGAAAAGCACTTGTCATCGATGACATATTTATAAGCTATGTAGTAGCTACTGAAATATAAAAGGACAATGATGATTATGAAAATAAGCCACGTAGTATAATGAATATCGACAAAGAAAAGATTGACCAATCTGGAAAGATGCTATACAAGCATAATTAAAATCTTTAGAAAAATATGGTGTGTTTGGATCTATAGTGGAAACATCAAAGGGCATAAACCATATTGGTTTTAAATGGATATTTCGTGAGAAAATGAAATGAGAGGAACAAAGTTGAAAGATACAAAGCCCGACTTGTAGCACAAGGTTTCTCTCAAAGACCTGAAATTGACTATGTTGAGACATACTCTCCAGTTACGGATGTCATTATTTTTAGATATCTAATGATCAGTCTCGCAGTTTATGAAAATCTTGATATAAGATTTATGGATGTTGTAACTGCATATTTACTGACATCTATATGAAAATTCCAGAAGGATTTACAATGCCATAGATTAAGTCAAAGGGCATGTGTTCAATTAAACTTAGACGCACATTATATGGATTGAAATAATCCAAAAGAATGTGGTATAATCGTCTTATTATATATTTGACTAAGGAATGATACAA
This sequence comes from Iris pallida, assembly GCA_029216955.1. Classification (NCBI taxonomy): domain Eukaryota; kingdom Viridiplantae; phylum Streptophyta; class Magnoliopsida; order Asparagales; family Iridaceae; genus Iris; species Iris pallida. Next base: position 14,327,522 of record JANAVB010042018.1, read on the forward strand.
AAATAGTCAAATTTACCATCTGTCTTCATCAAGATATTCGGAAATGAATTCTCGATAGTAGCAGTATATATGGATGATATAAAACCTGGTTAGTTCTCCTACTGAATTGGAGAAAACTGTAAACTATTTGAAAAATGAATTTGAAATGAAAGACTTGGGAAAAGACAAAGCTTGGTCTTGGTTTGCAAATAGAACGAAGTTCTAGTGAAATATTAGTGCATCATTCCCGATATAATGAAAGAATTTTGAAACGATTCAGAATGGATAAAGCACATCCACTAAGTACACCTATGGTTGTACGCAGGTTGTATTTGAATATATATCCATTACGACCAAAGAGAGAAAATAAAATAGTTCTTAGTCTTGAAATGTCGTATTTAAGTGTTATTGGAGCACTACTATATCTAACCAATGCACAAGACCAGATATTTATATTTTATGTTAATTTATTATGTAGATATAATTCTGCACCAACACTTAGACATTGGAATGAATTAAACACATATTGAGAATTTTCATGGAACAACTGACATGAGATTATTTTATTCATATGATTCCACTAACAATTCTTGTCTAGTTAGTTGTGCAGACTCAAATATTTTTTGACCTCATAAGGGTTGATCTCAAACATGTTATGTGTTTATTAATAATCATGCAGCTATATCTTGGCGATCAACAAAGCAAGGTTTAGTAGCAACTTCCTCTAACCATGCATAATTAATTGTATTACAAGAAGCAACAAGAGAAAGTGTGTGCTTGCGATCAATCATTCATCATATACGAGTAAATTATCAACTACTCACAGTTACGGATGAGCCTACAATAATATTCAAAGGCAACGCGGCTTACATTGCGCAAGTCCGAGAGGAATTCATCAAAGGAGATCGAATAAGCACCTTCCACCAAAATTGTTTTATGCACATGAGCTCAAAGGATGAAAGTGATCGAAGTCAAGCAAATCTATTATAACGAGGGAGAGTATGACTCATGAAGAATATCTTTGAGTTTTGCGCGTTGTACTCTTTTTTCTTGACTAAGATTTTTTTTCCACTGTGTTTTACTTAGTAAGGTTTAACGAGGCAACAAATGCGCATACATCACCAAATAATTAATGATGAATATACAAGGGGGGAGTTGTAAATATGGATAATTCACATTATTATTTAGTCTACATAACCTATGTCCTTTGGTTATCCATAATCTATGACATTTGGTTATCCATAACCTATGTCTTTTGGCATTTCTCCTTTAATTGTCATGATGATGTTAAACTTTCATTGTGAGCCTATACAAAGGGCTCTTCTCAAGTTGATTGAGATACAAGTGAATGAAGAAACAATCTCCTCCATTTTTCTATATTTATTTCTTTGCTTTACAATAATTTGTTCTTCATATAATAATTGCAAGAATTAACATCACTGATAATATTGACACATTGACGTTTTCTTTACAGGAATAAAGATGTCTTCCTGTATTCACTCAGAAACTTTAACCTTGCACTCAGGGCAGGGCCAGAGGGTTCAGTTGTCCCATGACCTTTATGGGCCGGGCCGGTTCTGGAAATCATCAGCAACAACGATATCTTAAGGGTACGGTGAGCACTACTCGGTTTTGGACTAGAAATTGAACCGAACTGAATAAGAGATTCGGTCAGGTTTGAAAAAAAATATTCAGTTCGGTTTTGAAAAAAATTATTCCGTTTTAATTTCGGTTATGGATTGAAATCGAATAAGAGTTGTGCAATTATGTAACTATCCTCAATTATATTCATATGTTGTAACTAAAATGTGTATATTTTGAAAACAATAATTATATTTATGTCAGACCAAGAAGTGAGTTATTTATACCAAGCATTCTTCTTATGGCTAGATCCAATCTCCTGGTCCTTGCGGAAAGGAAAAAGAATTTCACGTTCTTCCTTTCGGGAAGGGAGGATTAGGAAAATCTTATGAATTTCTGCTTTCTCCAGACCTCCGGGAAAAGCATGAAAAAAAAGGCTCGAATGGTACGATCCCTCCGTCACCCCAGAATGAAAGGGGCGATCTCGTAGTTCTTGGTCTGTGAAACAAAACTTTGGTAATTTAACAACTAGTCTAACTTTGAACGCAAATACAATAAATTTGTGTATAAAAATTGTAATTTTAATACCACTTAACCATGATTTTCACTTTGAATTATAGAAATAAACGTACCGAATCGTCATTCAGTTCGATTTAGGCTACTTTCGGTTTTGATTTTTTATAATTTTGATTTATTCAGTTTTGATATTTTGGTTCGGTCAATATTGCATAGACCGAACTCTCACCCCCAACGTATGGGCTCTTAACTGAGTTTGGAGGATTGTCCTAGCCTATGTAGTCATAAAGATGATAGTTACATACTGGATGCAGCTATTTGCTCATAAAACATATTTTTGCACAGGATGCTGTTATTGACGCTCCTAAAATACAATCATGCACTCATTTTTAATTTTCTATCATTCAAATTCCAAATCTACCTCTGCATTAAATTTGATATTGACTATTTGATATTGACTTGTGCATGCATGAAGGGAGGAGCGCAAGATGACATTTTTGGAGTGCCAATAATGTTAATGTTGAATGATAGAAAATTAAAGAACATAATAACATTTTAGGAGTATCAATAACATCATCTTTTACTACATATTACCAAAAATCACAGAACCACAGAGAAAAGTGTGCAGCATTAGTACAAATGCACTTGGCCATTATGACTTGATTCAGGCCAGAGTGTAAATATTTGCAAGACACATTTTAGGAGTATCAATAACATCATCTTTTACTACATATTACCAAAAATCACAGAACCACAGAGAAAAGTGTGCAAAAATCACAGAACCACAGAGAAAAGTGTGCAGCATTAGTACAAATGCACTTGGCCATTATGACTTGATTCAGGCCAGGGTGTAAATATTTGCAAGACAGACCAGAGCAATGCCTACTCTCCATGGCAGTTCATAGATCAACATCAGAATGGAACATGCTTTCTTTCTATGCAGAGGTTCCCCGCGCACATCATACTTGAAACAAACCAACACAGTTGGAGAGCCAATCAAAAATAATAATTAGAAGTGAATCGAATACTTATCCCCAACTTGATCTGGTAAGTAAGCCGAAACAAGAATTAGAACACTCCCCACAACAAAATTAGTCGATACATTCAGGCAAAAGGAAAAGAAAATAACACCGAAAAAAGAAGAAAAGAAGAAGCCACAGAACTAGAGAGGGATCTCTCAAAACCGTTGAGGCCACACCATCATGAAAAATAAACGATACAATCAAACTCCGTAATAAATTCCCGTTATGTCCAAGTTGATTAAAGAGGGAAGAGGAGAGCCCATCCACAGCAAACTGCAGCCTCCTTTACAATGCAAAAGCACAGAGAGGAAAACCATCGGTATCAGCTTGCTCCTCTAGGCAGCTTTTGCTGGCGGTGGCAGCGTCCCAAACACACAGTCCCAGAGGGCAGATGTGATTCCGAAGCCCACAGTTTGAACTCTGAAGTGATGGTTCAAATGGTAACGCTGGTGGATAAAACAAAGTTAGCATTCTTAACATTATCACGCAAAGGATCTATAGAATTGTTGTGTTTTCTTCAAAATGCTAGTATTTTCCTACTCACCTTGAGATGTTTAGCTGGTTCTTTGGTTGGTTTTCCGTGGTGTAGGTAGTAGTGAGTGCAGTCATACATCACATAGCCCAGCAAGACGCCCCCAAACAATGCAGGACAAGTGGTAGCAGTCGAGAAGAGTCGAAGCAGATTCCAAAACTAGAAGATAGAAGAAGACCCCAGCAAAAAAAATACTAGTGTTAATCGCTATTAGAAGATGCACACAAATTCTCTCCCGTAATAGAAACAAGTAAATCATTGCAGACACATGTTCTAACTAGGATTTTATGGTTATATCCATAATCACGGAAAAGCATGAGCCTGTCGAGTAAATTATTGGTCCGCCTTTCAAATATAAAGCTAAATTGCAAAGAAGAGCCAGCCAAGAAATTCAGACAAACATATTTCGTTTCCAGCTAACAGAATACTTAGCATTTAAGTTCCCTAGAGAGAAAGAGAAGAATCACCTATCACATCTGTTTCTTCTTATCCCTACGACCTTCTATGCAGCTATGCAACAACTATGGCCTTGATTGTGAATAATCATCATGAAAGTGATTTCACAATAGTTCGATACTTAAAAAAAAAGAGATAGGGAGCTGTGATTCATACCGGAAAACAAAGAATTGCTGTTGCTGCAGGTGGGAAGACGAGGCGCAAACCATCCATAGGGTGCTTATGATGGCATCCGTGCAAAAGATAGTGCAGCGTATTTGTCCTGCAGCATGATTTTCAGTTGAATCACATAAAACCAATATCATCCATTTAAGAAATAAACTGCAATGGTTAAATCTGGGAGAAGAGAGAACTAATAAAAATAAACATACCAATAACTCTTTGTTTCAATGTGGAAAAGGAACCGGTGCAAGGTGTACTCAAGCAATGTCCAAACTAAAATTCCGGTCATAACCAAGACAGCCACTTGAGGAAGTGTATGGCCCATGCGGATAGACATTGTCACAAAATAAAACACAACTGGCATCCATACGGTTGGAATCACCCACCAAACAGTCCGCGTTAAGAACTGGTAATTAGAAATGTAAGGAGTTAAGAAAGAAGCAATGCCAAACGCTACAGTACCATTCATCAGCATTTACAACAAGGAAATTACCTCCATGAAGTCATTTTCAAAAAACCGGGGGCCTTCCTTGCTTATGATAGGCTGGTGAACCCATTCTTGGTAAGCTTCCCCGAGATGGCCAACCTAAATGGTTTCAAACAAACATGCTTACAGGGACGGACACAGAAAGGGACAAGTGGGGGTCAACTAGCCTAGCTGAAAAAAGTAACATCTTTTTTTTGCTGATACTGACATGCCGACTCCAGTTACCATTGAAAAAAAAAAAGGCCCACAATTTTTTTTGCTGATACTCAAGTTATATTGTCTTTTGTAAGACCTGATATATAACAGAAAGATGCTTTCGATTCACACAGCTTTAGGAAAGAAAAGACCTAAAAACTAGAAGTTTATGAATAATAAATGATGGTAAATATTTCAATCCAACATCAAAATAACAGGAGTTAACTTGACACGTTCTAAATGATTAAAATGCAGCTGACGACGCTATGTAGAAGGTAGAGAAACATATAATGTCTCTTAGAAAATGGTTTTTAACTACATGTTTTGAGCTTACAATTAGCATTGTATGACGAAAGAAATTTCCCATGTATACATACCTGACAAACAAGTGGCTTGTTCAAGTCCACTGTATACTCTTGCGCAACCATCTCGGCAGCTCGCGGTACACTGGAGGCACGACAGAGTGAGGAAATGAACATGAGTATAATCGACACGATCGTAATGTATTATTTGAGAACGCTATTCGATGTGATTAAACCATATATCTCGAGCTGCCCAGATATCGGAAAAATTAAAATGAGAAGCTCATGCAACACCTATCAGATCACTCATAGTTCCCCTCGTCCGAAACATGATATAACAATCTTAACCAAGGAAATACAAACACTAAAGCGTATAAAGTGTCCTATGTCAGTGCAACTGTGTCATATCAATGTTGTATCCGTGTCCGTGTAACATAGTTTACAGTATCGGCCGATACCGATACAGTTTAGCATGTCCCGATCCGATACCAACCGATACCCGATACTGACCGATACCGACATTTGGGGTCTCTTTTCCGGTCAATTCGACAAAGAAAATTGAACGAAAAAGACAAATCAGCAAGGGTTTAAAGCATAATAAGGTTGTAAAAGCATGTAAAAGAAGAAAATTTATCTATTGCATTTAAACCAATCGGTAAGGGCGACTACTATTTCATTTAATTTCAAACTAATAAATAACACTGGAAATACTTAAAATTATGCCTAAATGTATAAAATATTTTTTAAATGTTAATAATTTATCAATAACTATTTGTTTTCCGATACAAAAAAATCCGATACTCCGATCCGAAACCGTAGATACTACTGATAATAATGTCCGATACCGATACCGATTCCGATACCGCGAACCTTGCATGTAACATAGATCTTAAGGGCTAACATATAAAGTGGTCAACAAATACCATATTTGGTATCACACCTACAACAAATTAGGCAAAAAATAAGGGCTAAAATATAAAGTGGTCAACATAGCTCTCCAAACTAACAGTCCATATCTCCTAATGACCTGTCTTAGTCTAAAAAAAATTACAAAATTCATAAATTACATGATTATGGACAAATTTAATGGGCTCGACTGCATAAATATATTTTTAAATACTAATTCGCTAAAATTTACATAACTAGTGGCAGATCTATCTTGCAATTAGGAACAATTGCTTCCTTTTTAAAATTTCTTAAATAGAAATTATATACAATTTCAATAACAATTTAAAACGGAAGCCTTTAAACTCTGCAAATAAGCACAAAGAAAAAAAATCAGCAAATAAATAAAAAAATCATATGAAAACCTAACCAAGTCCACACAAAAAACCACTAAATGTGACATTTTCCAAGGGGAAGAAAAAGGAAATTCACTAAAACTTACAACTTTTACGTAGATTTTGGATCAAAATAGCAAAAATCTGAAGAAAACTCCAAAAATACACAAGAACGACCAAAATGCCACCAGAAACCCTAGATCCAGAGATCAAGATCCCTTACCAGAACGATGGGGCGGGGTTCTTGAAACCCTAGAAATCGAGTTCTCCGCTGATTTCTTCTTCTTCTCCTCCGAAATCGCTCGGAGAAGAGAAGAGAAATTCTTCTGATTTATTTAATTATTTTGTTGTGTTTTTATTTTTATTTTATTTTTCCTGTTCTTTCTGCCATTTATTTCCCGTCAGTAAATATAGTGAGGACGGATGGACGACGTGAGCCCGCAGCGTCCCGGGATCGAATCTGGACCGTTCATGGGGGAACGGAATATTCGGAGATTGAATCGGTCAGCCGGTGGCGCCAGCGAAGCGTTTGGGACCGTTGCCGTGGGCCAAAGTGGAATAGCCATATATTATATATTGATATTTATTGATATTTATTTCACATTATTATTTATAATTATTATTTCACAAGTCCCAGCGGAGCGTTTGGGACCGTTGCCGTGAGAGTAATTTTAAAATTTTGTAATTATAATTATTATTTATTGATATTTATTTTACATTATTATTTTTGGTAATTTTTAATCATTTTTAAACTATTTAAAAATTGTTTTAAGTCATGACTTGTGATTTGACTAGTGTAATCTTAGAGCTGCTTAGCCTAGAGACTAACCATGACCATGGAGGCCTAACCCATGTGATTAGATTTTCTAATTACCACTTTTAGGCTAAGGGTATTTTGGTCATTTTGTGACTTTTGAATTATTTAGAATTTTGATTAATTGGTAAATTTTAGATTATTTTAATAATATTTAAATCGATGTATTATAATTTTGGTCATTTTTATATTTTAATATTTTAGGAATTTTTATATTTTAATATTACATTTTTGGGATTTGTTTAGTCGGGTTTAAGTTTCGTTTCGTTCCGACTTGTGTTAGTGACCCGGGTAGCTTAGACTCTAGACGGGACCCCAAGAATAGTTAGACATGGCCCACAAATTCTACTAATTAGTCTAGTGTAATTAGGCTAATCCCATATGACAAGTTTAGTCATTTAGAGATTAGAAACTTGACCCTTTTGACCCCGAACCTTCACATGACTTAAGTTGAACCAAAGGAGACTAGTTGAGGGCATATTGGACTTTTCAAATGGACCCAAATAGGGCATCATGGCAGCCACTATAGCTTAGGGTTCCCCCCTTTTCATTTCATTTCTCTACTTGCCTCCTTTTTCCTATTTTGTGTTCTTCCCCAAACTTAAGAGCAACCCCCTTTGGATTTCATCTCCCAAATCCACTCATTTTTCCTCCATTCCTCTCAATCCATCAAGGAGAGAGAGCCTACTAGGAGTGGGGAGCAAGGAGCAAGGAAGGAGTGTCCAACTTTGAGGAGAGTCCGTGTCGGCTTCGTGTCCTTTGGGTTTTTTTTATTGGGATCCAACTCCTAATAGGTATCTCTCTCTCTAATCCCTCTCTATTTTAACTTTGCATTGTATTTTGATAGTTTTGAACCCGTAGGAACAACCCCCATGTATGTACCATCCTTAGGTTTGATTTTGAGACACTTTGGAGTCCTCATTTGGAAGTTATGATGGTTTTTGTGGCACCCAAGGAGAAATTCCGAGGGTGGCCCACCAAGTGTTTGTAGGAATGGCCCATAGACATTTTTGTCCTCTAATTTCAGATTTAGATTAGTTAGAGGGTAGTTTAGACATGTTAGATAGGTTCCCCATGGTTTTCATTAGGTTCCCTACAAGTTTGGACATGTGTTTTAGGCCTACATGTCATATTTACATGTGTCTATGTGTTATTTTGCATATTTTAGATAGTGGACTGTTTTGGGTTAGAATTGATATACTTAATGTTGTGTGGTTGTGTGTGGAGGTGTTGTTGTGTGTGTGGGAGAGTGAGGGATCATGCCTACCTAATTGGTTGTGACTTGGTATGGTTGAATGAGTGTGGGTTGATGTATGTGTGTTTGTGAGAAGGAAAGTGTGGTTGTAATTGTGTTTTGTTGTGAGTTTGTGAGAGTGTTTTGAGTGGTTTTTGAGTGGTGTTTGATGGTGATTGGTAGAGGGTTAGTAGGGGTTTAGAAGGGGGAACAAGGGGGGGCACAACAGCAGCCAACCCCCCCTCACAGTGGCAGCAAGCAGCCCCCAAACAGGGGACTGCTACAGCAGCAGTGCTGCTGAATTCAGCAACAACCATAGCAGTTTTTACTGCTTTTAAAAGCAGTTTTCTGCTGTTTATGGGCAGCAGTAGCAACCCCATACCCCCCTCCTTCCATGTGTATGTGTGGGTGAGTTTGTAGTGGGTTAGGGTGTGTTTTTGGTGAGGGTTTAGATGATGAAAGATAGTTGTTTCATGAAGGTTATGTGTGGTATGTTAATAAGTAGATATTATGTTATGAGAGTAGAAAAGTTAGTTGGAAATAGATGTTAGTATCCTAGGAGAGTTAGATAGTGGGATGTTAGAGACTTGGTATTGGGATACCAAGTTAGTTTGAGTTAGAGTGCTAGTTAGAGTTGAGTTAGAGTGGTATCTTAGGATACCAATACGGTATCTTAAGATTTACCTTTTACCTTCAAGGTAATGGATATTTACCTTTTTAGCAAGTGAGATATCAAGATACCATCGTATGGAATTGAGAAACAAGAATAAGAGTTAGAATACCTTAGTAGGGTATCGAGGGATACGTAGAGTGAGGGTAAGGTAGGTTGGGGTATTGGTTAGAGGCTAAGGCGAAGAGTTTACCTTGGTAGGATAATAAGGTAAAGTTAAGGTAATACCTTAGAACTAAGATATGATATAATATGTTTAAGATATGGTTAGAATTAGGATGGCTTGGTTAGTAATGGTTAGGAATAGGGTAGATGACTTAGGGTTGACCCCGTTTGACCATGGTTGACCGTTTTGACTAAAAGTCAACCAAAAGTCAATTTTAGCCTAAAATTGACCAAAACTTGACCAGAGTTGACCAGTTGACCAAAATTCAACTGTGAGTCAACAATTAACCTAGTTTGACCTAGAGTGGACTATGAGTTGACCAGGATTGACCAGAGTTGACCGATTGACCTAAAGTCAACTGTAAGTCAACATTTGACTTAAATCGACCCAGTTTGACTTTGTTTGACTTGTCTTGACCTAGTTTGACTTTGTTAGGCCTAGTATAACTTAGATTGATTTTGTATAATCTAGATTGACTTAGATTGACCTAGTGTGACTTTTATTAGGCTTGTATCAAGTGGTTAGGGTATAGGTTGACCATTAGTTGACCTTAACTTAGAATTAGCCTAGAAGGAATATTACTAGTATATACATATGACTTAGATATTTATATTGATAGATAGCCTCCTCTAGTATCTTGTGATAGATTGGTATCCTAGTCTAAGTTAGTACATAACCTATAGAATGACCTAGATGTTGACCCTGTAGGCCTAAGTGACTTGGTTGACTAGATAGTTGACCAGAAGTCAACATTGAGTCTAGATGTGACCAATTGACCTAGTTTGACCTAGACAGTTGACCCAGTTTGACTTAGAGTTGAATTTGACCTAGATTGGCCTAAAAATCATGTAGATTGCATCATAAACATAATTTACCATGTTTTAAACACATTATAACCCATATTTCTCTATTTAGAACATTGTGACTCCGGTGCAGACATCTGATATTACACTACTCTTTTCAGAGTAGCAGGCGAGTACATTCTCTGATAGTTCTTCTATTTACTTGTCGTTTACTATATTTCAGTTGTAGCTAGTTTTATCTGATTCACTGTTTCAAACACGATTTGATATTACTGGATCCATTTCATGCGACACTCACTTATTTAAGTCTGGCCTCTATTCTGGAACCACCTACTGGAACCATCCTGGAATCATTTACTGGAACCATTCGTGTACTGGTTGGACTTATACTATTTTGTGTCGGATTATGGATTCACTTGTTCTTGCTGGACGGAAAAATATTGGAATAGGCATGTGAACATACCCAAATACTGGAACCACTCCCTTGGAATTATACTGGAACGATAGCCATCCCATACTTGGCCGAGTGTGCGGTGTGCCGTATTACCTACAGCCGTTCACATGTCGATCCCGATATTTTAAAATACACTGTTAGAGTATAGGCTGGACTCACCCTGGAACCTTTGATCACCAACTGGACTCACCTTATACCGGACTCATCTTGTACTGGAACCACCTGGTATCAGATTCATGTTGTCTGGATTTACTTGGATTTTGCACTTGTTTACATTTACTATCTGGACTTATTATGTTACCTTAGTTCAGCTAGATTTATTTTACAGTCTTCATTGCTATTATTCTTCTCTTGTTTTAGTTACTTTACTTTTCTTGTATCTTACTGCTTCTCTATGCCACAACCTAAATATAAACTGCCATATTCATCAATAAAACTGTTTATAACTGCTTTATAGTTCTTTGTCATTTACTTGGAATTTCTTGATGAGTTGTACTCGTTACTGTCCTGACTGGACCTGTTGAAAATTTTACAGATGATTGCCCTGAGGACACGTGCCCTACATATTATGGATCAGGAGATGGCTTAGCTACCTATGGTCCCGACACTCAGGAGTGATCGGGAGTTTAGCTAGTTGTCCTATTTTAGCTTTCATGTTTTAGAATTGGAGTTGTATATAGGTTGAGATTTGTAGTTGAGATTGTTTGAGATTATATTATTAGTTGTTGGTTTTATTTTTGTTATTAGTCTTAGTTTTAATCTTCAGTGCTATCATATCGTTCTTAGACTGTGATTGAGATTCATTATATCTATACTTGTCCTCCGTTCAGAGTTGAGATTTGACAAGTACATTATATAATTGCGTGAGTTGTTGATTAGATAGTAACCTAGGACAGCGTTCTACCGCCGACACTGCGGCGTAGGCTGGGTATTGTTACGTGCTCGTACCCTCACAGTGGGTGCGGATCGTGACATGTTTTTAGTGGTGGCCCATGCAGGTCGAGAGTCGCATTAGTGCGATATCGTGGTAGTACGACGACTTAGTTGTACTGCTGCAAGCCTGCGATAGGATTGAGAGATAGGCTTTAACGGAGAGGTACTCAATCACAGTTAGGACTACTTGAGAAGATTCTTGGGATGACCCTTGAGAATCTCATTATGAACTTCAATTTGAAAATCGCTTTCCTCTTGTTTTGATTCACCATCACTCCTTGATGTTTAAAGGATCTTAGACTATTAACTTCCTTCATCATTATCCTTACTTATATTTTGTCTATCTTATGTTGCTAATTTAGCACCAGTTTTGCAAGCTGATCTTTTTAAGCTTGATCATGACATATTTTATTGGGGGCCGACACCCACTAACATATTGTCTAATCAGAACCGGTGCATGATGGTCTGATCAACCTATTGCACTTTGGTTCGCTTCTCATATATTATTCTACATGGATGGAGACATAGTTAAATTTGCCCTAGAGTCTCATCCATGACAGCTTTGGCAATTCTCTTTTGAATTATTTTCATTGCCTATGAACCACGTATTGTACTTAATAGCATCGTCTTTGAACTCCTTATTGTTTTGCCTTTCACATATTTCAGAAAGAAAAGGCACTGTACTTGATAGATCAACCCAAGGTATCATGTTTAGTTTTCCTATCCAAAAGAAGAAATTGCCTTATTTCTATATCCTTGCATCATCCTTTAAATTCTAATTCTTTGATCGTGACCAGTTGACCGGGTCATCCTCCTTATCATCCAGTGTTTGGGGTCTTATTCAATTGAATAAATTCAATTGTGACATGGATATCAAATCTTGGATACTCGTGCTCAGACTTCAATGGCCTCGTTCTCCATCTTGCACAAACTTCGATTGTAAAACCCCTAAATTTCTACTATTTTTTTTAAAATAAATTTGGTACTGATTAAAATTTTTGTATTTTACGTCATGTAGTCGTAATATACGTCGCGCACGAAATTTTATTTTTCGAATTTGCTCGACGAGTGCGATTATGTGCGAGCGTACATATTTTTGGAAAATACTTTTCTTCTATTTTTATGGTTTCAAAATATTATACATAATATTTATTTAGCTATCGTACCAAAAAAATTTCAAGTTCATTATTTTAATTATTTTATTTACACAAAGGCTTCGTTTATACAGTTATTAATAATAAATAATATTTTTAGTACGTACATATATTTCATAAATATTTTATTAGTGTAATTTTTGAAATTATTATTATTGTATTTTGAAAAATATATTTTAAAATTATTATGGCGAATCAAATCTTGATTCAAATTTATGGATTTATTTAAATAGTGAAATATTTGAAATTTTGATTTATTCCATTGATTTAAACCAAGGATTAAATTTGATTTAAATTTGGATTTGTATTTTGATTTGGATTTGCATTAATTTTAATTTAAATTACGAATTATCTAAATTGGGTTTTAAACTACTCCTAATCCTATCCAAATGGAAATTCTCACATCCTATAAATAGGCAGGTACTCATCCATGAATTGCTACCATTCACAATTAATTCCATAAAATTTCTCCACCCAAGTACCGTGCATCGTGTCCGTGTCTCCATCTCCTCCACTAATTCCTCTAGATACAGTTACATTATTCCCTCATTCGTGTCCACATTTCGGACACAGCCTTCCTCGTGTCACGTAGGGCACGATCCCTAACCCAAGCCCTAAACCTAGAATAGCCATCCTCCCTGTCCCAGGCCGCCAACATCCATGGACCACCCATACCAGCCCGACTCCCCTTGGCCATCCGATCCATCCCGACCTCTGACAGTACCAACCACCGTGGCCGACCCCTCCGTTCACCTCGAGCGCAGCTCCAAGTCCGCCACCGGACACCCCACCCACATCCCTGTCACACCATTGCCACCGCCACCACGGCCATTGCCGGGCGGCACCACCACCAAAATCCCAGCAAAGAAAACTCTAAATAAAACACCACCGCCACCAGCCCTTACCTCGTTGCGACGGCCAACGCCGCCAGCATCCTCCACCGTGCGGGCGCCTGAGCGAACGCCGTTCCCGATCCACGCCTCCGGATGGAGCGCGCCGCCAGCGCCCAACCGCTGTCTCCGTCGCACGCATTCCCGCGTGGCCGACAATCGCTGGTGGCCCGCGCCTGTGCGTCGAGGCCCGGCCACCGCGAACCCTCGTCGACACCCCCGTCCGCCGTCGCCGCCCCTCTCCCAGATCTGCACCACCGTCCCTCACCCCGGCCCTCCACCGTGAGCTCCGCCGCCCAAACCGACAACCCAGCCGAGCCCTTCCGCCCCAGATTCCGTCGCGCTCCTCCTCCGCTCACCGAGCTCCGCCAGACCCTCCGACTTCCCCCGCGCCTCCTTTCCGCCGCACAGCCACCGCCGAACCCCAAACCCTAAGTCTCCGGCGCCGCCTCCCCTTCCTGCCGTCACCAGCGATGCCTCCGGCCAAGATCCCCTCCATGAAACCCCCTTCCGCCTTAACCCTCCAATCCCGTTCGTCGCCGGCCCCTCTCCGGCTTCCCGTGCGCCCAGCTCTCCGTCGCTCCGCCTGGACCGCCCGCTCCCTCACTTCCCTCCGATCTCTCCCCTCTCTGTCCCCCTTTCCATTCTCTCTCTCCCTTCTTTCTTTTATTTTTTTGGAAGAGGCCTTGCTGTTAACTTATTATTATATTTATTATTATTATTATTATTAATTTCATTACTGTTCATTATTATTATTATTATTATTATTATTATTATTATTATTATTATTATTATTATTATGTTGTTGTTGTTGTTGTTGTTGTTTTTTTGTGTTGTTTAGTTAGCCCATAGGAATAGAGGGCCGGATAGGAAGTAGATAATTTTCCTCTTCTTTTTGTGTATTTATTTGATGGGTTGGTAGTAAATAATTATTGGGCTTGTATACTATTAAATAGTTTTTTTTATTTTATTTTATTTTTATTTTTATCTATTTGTACCTTGGGCTTACATTGTATTTGGGCTTAATAATAATTAGTTTTAAGGGCTTATAATTATATAGATAGATATATGGCTAAATTGGGTTTTATTGGGCCTATCACATATTTAGTATTTAATAAGTCATTGTTTTAGGCCATAAGAAATTCATTCTTTAGATTGGTATATCAAATATTTTAATGGGCCTATATATAATATTTTAAAAAAAAATGTGTTTTCCTTGTGTACTTTGTTTCCACTAGAAAAATTTATATATATATACTATTTTTCAAATAAAGTATATTTATGGGCTTTAGACTTTAAATTGGCCTTTTATTTAATATTTTTAATAAATATTGTTTTCAATATCATGATAATTTTTAAATATTTTCTAAAATATTTTCTAAAAATACTGTAATTTTTATCCCAATTCCAGAGAGTATCAATTCTTGACCACGCTAGTCGTATTTCCTTTCCTCTTCTGAAACTGTGCTTCACTATGTCGATCCTAGCTAAATTGAATATCCTGGACTCAATGGAATAACATATACCACCATCAGAGGCCGTCTTGCATAGTTGTAACATCGAAGACATATCTTGTGCCACCTTTATCGCACCACACCAGGCAGCTCACCAGGTGACCCCTCAGGCAAGATACCTTGCCATCTTGTACTTACATTTGATTCATGATATTTTATATGTTGCTAGTATTTTTATATTAGTAAGAGTATGTCCAAGTATGACTTGGGTGCCATCGATATGTATATCGATGTTTGTGTGTGTGCGTGTGTGTGTGTGTGTGTGTGTTTGTAGACCATATGTGGTAGCGGACTTTCCCGGTGTGTTGAAGTTATGCTTCATAATTTCTTTGACTTGTTGACACGTCTCATACACGACACATGATGAGGATCATTGAGTCGACAGGAACCTACATATTCGACTTGCTACCGATACGGGCGATTCATGTGTCGATTCATTTATGGATTAACGGAGTCTAGATAGCGACTTGCATAGAGACATGGATCGCCAAGACATGGATATGACTTGTGTGATACATGGGCGGGGAAAACTACTGGGACGTATGAGCTAGCCCAAAGCCTTCTAGATTGCCCGGTTATGGGTTCATGGTTTCCCTGTTATGGGTGTGTCGCTAGAGGATATATCCATTGCACGGCCCTGGCCACGACGTCAAATACGGTCAGGAGGTATGCTAGCGATGCAAAGTATGAACTAGGGGATATAACCATTGCACGGCCCTGACCACGTCGTCAGATACGGTCAGAGACGTATACTAGTTCATGCGAAAGCCTCTAATGGATGATATGCTTTATTCCTACCCACTTATACGTTCCAGTATAGTTTTCGACTTGCATTACACCTAGATGGTTAGGTTCCATTGTGTTGGAGCATGTGGTTTTTTCTTTATCATGTATCATTTACAGTTCATCATGGTATTATTTTTATGTATCTTGTTACGTCCCTCTGAGGACCTAGTTTTTTCCCAGGTGTGTGTTCATGTTTTCCGCAGGTATCCTAGCCAAGGCCGTGGTCTTCTCCATTCCTTTGAAGACAATTGCGCTTGGTTCGTCTTGCCATTTTATGGATCAATTCTTAGTACATTTCTTTCATTGTGATAGTTGGTAGTGGACTTTGTCTCTGCCCAACGATTGTATCATAAATATTTGAGCTGATATTTATATTATTATTCTTTTTCATTGTGGATGAGATTTAGTTTGTCTTGGATTACTATATTTTACAGCTTATGTATACATACGAGGTCCATGTATTTCGTATGTATACAGCTGGCATGTCTACGTATTTAGTCCTATGTATTTTGGGACTGGGGCGTTACATGTTTTTGTGGTGGCCCATGCAGGTCGAGATAAATTGTTTGGTTACTTTACCGTACCAAGCAAGCCTGCGTGTAGGATTAGAAGTCTAGGATCTCATCCACATACTTGACCTCTTTCCTTGATTTTATCTACCGTTTGACTCATCAATTGCATCTTGCTTGCTTCCTTCCATCCCTATTCTTATCTTCCTTTCGTGCTTGCTAGAGATTGACCCTACTAGTTAGCTGTCCCAAAACACCATTAGTTTAATTCTTTAAGTTGGGTAGAATATCTTATGAACTAGCAACCCCTTTGACCTAGTGACCTATATTAGCAAGCTTATTTAGATCCTAGAATCTAGAGGACCTAACCCGTCTAGCCAACCAAGGACTTGGACAAGAAGATTATAGGACGAATGTATGACTTAGAATCATTCTACCTTCTTTAAATCTTAATCTCTCGTACTTATGTATTTACCGTTTTGAATAATGATGCTAATGTAGCCTATTTTTTGCAAACTTATTCTTTATCGAGTTTGTTCATGACATATGCTATTGAGCGCTCACTAGCATGTTGTCTAATCAGAACCGGTGCATAATGGTCTGATCAACCAAGTGCACTTTGGTTCACTTTTATCTATTGTTCCACGTGGATGGAGACATAGTTAAACTTGTCCTTTAGAGTCTCATCCACGACCGCCTTAAAAATTCTTTTTGAAATTATTTGGTCGCCTTTGAATCACATATTCGTATTCGATAACGCCTTCTTCGAACTCTGGATTGCTTTCGCCTTCACCTATTTTAGAAGAACGAATGCGTTATACTAGAACTTCCTTTTACCATCCTATCACCTATGACCATTCTCACCCGATATTGCTATGTCTTCATCCTAAACTCCTCGTCCTCATTCTCGATCCTATACTTCCTACCATGACCCTCTAATCGCTTAATTAAGTGAATCTATTTCGTTCTCTTAAATCGTGACCCTCATTCATTACCCGTGACCATATCGTATTTCTACGATCTAGATCGTGATTTCTTACGACATGATTTTGTGAAAACATTATCATCGTTGGATCCCCATTGATACCCGCTTGTGTCCTCTCACCCCCTTCTAATTCTTAATTTCGAGGACAAAATTCTTTTAAGTTGGGTAGGATGTAAAACCCCTAAATTTCTACTATTTTTTTAAAAATAAATTTGGTACTGATTTAAATTTTTGTATTTTACGTCATGTAGTCGTAATATACGTTGCGTACGAAATTTTATTTTTCGAATTTGCTCGATGAGTGCGATTATGTGTAGCGTACATATTTTTGGAAAATACTTTTCTTCTATTTTTATGGTTTCAAAATATTATACATAATATTTATTTAGCTATCGTACCAAAAA
Source organism: Iris pallida (assembly GCA_029216955.1). Classification (NCBI taxonomy): domain Eukaryota; kingdom Viridiplantae; phylum Streptophyta; class Magnoliopsida; order Asparagales; family Iridaceae; genus Iris; species Iris pallida. The sequence continues at coordinate 14,345,350 of JANAVB010042018.1, forward strand.
AATTTTAAGTTCATTATTTTAATTATTTTATTTACACAAAGGCTTCGTTTATACAGTTATTAATAATAAATAATATTTTTAGTACGTACATATATTTCATAAATATTTTATTAGTGTAATTTTCGAAATTATTATTATTGTATTTTGAAAAATATATTTTAAAATTATTATGGCGAATCAAATCTTGATTCAAATTTATGGATTTATTTAAATAGTAAAATATTTGAAATTTTGATTTATTCCATTGATTTAAACCAAGGATTAAATTTGATTTAAATTTGGATTTGTATTTTGATTTGGATTTGCATTGATTTTAATTTAAATTACGAATTATCTAAATTGGGTTTTAAACTACTCCTAATCCTATCCAAATGGGAATTTCTACATCCTATAAATAGGCAGGTACTCATCCATGAATTGCTACCATTCACAATTAATTCCACAAAATTTCTTCACCCAAGTACCGTGCATCATGTCCGTGTCTCCATCTCCTCCACTAATTCCTCTCGATACAGTTACATTATTCCCTCCTTCGTGTCCACATTTCGGACACAGCCTTCCTCGTGTCACGTAGGGCACGATCCCTAACCCAAGCCCTAAACCTAGAATAACCATCCTCCCTGTCCCAGGCCGCCAACATCCATGGACCACCCATACCAGCCCGACTCCCCTTGGCCATCCGATCCATCCCGACCTCTGACAGCACCAACCACCGTGGCCGACCCCTCCGTTCACCCCGAGCGCAGCTCCAAGTCCGCCACCGGACACCGGCCACCCACATCCCTGTCACACCATTGCCACCGCCACCACGGCCATTGCCGGGCGGCACCACCACCAAAATCCCAGCAAAGAAAACTCTAAATAAAACACCACCGCCACCAGCCCTTACCTCGCCGCGACGGCCAACGCCACCAGCATCCTCCACCGTGCGGGCGCCTGAGCGAACGCCGTTCCCGATCCATGCCTCCGGATGGAGCGCGCCGCCAGCGCCCAACCGCTGTCTCCGTCGCACGCATTCCCGCGTGGCCGACAACCGCTGGTGGCCCGCGCCTGTGCGTCGAGGCTCGGCCACCGCGAACCCTCGTCGACACCCCCGTCCGCCGCCTCCGCCCCTCTCCCAGATCTGCACCACCGTCCCTCACCCCGGCCCTCCACCGTGAGCTCCGCCGCCCAAACCGACAACCCAGCCGAGCCCTTCCGCCCCAGACTCCGCCGCGCTCCTCCTCCGCTCACCGAGCTCCGCCAGACCCTCCGACTTCCCCCGCGCCTCCTTTCCGCCGCACAGCCACCGCCGAACCCCAAACCCTAAGTCTTCGGCGCCGCATCCCCTTCCCGCCGTCACCAGCGATGCCTCCGGCCAAGATCCCCTCCGTGAAACCCCCTTCCGTCCTAAACCTCCAATCCCGCTCATCGCCGGCCCCTCTCCGGCTTCCCACGCGCCCAGCTCTCCGTCGCTCCGCCTGGACCGCCCGCTCCCTCACTTCCCTCTAATCTCTCCCCTCTCTGTCCCCCTTTTCATTCTCTCTCTCCCTTCTTTCTTTATTTTTTTTGGAAGAGGCCTTACTGTTAACTTATTATTATATTTATTATTATTATTATTATTATTATTATTAATTTCATTACTGTTCATTATTATTATTATTATTATTATTATTATTATTATTATTATTATTATTATTATGTTGTTGTTGTTGTTGTTGTTGTTGTTGTTGTTGTTTTTTGTGTTGTTTAGTTAGCCCATAGGAATAGAGGGCCGGATAGGAAGTAGGTAATTTTCCTCTTCTTTTTGTGTATTTATTTGATGGGTTGGTAGTAAATAATTATTGGGCTTGTATACTATTAAATAGTTTTTTTATTTTATTTTATTTTTATTTTTATTTATTTGTACCTTGGGCTTACATTGTATTTGGGCTTAATAATAATTAGTTTTAAGGGCTTATAATTATATAGATAGATATATGGCTAAATTGGGTTTTATTGGGCCTATCACATATTTAGTATTTAATAAGTCATTGTTTTAGGCCATAAGAAATTCATTCTTTAGATTGGTATATCAAATATTTTAATGGGCCTATATATAATATTTTAAAAAAAAATGTGTTTTCCTTGTGTACTTTGTTTCCACTAGAAAAATTTATATATGTATACTATTTTTCAAATAAAGTATATTTATGGGCTTTAGACTTTAAATTGGCCTTTCATTTAATATTTTTAATAAATATTGTTTTCAATATCATGATAATTTTTAAATATTTTCTAAAATATTTTTTAAAAATACTGTAATTTTTATCCCAATTCCAGAGAGTATCAATTCTTGACCACGCTAGTCGTATTTCCTATCCTCTTCTGAAACTGTGCTTCACTATGTCGATCCTAGCTAAATTGAATATCCTGGACTCAATGGAATAACATATTCCACCATCAGAGGTCGTCTTGCATAGTTGTAACATCGAAGACATATCTTGTGCCACCTTTATCGCACCACACTAGGCAGCTCACCAGGCGACCCCTCAGACAAGATACCTTGCCATCTTGTACTTATATTTGATTCATGATATTTTATATGTTGCTAGTGTTTTTACATTAGTAAGAGTATGTCCAAGTATGACTTGGGTGCCATCGATATGTATATCGATGTTTGTGTGTGTGCGTGTGTGTGTGTGTGTGTGGACCATATGTGGTAGCGGACTTTTCCGGTGTGTTGAAGTTATGCTTCATAACTTCTTTGACTTATTGACACGTCTCATACACGACACATGAGTGAGGATCATTGAGTCGACACGAACCTACGTATTCGACTTGCTACCGATACGGGCGGTTCGTGTGTCGGTTCATTTATGGATTAGCGGAGTCTAGATAGCGACTTGCATAGAGACATGGATCACCAAGACATGGATATGACTTGTGTGATACATGGGCGGGGAAAACTACTGGGACGTATGAGCTAGCCCAAAGCCTTCTAGATTGCCCGGTTATGGGTTCATGGTTTCTCTGTTATGGGTGTGTCGCTAGAGGATATATCCATTGCACGGCCCTGACCACGACGTCAGATACGGTCAGGAGGTATGCTAGCGATGCAAAGTATGAACTAGGGGATATATCCATTGCACGGCCCTGACCACGTCGTCAGATACGGTCAGAGACGTATACTAGTTCATGCGAAAGCCTCTAGTGGATGCTATGCTTTATTCCTACCCACTTATACGTTCCAGTATAGTTTTTGACTTGCATTACACCTAGATGGTTAGGTTCCATTGTGTTGGAGCATGTGGTTTTTTCTTTATCATGTATCATTTACAGTTCATCATTGTAATATTTTTATGTATCTTGTTACGTCCCTCTGAGGACCTAATTTTTCCCCAGGTGTGTGTTCATATTTTCTGCAGGTATCCTAGCCAAGGCCGTGGTCTTCTCCATTCCTTCGAAGACAATTGCGCTTGGTTTGTCTTGCCATTTTATGGATCAATTCTTAGTACATTTCTTTCATTGTGATAGTTGGTAGTGGACTTTGTCTTTGCCCAACGATTGTATCATAAATATTCGAGCTGATATTTATATTATTATTATTTTTCATTGTGGATGAGATTTAGTTTGTCTTGGATTACTACATTTTACAGCTTATGTATACATACGAGGTCCATGTATTTCGTATGTATACAGCTGGCATGTCTACGTACTTAGTCCTATGTATTTTGGGACTGGGGCGTTACATGTTTTTGTGGTGGCCCATGCAGGTCGAGATAAATTGTTTGGTTACTTTACCGTACCAAGCTAGCCTGCGTATAGGATTAGAAGTCTAGGATCTCATCCACATACTTGACCTCTTTCCTTGATTTTATCTACCGTTTGACTCATCAATTGCATCTTGCCTGCTTCCTTCCATCCCTATTCTTATCTTCCTTTCGTGCTTGCTAGAGATTGACCCTACTAGTTAGCTGTCCTAAAACACCATTAGTTTAATTCTTTAAGTTGGGTAGAATACCTTATGAACTAGCAACCCCTTTGACCTAGTGACCTATATTAGCAAGCTTATTTAGATTCTAGAATCTAGAGGACCTAATCCGTCTAGCCAACCAAGGACTTGGACAAGAAGATTATAGGACGACTGTGTGACTTAGAATCATTCTACCTTCTTTAAATCTTAATCTCTCGTACCTATGTATTTACCGTTTTGAATAATGATGCTAATGTAGCCTATTTTTTGCAAACTTATTCTTTATCGAGTTTGTTCATGACATATGCTATTGAGCGCTTACTAGCATGTTTTCTAATCAGAACCGGTGCATAATGGTCTGATCAACCAAGTGCACTTTGGTTCGCTTTTATCTATTGTTCCACGTGGATGGAGACATAGTTAAACTTGTCCTTTAGAGTCTCATCCACGACCGCCTTAAAAATTCTTTTTGAAATTATTCGGTCGCCTTTGAATCACATATTCGTATTCGATAACGCCTTCTTCGAACTCTGGATTGCTTTCGCCTTCACCTATTTTAGAAGGACGAATGCGTTATACTAGAACTTCCTTTTACCATCCTATCACCTATGACCATTCTCACCCGATATTGCTATGTCTTCATCCTAAACTCCTCGTCCTCATTCTCGATCCTATACTTCCTACCATGACCCTCTAATCGCTTAATTAAGTGAATCTATTTCGTTCTCTTAAATCGTGACCCTCATTCATTACCCGTGACCATATCGTATTTCTACGATCTAGATCGTGATTTCTTACGACATGATTTTGTGAAAACATTATCATCGTTGGATCCCCATTGATACCCGCTTGTGTCCTCTCACCCCCCTTCTAATTCTTAATTTCGAGGACGAAATTCTTTTAAGTTGGGTAGGATGTAAAACCCCTAAATTTCTACAATTTTTTTAAAAATAAATTTGGTACTGATTTAAATTTTTGTATTTTACGTCATGTAGTCGTAATATACGTCGCGCACAAAATTTTATTTTTCGAATTTGCTCGACGAGTGCGATTATGTGCGAGCATACATATTTTTGGAAAATATTTTTCTTCTATTTTTATGGTTTCAAAATAATATACATAATATTTATTTAGCTATCGTACCAAAAAATTTCAAGCTCATTATTTTAATTATTTTATTTACACAAAGGCTTCGTTTATACAGTTATTAATAATAAATAATATTTTTAGTACGTACATATATTTCATAAATATTTTATTAGTGTAATTTTCGAAATTATCATTATTGTATTTTGAAAAATATATTTTAAAATTATTATGGCGAATCAAATCTTGATTCAAATTTATGGATTTATTTAAATAGTGAAATATTTGAAATTTTGATTTATTCCATTGATTTAAACCAAGGATTAAATTTGATTTAAATTTGGATTTGTATTTTGATTTGGATTTGCAATGATTTTAATTTAAATTACGAATTATCTAAATTGGGTTTTAAACTACTCCTAATCCTATCCAAATGGGAATTCTCACATCCTATAAATAGGCAGGTACTCATCCATAAATTGCTACCATTCACAATTAATTCTACAAAATTTCTCCACCCAAGTACCGTGCATCGTGTCCGTGTCTCCATCTCCTCCACTAATTCCTCTAGATACAGTTACATTATTCCCTCCTTCGTGTCCACATTTCGGACACAGCCTTCCTCGTGTCACGTAGGGCACGATCCCTAACCCAAGCCCTAAACCTAGAATAACCATCCTCCTCCCTGTCCCAGGCCGCCAACATCCATGGACCACCCATACCAGCCCGACTCCCCTTGGCCATCCGATCCATCCCGACCTCTGACAGCACCAACCACCGTGGCCGACCCCTCCGTTCACCCCGAGCGCTGCTCCAAGTCCGCCACCGGACACCGGCCACCCACATCCCTGTCACACCATTGCCACCGCCACCACGGCCATTGCCGGGCGGCACCACCACCAAAATCCCAACAAAGAAAACTCTAAATAAAACACCACCGCCACCAGCCCTTACCTCGCCGCGACGACCAATGCCGCCAGCAACCTCCACTGTGCGGGCGCCTAAGCGAACGCCGTTCTCGATCCACGCCTCCGGATGGAGCGTGCCGCCAGCGCCCAACCGCTGTCTCCGTCGCACGCATCCCCGCGTGGCCGACAACCGCTGGTGGCCCGCGCCTGTGCGTCGAGGCCCGGCCACCGCGAACCCTCGTCGACACCCCCGTCCGCCGCCTTCGCCCCTCTCCCAGATCTGCACCACCGTCCCTCACCCCGGCCCTCCACCGTGAGCTCCGCCGCCCAAACCGACAACCCAGCCGAGCCCTTCCGCCCTAGACTCCGCCGCGCTCCTCCTCCGCTCACCGAGCTCCGCCAGACCCTCCGACTTCCCCCGTGCCTCCTTTCCGCCGCACAGCCACCGCCGAACCCCAAACCCTAAGCCTCCGGCGCCGCCTCCCCTTTCCGCCGTCACCAGCGATGCCTCCGGCCAAGATCCCCTCTGTGAAACCCCCTTCCGCCCTAACCCTCCAATCCCGCTCGTCGCCGGCCCCTCTCCGACTTCCCGCGCGCCCAGCTCTCCGTCGCTCCGCCTGGACCGCCCGCTCCCTCACTTCCCTCCGATCTCTCCCCTCTCTGTCCTCCTTTCCATTCTCTCTCTCCCTTCTTTCTTTATTTTTTTGGAAGAGGCCTTGCTGTTAACTTATTATTATATTTATTATTATTATTATTATTATTATTATTATTAATTTCATTACTGTTCATTATTATTATTATTATTATTATTATTATTATTATGTTGTTGTTGTTGTTGTTGTTGTTTTTTTTGTGTTGTTTAGTTAGCCCATAGGAATAGAGGGCCGGATAGGAAGTAGATAATTTTCCTCTTCTTTTTGTGTATTTATTTGATGGGTTGGTAGTAAATAATTATTGGGCTTGTATACTATTAAATAGTTATTTTATTTTATTTTATTTTTATTTTTATTTATTTGTACCTTGGGCTTACATTGTATTTGGGCTTAATAATAATTAGTTTTAAGGGCTTATAATTATATAGATAGATATATGGCTAAATTGGGTTTTATTGGGCCTATCACATATTTAGTATTTAATAAGTCATTATTTTAGGCCATAAGAAATTCATTCTTTAGATTGGTATATCAAATATTTTAATGGGCCTATATATAATATTTAAAAAAAATGTGTTTTCCTTGTGTACTTTGTTTCCACTAGAAAAATTTATATATGTATACTATTTTTTAAATAAAGTATATTTATGGGCTTTAGACTTTAAATTGGCCTTTCATTTAATATTTTAATAAATATTGTTTTCAATATCATGATAATTTTTAAATATTTTCTAAAATATTTTCTAAAAATACTGTAATTTTTATCCCAATTCCAGAGAGTATCAATTCTTGACCACGCTAGTCGTATTTCCTATCCTCTTCTGAAACTGTGCTTCACTATGTCGATCCTAGCTAAATTGAATATCCTGGACTCAATGGAATAACATATACCACCATCAGAGGCCGTCTTGCATAGTTGTAACATCGAAGACATATCTTGTGCCACCTTTATCGCACCACACCAGGCAGCTCACCAGGCGACCCCTCAGGCAAGATACCTTGCCATCTTGTACTTACATTTGATTCATGATATTTTATATGTTGCTAGTGTTTTTACATTAGTAAGAGTATGTCCAAGTATGACTTGGGTGCCATCGATATGTATATCGATGTTTGTGTGTGTGCGTGTGTGTGTGTGTGTGGACCATATGTGGTAGCGGACTTTCCCGGTGTGTTGAAGTTATGCTTCATAACTTCTTTGACTTGTTGACACGTCTCATACACGACACATGAGTGAGGATCATTGAGTCGACACAAACCTACGTATTCGACTTGCTACCGATACGGGTGGTTCGTGTGTCGGTTCATTTATGGATTAGCGGAGTCTAGATAGCGACTTGCATAGAGACATGGATCGCCAAGACATGGATATGACTTGTGTGATACATGGGCGGAAAAAAACTACTGGGACGTATGAGCTAGCCCAAAGCCTTCTAGATTGCCCGGTTATGGGTTCATGGTTTCCCTGTTATGGGTGTGTCGCTAGAGGATATATCCATTGCACGGCCCTGACCACGACGTCAGATACGGTCAGGAGGTATGCTAGCGATGCAAAGTATGAACTAGGGGATATATCCATTGCACGGCCCTGACCACGTCGTCAGATACGGTCAGAGACGTATACTAGTTCATGCGAAAGCCTCTAGTGGATGCTATGCTTTATTTCTACCCACTTATACGTTCCAGTATAGTTTTTTACTTGCATTACACCTAGATGGTTAGGTTCCATTGTGTTGGAGCATGCAGTTTTTTTCTTTATCATGTATCATTTACAGTTTATCATGGTATTGTTTTTATGTATCTTGTTACGTCCCTCTGAGGACCTGGTTTTTCCCCAGGTGTGTGTTTATGTTTTCCGCAGGTATCCTAGCCAAGGCCGTGGTCTTCTCCATTCCTTCGAAGACAATTGCGCTTGGTTCGTCTTGCCATTTTATGGATCAATTCTTAGTACATTTCTTTCATTGTGATAGTTGGTAGTGGACTTTGTCTCCGTCCAACGATTGTATCATAAATATTCGTGCTGATATTTATATTATTATTCTTTTTTATTGTGGATGAGATTTAGTTTGTCTTGGATTACTACATTTTACAGCTTATGTATACATACGAGGTCCATGTATTTCGTATGTATACAGCTGGCATGTCTACGTACTTAATCCTATGTATTTTGGGACTGGGGCGTTACTTCGATATATCCTAAAATTGATCAACTTAGATCGTGCCGGGACTAAATTCTCTTTTATATATTGTATTATTGGATTTCAATGCTATTGACACTCGTGCCTTAAACTTTCGATTTGATCATCTTTGGAATGGTAATCCTTCATAATTAATTCTTAGTTGTCTTACCAGTTTTATATAGGATGGTAGACTGTCCCTTTGCACCTCCTTTTGAGGGAGCTAGGCCACCTGTAGCTCAGCACCAGAGGGGTGGAGCTTTTGCGATGGCGGTCGAGGAGACCGACGCTGCAGGTGATGGATTAGCAGGTTTGTCCTTCTCATTCTTCCTTCCCACTTTCCTGTGTGATTCCATTAGTACCTGCCAGGATATAGTTGTAATTGCTAGATAGTGTAGCTACCCTGTTCGAGGCCGTGGAATCACGACCAGTAGGACAGTGTTGCGTGTTAACTATCGACCTTGATTGTTAGGGGTTGACCTAGTAAGGGTGCGATCATTTTAATTTCGAGGACGAAATTTTTCTAAGGGAGGTAGGATTGTAACACCCAGTTTTTCAGATGAGGGTAATTTTAAAATTTTGTAATTATAATTATTATTTATTGATATTTATTTCACATTATTATTTTTGGTAATTTTTAATCATTTTTAAACTATTTAAAAATTATTTTAAGTCATGACTTGTGATTTGACTAGTGTAATCTTAGAGCTGCTTAGCCTAGAGACTAACCATGACCATGGAGGCCTAACCCATGTGATTAGATTTGCTAATTACCACTTTTAGGCTAAGGGTATTTTGGTCATTTTGTGACTTTTGAATTATTTAGAATTTTGATTAATTGGTGAATTTTAGATTATTTTAATAATATTTAAATCGATGTATTATAATTTTGGTCATTTTTATATTTTAATATTTTAGGAATTTTTATATTTTAATACTACATTTTTGGGATTTGTTTAGTCGGGTTTAAGTTTCGTTTCGTTCCGACTTGTGTTAGTGACCCGGGTAGCTTAGACTCTAGACGGGACCCCAAGAATAGTTAGACATGGCCCACAAATTCTACTAATTAGTCTAGTGTAATTAGGCTAATCCCATATGACAAGTTTAGTCATTTAGAGATTAAAAACTTGACCCTTTTAACCCCGAACCTTCACATGACTTAAGTTGAACCAAAGGAGACTAGTTGAGGGCATATTGGACTTTTCAAATGGACCCAAATAGGGCATCATGGCAGCCACTATAGCTTAGGGTTCCCCTCTTTTCATTTCATTTCTCTACTTGCCTCCTTTTTCCTATTTTGTGTTCTTCCCCAAACTTAAGAGCAACCCCCTTTGGATTTCATCTCCCATATCCACTCATTTTTCCTCCTTTCCTCTCAATCCATCAAGGAGAGAGAGCCTACTAGGAGTGGGGAGCAAGGAGCAAGGAAGGAGTATCCAACTTTGAGGAGAGTCCGTGTCGGCTTCGTGTCCTTTGGGTTTTTTTCATTGGGATCCAACTCCTAATAGGTATCTCTCTCTCTCTAATCCCTCTCTATTTTAACTTTGCATTGTATTTTGATAGTTTTGAACCCGTAGGAACAACCCCCATGTATGTACCATCCTTAGGTTTGATTTTGAGACACTTTGGAGTCCTCATTTGGAAGTTATGATGGTTTTTGTGGCACCCAAGGAGAAATTCCGAGGGTGGCCCACCAAGTGTTTGTAGGAATGTCCCATAGACATTTTTGTCCTCTAATTTCAGATTTAGATTAGTTAGAGGGTAGTTTAGACATGTTAGATAGGTTCCCCATGGTTTTCATTAGGTTCCCTACAAGTTTGGACATGTGTTTTAGGCCTACATATCATATTTACATGTGTCTTTGTGTTATTTTGCATATTTTAGATAGTGGACTGTTTTGGGTTAGAATTGATATACTTAATGTTGTGTGGTTGTGTGTGGAGGTGTTGTTGTGTGTGTGGGAGAGTGAGGGATCATGCCTACCTAATTGGTTGTGACTTGGTATGGTTGAATGAGTGTGGGTTGATGTATGTGTGTTTGTGAGAAGGAAAGTGTGGTTGTAATTGTGTTTTGTTGTGAGTTTGTGAGAGTGTTTTGAGTGGTTTTTGAGTGGTGTTTGATGGTGATTGGTAGAGGGTTAGTAGGGGTTTAGAAGGGGGAACAAGGGGGGGCACAACAGCAGCCAATCCCCCCTCACAGTGGCAGCAAGCAGCCCCCAAACAGGGGACTGCTACAGCAGCATTGCTGCTGAATTCAGCAGCAACCATAGCAGTTTTTACTGCTTTTAAAAGCAGTTTTCTGCTGTTTATGGGCAGCAGTAGCAACCCCATACCCCCCTCCTTCCATGTGTATGTGTGGGTGAGTTTGTAGTGGGTTAGGGTGTGTTTTTGGTGAGGGTTTAGATGATGAAAGATAGTTGTTTCATGAAGGTTATGTGTGGTATGTTAATAAGTAGATATTATGTTATGAGAGTAGAAAAGTTAGTTGGAAATAGATGTTAGTATCCTAGGAGAGTTAGATAGTGGGATGTTAGAGACTTGGTATTGGGATACCAAGTTAGTTTGAGTTAGAGTGCTAGTTAGAGTTGAGTTAGAGTGGTATCTTAGGATACCAATACGGTATCTTAAGATTTACCTTTTACCTTCAAGGTAATGGATATTTACCTTTTTAGCAAGTGAGATATCAAGATACCATCGTATGGAATTGAGAAACAAGAATAAGAGTTAGAATACCTTAGTAGGGTATCGAGGGATACGTAGAGTGAGGGTAAGGTAGGTTGGGGTATTGGTTAGAGGCTAAGGCGAAGAGTTTACCTTGGTAGGATAATAAGGTAAAGTTAAGGTAATACCTTAGAACTAAGATATGATATAATATGTTTAAGATATGGTTAGAATTAGGATGGCTTGGTTGGTAATGGTTAGGAATAGGGTAGATGACTTAGGGTTGACCCCGTTTGACTATGGTTGACCGTTTTGACTAAAAGTCAACCAAAAGTCAACTTTAGCCTAAAATTGACCAAAACTTGACCAGAGTTGACCAGTTGACCAAAATTCAACTGTGAGTCAACCATTAACCTAGTTTGACCTAGAGTGGACTATGAGTTGACCAGAGTTGACCAGAGTTGACCGATTGACCTAAAGTCAACTGTAAGTCAACATTTGACTTAAATCGACCCAGTTTGACTTTGTTTGACTTGTCTTGACCTAGTTTGACTTTGTTAGGCCTAGTATGACTTAGATTGACTTTGTATAATCTAGATTGACTTAGATTGACCTAGTGTGACTTTTATTAGGCTTGTATCAAGTGGTTAGGGTATAGGTTGACCATCAGTTGACCTTAACTTAGAATTAGCCTAGAAGGAATATTACTAGTATATACATATGACTTAGATATTTATATTGATAGATAGCCTACTCTAGTATCTTGTGATAGATTGGTATCCTAGTCTAAGTTAGTACATAACCTATCGAATGACCTAGATATTGACCCTGTAGGCCTAAGTGACTTGGTTGACTAGATAGTTGACCAGAAGTCAACATTGAGTCTAGATATGACCAATTGACCTAGTTTGACCTAGACAGTTGACCCAGTTTGACTTAGAGTTGAATTTGACCTAGATTGGCCTAGAAATTATGTAGATTGTATCATAAACATCATTTACCATGTTTTAAACACATTATAACCCATATTTCTCTATTTAGAACATTGTGACTCCGGTGCAGACATCTGATATTATACTACTCTTTTCAGAGTAGCAGGCGAGTACATTCTCTGATAGTTCTTCCATTTACTTGTCGTTTACTATATTTCAGTTGTAGCTAGTTTTATCTGATTCTCTGTTTCAAACACGATTTGATATTACTGGATCCATTTCATGCGACACTCACTTATTTAAGTCTGGCCTCTATTCTGGAACCACCTACTGGAACCACCTACTGGAACCACCCTGGAATCATTTACTGGAACCATTCGTGTACTGGTTGGACTTATACTATTTTGTGTCGGATTATGGATTCACTTGTTCTTGCTGGACGGGGAAATATTGGAATAGGCATGTGAACATACCCAAATACTGGAACCACTCCCTTGGAATTATACTGGAACGATAGCCATCCCACACTTGGCCGAGTGTGCGGTGTGCCGTATTACCTACAGCCGTTCACATGTCGATCCCGATATTTTAAAACATACTGTTAGAGTATAGGCTGGACTCACCCTGGAACCTTTGATCACCAACTGGACTCACCTTATACCGGACTCATCTTGTACTAGAACCACCTGGTATCAGATTCATGTTGTCTGGATTTACTTGGATTTTGCACTTGTTTACATTTACTATCTGGACTTATTATGTTACCTTAGTTCAGCTAGATTTATTTTACAGTTTTCATTGCTATCATTCTTCTCTTATTTTAGTTACTTTACTTTCCTTGTATCTTACTGCTTCTCTATGCCACAACCTAAATATAAACTGCCATATTCATCAATAAAACTGTTTATAACTGCTTTATAGTTTTTTGTCATTTACTTGGAATTTCTTGATGAGTTGTACTCGTTCCTGTCCTGACTGGACCTGTTGAAAATTTTACAGATGATTGCCCTGAGGACACGTGCCCTACATATTATGGATCAGGAGATGGCTTAGCTACCTATGGTCCCGACACTCAGGAGTGATCGGGAGTTTAGCTAGTTGTCCTATTTTAGCTTTCATGTTTTAGAACTGGAGTTGTATATAAGTTGAGATTTGTAGTTGAGATTGTTTGAGATTATATTATTAGTTGTTGGTTTTATTTTTGTTATTAGTCTTAGTTTTAATCTTCAGTGCTATCATATCGTTCTTAGACTGTGATTGAGATTCATTATATCTATACTTGTCCTCCGTTCAGAGTTGAGATTTGACAAGTACATTATATAATTCTGTGAGTTGTTGATTAGATAGTAACCTAGGACAGCGTTCTACCGTCGACACTACGGCGTAGGCTGGGCATTGTTACGTGCTCGTACCCTCACAGTGGGTGCGGGTCGTGACAGTAGTGTAGCCGGTGCCTAGTGGACAGTGCCTAGTGGAGTGTCGTATAGCCAACGGCTAGTGTCAGGATGTGCACGCCACCATTGGTGGCGTGCTGACACACCAACGGCTACCCACAAACGGCTACATTTCAAATTCTCTTTCCTCCTCCTATTTATTGCAATGCTTGACACTCTCTCTCTCTCTCTACACAAACACATTACTCTTTCTCCTATCTCTCTCTCACAGAAGCACTTCTCTGAAGCTTGGAAGCTCCAACTCCTCACAGAAGCTAGTATCTCCCTCTCACAAGCTTCCAACTACTCAAGCTTCCAACTACTCACGGAAGCTAGTCTCTCCCTCTTACAAGCTTCCAACTCCTCACGGAAGCTAGTCTTTCCCTCTTACAAGCTCTCGCTCTCTATTAAATAAAAATTATCAAAGTTCTTTTTTTTTCTCATGGGTGATAATATTAAAATAGTATGCTCACATGGTGGTAGAGTAAATGGGTTAACTTACGAAGGAGGTGACACCCAATTTTTTACAACTTATCGTCATATTACTTTAGAAAATTTACGCAATTTAATTTCAGCGCATTTTTCTATTAATTATGAATTTATTTTAAAGTCTGTTTTTGGTTCCACATGTTTATTAATAGATGGTGAATAAGCATGGAATTTTATTCTTGAGATTAATTCGCAATCACCTTATATTAGTTTATATGTTACTCAAGTTTCATCATTTGTTAATAGAACTAATGATGAATTTGTTTCTAATTACCCACATGTTAACACGGGTGCTAGTTCTTCTTCTCAAACAATTCCTCCCTTACTAGATGAACATAATGATGATGATGATGATTATGATGATGATAATGATGATGATGACAATGATAATGATGAGGACAATGAAAATAGTGATGATTTAATTGAAAATACTGGTTATGAGATAGATGATGTCACCCCCAGTTTTCAGAAACAGGAGTATTTTTGTCATTTTATATTTTTGAATATTTTTAAAATTTATTTTATTATTTATGATATTATTTTGGGGTTGAAATTTATTTTATTATTTATGATATTATTTTGGGGTTATTTGAGTCGGGTTCGAATTTCAACTCAATCCGACTTGAAACGGGAACCCGGGGGTAGTTTGACTCTAGTGGGACCCACACACTAGTTAGATATGGCCCACATGATATTAATTTTAGTCCACATGATATTAGTTTTAGTTAGTAGTTAGACTAATTATTTATGGATAGGTTTAGTTTAATTAGAGACTTAAAATTAGACTAATTTGACCTCAACCTTTAACCCATTCTTAATTTAAATCAAATAGATTAGTGGAGGGCATTTTGGACATTCAAAATGGGGACACCTCACCCTTTTTAGGCAGCCACCTATGGGGGGATAAGGAGTGAGTCACCATCTCTTCCATTTCATTTTATCCATCCATTTTCTCTCTCTTGTTCTTCCCCAAATTTCTAGAGAACAACTCCATTGATTTTATCTCCAAATCCACCATTTCTTCCACCAAATCTTCTTCTCTTCTCCTCTACTCCATAGTTAGAGGGTGCTAGCCAAGTTTGGGAGGATTCGGAGCTCGTTCGTGTCCTTTTGGAATCTCTACGTGTCGGTGTCGAGTCGGAAGGCTTTTTCCTTTGAAACTCTCTCCCGGAAGGTATAATCTCTTCTCTAATCCATCCCTACATGCATATAAGAATATTTTGAACCCATAGGAATGACCCCCATGGTTGTATCTCCATTTGTGTCCATTTCGTGTCCATTTGGAGGTTATAGGAGTGTCCTTTGTGTTGTGGTTGTATCCTAGTGGAAAAAATCCTATTTTGGACACTTGTATGCATATATATATATTGTAGGAATGATTAATTAGTGTTTTAATCTCATATTTATATTTTTAGAGAGTGGATTGATCTTATTTATGATGGTTAGAATAAGTTTTATTTAGATAGCTATGTTGGTATCCAAGTATTTTGGCCTACATGTGTTTTTTGTCCAAACAACCCAAATTTGTCATAATTTTTATCCACGTTTTTAGTAGCTAGAGCAACTTAGAAATGTCATAACTTTTAGCTCATAACTCCAATTAACCTCCCGTTTTTTTAAAAGAAGCGTATCGAAGTTAGCTTTCCAAATATATATTTTAATAAGCAAATTCGTTCTATAACTTTCTGTAGAATTGTTTGAGTATCAGCTGTACAAAAGATGAACGCATTTCGGTGTTTTCGCGATTTCGGGAGCTTCCGGACACGAAAATGCGATCCATTTGAAGTTTTAGAAAGCTAACACAAAGAGATATAACATACTTTAATCCTAGAATTTTGAGAAGGGCCAATTGGTACAGTATTGGTTTTAAGTAGAAGAGTGACTATGCGGTGTAGGCTGGACGTAACTACGTACTCGTGCCCCTAATCAGGGTGCGGGTCGTAACACATTTTTGTAGTGGCCCATGCAGGTCAGAGTCGCAATTAGTGCGATCTCGTAATGATGCTCGACTTAGAGTACTAATTACAAGCCTGCGACTAGGATATAGGATTGAAAGGAGTTACTCAATCACATTTTAGGAAAATTCTGATCTTTTGATTACCATGACAACTCTTCTTGCATTTGAATTCAATTGTCCTCCTTTGATAATATCTTATCTTGTGCCATATTGATCTCTTGGGTTCAATTCGTCTTCAGGATAACAGTGACTTGTTTTCAGGCAGTAGCAGAGCAGATAGCAGGTTCCAATCTTTCGATCTCATTTCCGTATTTGCTTTCTTATAAACTGTCTTTAAATTCAATTACATCTGTTCCTTGATCGTTGGATGAAATTTTGTTCTTGTGATGTGATATTCTTCTGAGATAAGTCGTATGGGCTAGGTCGTCTTGATTATGAGATTTTAGAATCCTCTAGGGTCATGCTAGCAGGCATAGTGAGGACATATAGTCGGATTATGGTCGTATTTCTCGGGTGTGGGAATTTAAGGTTTTCGCTGCCAAGCATGCGGCAATGCGAAAATTTTAAATACCATAATTCTAGAGGTATGTACCATAGTCAAGGACTCTGTGATTATCGTAGCCTTGCTCACTGGCATGACGGAGATTCTGAGTATCATGATTTTGGACAGACGCATATGATTATCGAATTGCATGATTTTTTCTGTGGTTACTTTGTTTTAATTTTTTAGGATGATTCCTTTAAGGTGGATAGACTTGTAGCACCTAGTTTCTATTTGAGTATAATTTTAAAATGCTATAATTTTAGTCATTAATTAATGTCATTTAATTCATGCTTTGATTTTGGAGATTTTAATCATTTTAAATTTTTAAGCCATGGCTTGTGATTTTGATGTTTTACTAGTGAAACCCTAGGGACTGTTTGACCTGGAGCCTAACCATGTGATTAGGATACTTTCAGTGTTATTTCTGGCCCAAGGGTATTTTGATCATTGGACCTCTTTGATTTATTTTGATATTTTGTATTGGTGATTGCTTGGTTTTAATTTCGAGGACGAAATTTTTTTTAAGGTGGATAAATTTGTCACCCCCAGTTTTCAGAAATAGGGATATTTTTATCATTTTGTATTTTTGAATATTTTTAAAATATATTTTATTATTTTGGGGTTAAAATTTATTTTATTATTTATGATATTGTTTTGGGGTTATTTGAGTCGGGTTCGAATTTCAACTCAATTTGACTTAAAACGGGGACCCGGGGGTAGTTTGACACTAGTGGTACCCACACACTAGTTAGACATGGCCCACATGATATTAATTTTAGTCCACATGATATTAATTTTAGTTAGTAGTTAGACTAATTATTTATGGATAGGTTTAGTTTAATTAGAGACTTAAAACTAGACTAATTTGACCTCAACCTTTAACCCATTCTTAATTTAAATCAAATAGATTAGTGGAGGGCATTTTGGACATTCAAAATGGGGACACCTCACCCTTTTTGGTCAGCCACCTATGGGGGGGATAATAAGTGAGTCACCATCTCTGCCATTTCATTTTATCTATCCATTTTCTCTCTCTTGTTCTTCCCCAAATTTCTAGAGAACAACTCCATTGATTTCATCTCCAAATCCACCATTTCTTCCACCAAATCTTCTTCTCTTCTCCTCTACTCCATAGTTAGAGGGTGCTAGCCAAGTTTGGGAGGATTCGGAGCTCGTTCGTGTCCTTTTGGAATCTCTACGTGTCGGTGTCGAGTCGGAAGGCTTTTTCCTTTGAAACTCTCTCCCGGAAGGTATAATCTCTTCTCTAATCCATCCCTACATGCATATAAGAATATTTTGAACCCATAGGAATGACCCCCATGGTTGTATCTCTATTTGTGTCTATTTCGTGTCCATTTGTGTCATCTCCCTATTTTTCTAAAATACGTAAATGACTGTATTTTTGTATTTGGAGGATTTTAAATTTTTGGGTATTCTTAAAATTTTATTTATTTTTCTGGACTTTGGTTAGCCTTAATTGTTTAGACCTGACATTTAATTATTGTCTCTATTTAATTGTTATTAATATTATTTTTTTATTATTATTATTAGGGGTTAACACGGCTAGCTTATATTAAGTTGTTTTTATTATTATCAGTTATCATCATCATTATTGTTATTGTTATTATTATTATTATTATTATCCTAAATATCTACCCCCCCAAACCTAATCCTCTCTCTCTCAGCCGCCCCCCCCAATTCTCTCTCTTCACTCTATCTCTCTCTCCCGATCCCTCTTTACTGGACCAGAGCCCCCCTCACTCTTCTCTCTTCCCCCTCTCTCCTCCCTCAACTCTCTCTCCCCCGCTCATCTCTCTCCCGAGCTCACCCCTCTTCCCCACGCTCCCTCTCGCTCACCTCCCCTCGTCTCCGTCCGCCGACCGCCACCACTGCCTCCACTGCTCCCACCACCATCAGCCACCGCCACCACTTTCACGACCATCACCATCGTCGCCGTCGCCTCCCTCGCCACCATCGCCTCCATCTCCGGCCACCGCAGCCGCCCCTTCGCCATGGCCGCCTCCTCCCCGGCTCCCTCTTCCCGGAGCCGCGTCCGCTGCCACTCACTGCAGCCACCACCATCGCCGTCGTTTCCATCTCCTCCGGCCGCCCAGGGCGTCGCGCCCCCGCGGGTCGCCTCCAGCGCCGCCGTGACTTGGGCGCCGCCGCCATCACCTCCCTGGTAACCGCTCCCCTCTCTTTCCAGCTCCTCCGCCCCTTCTTCTTCTCTTCTCTCTGGCGAGCAGCCGCTGCGCACGGGGAGATCATTGCCTCGAGCGGCGGGACGCCCTTGGGCCCCGTGCCGCTCGAGCAGCGAGCCCTCTCGGCCTGCGTGCTTCTCGGGCAGTGAGCCCTCGTGCTCCGTGCCTCTCCTTGGGTTGCGTGCTTCGAGCTTCGTACACGCCTCGAGCAGCGGGACGCTATGGGCCCCGCACTGCTTGGGTTGCGTGCTATCTCGATTCGCATGATCCCTCGTTCTCCGTGCTTCTCGGGATGTGTGCCTCGATTTGTGTGTCGTCCCATTTTCTGTGCACCTCGATCCACGTGCTGCCTCGGACAGTGGGACGCCTCGAGCCCCGTGTTGCCTCGGGCAATGTGCTACCTCGGTTGGTGCGTTGTCTCGATCCTCGTGTCTCGACCTTTGTGTCTTTCTCGTGACCCGTGCCGCCTCGATTTATGTACACGTACCGATTTGCGTGCCGTATCGCTTTGCGTGTCATATTGTATCTTGTGTTGCCTCGGTTCGCGTGTACGTCTCGATTTACGTGCACGTTGTCTCCTGTTCGTCTCGATATTCGAGTCATCTCGATTCTCGTGCGCATCTCGATATACGTACGCGTCTCGATTTGCGTGCCTGTATCGGTCCGCGTGTCTCGGTTTCCGTGCCAGATCTCTGCACTGCTTGCGGGACCCGTACGGTATTGCCTCGTGCCATTCTTCGTAATTTTGTTATTATTTTATTATTTAATTCTAATGATTGTTTATTATGTGTTCTGAGGATCTCGATTGGCGTGCTAGCTTGGATTGCGACTGCCGAAGACTTGCTTACCTAGCCGAGCCCTCTAGGCAAGTATCCCTTGCTCATCGGCGGCTCTTGCCATCTCTCCTGGATTTTATTATATTTAATTTATTGTAAAATTATATAATAATGAGTAGTGTAGCTTAGCAGTAGAACTGCCATGATAACCTAGACTAGCTTGGTCCGATACTGGGATAGACCGTATCGGACAACTCGGATGGGTCATCCACACCTCCGAGGACACGAGCACGACTCACATATATGGATTGTCCCTGTATGCCCCGTGTCTGACTCGCGGTCTGGTAACGGCTTGGCTAACTTTACTTGTGGCGGTGATTGTGCTTGGGTTAGGGATTTATGGGCATGTGTTGTGGTGCGCCCTGCGAGGCGGTTATTTTATTATTATGCATGTTGGCTTGGCGCCCAGTACGCATTGTAGTGCTGCTAGAGGCCGAGACATTAGTGGTCTCGGGTTCGATTGATTTCCAGTACGCATCGTAGTGCTGCTGGAGGCCGGGGCTTAGTGTTCTCGGCTATCGATTTGTTCCCAGTACGCATCGTAGTGCTGCTGGTAGCTGAGACCTAGTGTTCTCAGTCTGCGATTCTGTGATTCTGCGGCGGGTTGCGCCGAGTGGATTTTAGCCCCAATTCGCTGGGAGCTCCTGTCCAGAATACAGAGGAGACTCTGTCGGATTCTTCCAAAATTCCCGATCGAAAATTTGGTTCGAAGGACTGGACAGAACCATTCCTTTGGTTTGCTGGACTGGGCTCGTGCCTGTTCACCTTGGTATAGTATAACTGATCCCATTGCTTGCTAGGTAGACTCCAGACTAGATCAGTCGCCTAGCTCCTGATCTGTCTTGTCCGTCGGATAGCGTAAGGAGAGCGGTTCCACTCGGGAGACGGTCTGCAACCCTGGTCCTTGTTTGGTTTAAGGGTTGTGGATTTGCTCCAGAGCGGTCCGTGTAATCCTTGCCACTTCTGGCGATATTTATTACCGGACTCTTGTCCCCTGACCCTTCATCCTAGGGGGTGTCCTAGTCTAGTCAGATAGAGCTGGCAGTTGTCCTAAGTATTGGGAGTTGTGACTTGTGGATATCACTAAGGATTGAGTATTATGGAGAGTACGATCTCGGGATATTGACTTGGTGGATCTATGTGGATTCTTGGATTTTGGTGATTTCGAATATTTCGTGGAACAAGGAGAATATCGAGGGTATTATTATATTATTTTTACTCGACTTTCCAACGCCCAAAACCTGGTACCTTTGTGTATTCTGGTAGTTTGGGAACCTGGTTTGATTGCTGAGTCTTGGTAGTTGAGGGGCTTGTTTTCTAGTGGCTTGTGATCATTGACTTGGAGGATTCTTGTGAGTCAGAGGGCCTAGCATTGTTAGGGGAATGAGCTTGGCATTTGGTGGTTGTCTTTATTGACGTGATATTCACTCCATCATGGATGGGAGACCCTTGCTAGATTGATCTGGTGGATGGACCGACTTGATGATTTGAGTTGTAGGTTCCCATGTGTACTTGAGAGACTATTATAGTGGAGATTTTGATCTTGTAACCGACTTGATATCCATGTCACGATTTGGGCATGTGACTTCTTGTGACCGATAGGTTTGACCTTGTTCCTGGTATTACACGATGACCTGGACCTGTCTTGATTCTTGATAGTGGCCCGTAGAGGTGCACTCTTGACTAGCACTCTGGACTTGATGGTAAACCTGGCATGTATACTCTTGATTCTCGGTAGTGGCCCGTGGTGGCGCACTCCTGGCTAGTACTCTTGACAGGACATGTTTACTCTTGACCGCTGTTGCGACAGCCAGTCCTGACTTGCTAGGTATGACCTTGTCTTGACACCGTGGTTGATTTTCCTGATTGTGCTTGTACAAACTACATGTCTCATCTTGCATCATGTCTAGGACATGGATTCCTGGTTACCACGGTCAGGAATTTATAATGAATCTGACTAGGTTAACAACTAGATTGATCAAGTAGCTCATATAGATCGAGGTATTCCGGCTACAGGCAATCCCGTTATCTGGGCGCTCATGTGGACTTGTAGCCTGCCGTCGAGTAGGGCACATTTCCAGCCCACTGTCATGTGGGGCACCCCTCCAGCTAGCTATTAGGGTATATTTGTCTCCCGGGCGATATACCCACTATATATATATTCGTCCTGGATAACCTGGATAGTCTGCAGGGCTTGTGGCTATAGGAATACCTCAACTGTATCTTGTTAGTAATTAGGCCTGTGATAACCCTAGTTAGCTAATAATAGCAAGCCGTAGGCATTGTGTGGCCGCTTGTCCTTCTGTGTTGTTTGGCTTGTTGCCTGCTAGCCAGCTGATATTGATTTCCAGCTGGCAATGCAAGTGTTAGTGGATGCTAGGGAGATTATGATTGTGTTAGCTTCACTATACTTGTGGATTGTTATCGTGCGTTGGTACCGCACGATCCCTTACCTTTATTTACTGTTTTTAGATGTTATTCTTGTCATATTTTATCCTGCTGGTTTTCTTCGCCCGTCCTTGAGCCTTCCTTTCTGGTACTTGCTATGTTTTGCCTGACCAACCCTGGATTGTTCCCAGATTATCTGAGACCGACCCGGTGGATCTTTCAGACTTGACTTGGAGGGTGTGCTTCAGTTCCAGACCATACTAGGAACTGTGGGAAGGTATACTTGTCTACATTATTATTATCCTGTACTGTAGATTCTAGATTTTCATATGAGTATTTCCTGTTTTTTATATGATTATCTCTCTTGATATTGTTTCATTGTGATTTACCTGTGGATATGAGATCGGATTTAGGCCATAGATTGATTGCATGCTAGGATACCCAACCAGACTGGACAGCCGTTATCACCGTATAACGTATTCGTACCTTATACGGTGTAGCTGGCCGTATATGTCCCCGTATTCCGGAACTGGGGCGTTACAATTTGGAGGTCATAGGAGTGTCCTTTGTGTTGTGGTTGTGTCCTAGTGGAAAAAAACCCCTATTTTGGACACTTGTATGCATATATATATTGTAGGAATGATTAATTAGTGTTTTAATCTCAGATTTATATTTTTAGAGAGTGGATTGATCTTATTTAGGATGGTTAGAATAAGTTTTATTTAGATAGCTATGTTGGTATCCAAGTATTTTGGCCTACATGTGTTTTTTGTCCAAACAACCCAAATTCGTCATAATTTTTATCCACGTTTTTAGTAGCTAGAGCAACTTAGAAATGTCATAACTTTTAGCTCATAACTCCAATTAACCTCCCATTTTTTTAAAAGAAGCGAATCGAAGTTAGCTTTCCAAATATATACTTTAAGAAGCCAAATTCATTCTGTAACTTTCTGTAGAATTGTTTGAGTGTCAGCTGTATGAAAGATGAACGCGTTTCGGTGTTTTCGCGATTTCGGGAGCTTCTGGACACGAAAATGTGATCCGTTTGATGTTTTGGAAAGCTAACACAAAGAGATATAACATACTTTAATTCTAGAATTTTGTGAAGGCCCAATTGGTACAGTATTGATTTTAAGTAGAAGAGTGACTATGCGGCGTAGGCTGGACGTAACCACGTACTCGTGCCCCTAATCAGGGTACGGGTCGTGACAGATGATGATAGTACTGATAATTCTAGTACTCCTGAATTATTTGTAGGGCAAACATTCGACAGTCGTTTAAAATTTAGAAGCTTTATAAGTAGTTTAGCAATTCAGCATAATTTTAGTTGTTCAGCCAGTGCTATGAATAATTCCCATGGAATTATATATAATTGTGATAAACAGAATTGTCATTGGAGAGTATATGCCAAATCCATAGGAAAAGGACAAATATTTAAAGTTAGTACACTAGAAAGTCGTCATTCTTGTTTAAGTGGACTTACGACAGGACGTCATCGACTAGCTACCGCTGCATGGGTTAAGACTAAAATAGTTGACTTAATCAGAGATTCCGTCATATAGTGCATCACAAATTGTGAAAGATATATTTAGGGAACATCGTATACATATTACATACTCTAAAGAATGGAGAGCCCGAGAAATGGCATTACGTGAAATAAATGGTAGTTATGTTGAGGCATATGCTGGCCTTGAGGAGTATGGTTTTAGAATTATGGAGTCGAATCCAAGTAGTAGATGTTTTCTTAAGACTTCCGAAAGCAACAAATTTGAGAGAATGTTTATTTGCTTCAAGGCGTGCATTGATGGATTTTTAAAGGGTTATTTACCTTTATTAGTACTGATGCCACTTTTCTTTCATCCAAATATCAAGGTATTTTATTTATTGCTTGTGCTCATGATCCAAATTATCAATTGTATCCTATTGCTTATGCTGTTGCCGAAGGTAAAAATACTGATTCTTGGTCTTGGTTTTTAAATGCTCTTAGACTATCATTTGAAAGTTATTTTAATAATTGGAGTAGAATTTCATTTATATCTGACAAACAAAAAGGATTAATACATGCTATGCGAAATATATTTCCAGAATCTCCTCATTTTTTTTGCATTCAACATTTTAAGCAGAATATGAAGTCTATTGTGAGAGAGAAAAAATTCCATCGGTTGTTAGACTCGCTTGTTAGATCGTATAATGAAACAGATGCACAGTACTTGTTCGAAATAATTAAAGCTAAGAACATGACGATGTACAATTGGCTTATTGGTACAAATGATGAAAATTGTCATTTTGCACATTGGATTACAACATATGCTCCTTGTCCTAGATTAGATATTAACACTTCTAACCTTGCTGAATGTTTTAACAATTGGATTAAGAGTTTGCGTGATAAACCAATAACGACACTTCTCGATGGTATTAGAGCAAAGATTATAATACTTCATGACAAAAACAGGAATCATGCTCAAAATTTAGACACGAGTTATTGTCCGAAGATGTTAAAGACAATGTCATCTATTACCAACGAGAGACATCAACTTCAAATATTACGAATTGATAGTTATTTGTTTGAAATATTAGACCGTGCACCGAGTAGAACATATGTTGTACGGTTAGATGAAAGATCTTGTACATGTTTAAGGTGGTATCATACTTACATGCCATGTATACATGCATGTTTTGCTTGCCAATATTGCAGTGATGAGGTGAACATTACTATCCGATAATATTTTCTACAGACAGGTTGAGAAGTGTGTACGAGCCACAGATGGAACCAATTCCAGTTCCTTACAACATTCAAGCGGTTTTGGTTAGGAGAGAAATTGGAGTTCCAGATGTCAGACGCAAAGCAGGAAGGCCGAAGAAAAACCGCATTAAACCACGTGAATCATCGACAAGAGAACTTCGCTGCGACAATTGTGGTTTGATGGGACACAACAGAAGAAAATGCACGAGTCAACCAAGAGAATGACGACAATAGAACTTCTATTTTTCATTGTAGTACCAACATTCATGTTAACTTTTAAACATTATATAATAAAATTTTATTTCAATCTCTTCTGCGGGCCATTCGTTTGTAACGTGTAACACCCACTTTTTGAAATAAGGGTATTTTAGTCATTTTAGCTATTTTAGTCATTTTGTGATTTTTCTAGATATTATTGACTTGTGATTGATTTAGCCTTTGGACTAACTTTAGAAACCCACATTAGAGACTAACCATGACCTATGATGAGTATCTAGCTAATTAGATTTTATTTTTAGGCTTTGGTTTAATTTAGAAGCCATTTGGCTATTTTAGGCTAATTAATTAATTGGCTTTGTAGCCTTTGGTTAATTGAGCCTAAACTCAACTTAAATAGAGGAGTGGGACCCATGAACCATCCTTGACCCTATTAGGACTCCTATGGCCGGCCAAAACAGGAAGCCCCCATCCCCTATATAAGCATTGCATTGGAATAGACACCCCCTTCACAAAACCCTAGTTTCCAGCTCTCCAAAACCCTAACTTTTTCATCCGACCTCCGTTTTACCCCAAACGAAGTGCGTTGTGATCGTGGGAAGGAGGATAATTTGCTGGAGCATTGTTAGCAAGGAGTTGGAGGCGTTTGCTCGGTAGAAACTGGTCGTCTTATCGATCGAGGAGTCAGTTTCTTTGATACTTCAACTCTCAATAGGTAAACACCCAAACACCATAGTTTCTTCTGGTTTTTCTTCATATTAGCATGCATCTAGGTACCCTAGAACTACCCATGAAGTTTGGTTAAGTTTCGTGTCCGTTTGATAGGGTATCGGACACGTATCGGATTAGGGTTATAGGTGTTCGATGAAATTCCTATTAGATTTCGAACATGTTTATTTTGTAATCTAATTTCACGAATTTATAGCCCTATAGGTGTGGATTCCTAAGCCCTAGGTTCTTGGTTGAATCGACACATTTTCGTGTCCGAAACAAGACACGCACGCGCAGCACGAGGACCGCGCGCGTGTCCTGCTACTGCTGTGTCCTTTCTCTTTGGACACGGCGATTCAACCCGAGATTTTTGGTAGGTAGTTAGGCTCCACGACTGACAACACACTTGTAAAGTTTCGTGGGATTTCGTGGAGTGTAGAGAGAGAAATCGAGGCGGCATCGTTCGCGGCCTGTCGCGCGCGCGTGAAGAACGCGCGTCCGATACGCACTTCGTGCGACACGGACACATGGCGAGAGTCCAGTGCAGACACGTGGTCGTGTAGCCCTATAGTTGGGCTACGTGTACGAGTAACCACGTGTCCTATTTTGCTCTGTGTCGAGCCCTAGGATGAGTGACACGCGTGCACGATGATTAAGTTTCAGTTTTGGTTCATTGGTGTCCAGGACACTTCGTGTCCTATTTTCTTGGACACGATTGCACCTACATCTCATGTCTAAACCCTTGACACGTTACCAACCTTTGGTCTTTGATTATCTTGAGGTTTCGTGAATGTTTAGGTCAAGATAGGTTGTGTGTTGTGTGGTATCGGGTTCTTGAATTCCCAGTTTTTTTTCTCTGTTCAGTGATTTGGATTTTCCCATTTGTTTTCGGGTGATTCCTATGGAAAAACCAAACCTACATATCCTATGTAATCCCCTCTTCGTGATACTTATCAGTTTGCATCAAGAGTTGGACTGTGATCGAATTTGGGTTAGGTTGGGAGTATCAAGATAAGTTTAGTTTTCTCTTGTTTTGTTTCAGTTCTTCTATTGATAGGTTGGTTCAGATTTTGGGCTCGAGATTCAGTCCTGAGTTGTGGTTCAGTAAATGTGAGTTTACTTACTAGTTTCCAGGGAGTTAAGGCTTTGATCGATTTAGGTTGACACATAGTAGTGAGTTTTCACTTATAGTTTCAATAACAGTCCCAGTCTTTGTGGGTAAGGTTGGTGAGTTCGGAATTTTCCTACAAAACCAAACTTACAGGCCTATTATTAACCCTCTAGGAGAGTACCTAGTAGTTGTAGTTTGAGTTGGTTTAGATATAGGTTTTCAAGTAGGTATCCAAATAGAGTATCAAGGAAATAGGTAATTCCTATAACTGGTATTGAAGGAATGGGTTATTTTGATGGTTTGATTTCTTTTGCAGTTGCTGTTAGTAGGATGGTAAAGTCCAAGTAGTGATTGTTAGTTAAGAATAGGCAATGCCAAGTTCAGTTTAGTTGGAGTTAAACCATTGTTGAAGTTGGTCTCTGAGAAGTATATGCATATGGGTATTGGTAGGGTATCATGCCTATACTAATAATTGGGTTGTGCTAGGATTGATTGCAGGATTACTAAAATTCAGATTATTTGTTGGTAGAGAGTTGGGTATCACCAAGCTTAGTTAGGAATCTGTTAACTGTTAGTTAAGGTTTAATTAATTAGTTAAGGATTTGTGTTGGGCAAGGAATAGAAATCTGATTTTTGTGAGAGGTGTATGAATGTTATACCATAATGAGGTATCTTAGAGGATGAGATATGTTGATATGTTGTATATATATATACTAGTCTAAGGTATAGATACTAGATAGGGTATTATGAGATAAAGAATTGTGATAATACATTGGTTGTTGAGATTAGACTTCTTGAAAACCTAAGATACCACCAACCATACCAAAAATCAACTCTAAGACTAGTATTGACCTAAAAATGGACTTATAGACTAGTGGACCAACTTTGACCTAGTTCGACTAGTTTGATTGACCAAAGTTGACCCAATGTTGACTTTGACTTAGATTGACCAAAATTATGTAGAATTTGCATTGAAGACTTTCCTTGTGATATTTTAGACTGTATTATGACATGTGGTTGTTTTAAATAGGATCGTATTACTCCAGTCCAGTCACTTTTCATCATCAGCAGTTCGGATTGCCAGGCGAGTACATTCTCTGATCTTTTCATACTTCTTTGGACATGTACTCTTGTTATAGACTAGTATACTTGATGCTGACACGACGTTCACACGGATCGATACCCTATGGATCTTTTCATACGATGTTATCCCCTCGGATACATCGAGTATGTCATATTTCATGTACTTTATCATGGTCATCATGTACTCCATGTATTCACCTTTATCCATGTGCACTCATATGTTATTCATGTACACTCATGACCATATGAGCTCCATGTATACAGTAGTTGTTATCCATGTGCAATAACATAACATGCTTCGATCCTTGTGTATTGGTTGGGGGCAGGGAGAGTGTAGTTGGTTATGTGATCATTATCCCCAGTAGTTGTTATCCATGTTCTTTCCGTAGTTGTATGCATGTGCAACCCAAGCTTTTTACATAACCAATTCATGCTCTGTTTCACGTAGAAGGTTATATTCCTTATTTATCATATTTATATCTCAGTTATATCTTCTCTCATGTTGATTTCTCTTTACAGCGATTCATGTATAGTTTTCTATAGCTTGCTTTATATGTCCATTCCTGATATGAACTGTTGTGAGAGATATGTGCTCGTTCCGTCCTGATTGGACATGTTGAAAATTTTACAGGTGATGATGAGGAGTACTGTCCTACTTATTCTGGCATTGGCTTAAATGACACTGGCGACGTGGGCCCATAGGAGGATCCCACAGTCGCTGAGGACTTGCCCATAGTCTAGCTGAGACTTAGTACTTTATTTGTATTTTCTATTTGAGACTTTTATGAGTTGTACTTGAGATATTTTTGGTGGTTTACACCTATACCTTTATAGTGACTTTCTTGAGATTATTCTCCTGTTCCATCTTAGTATTGTGATTGAGTTACGTATTATTTACTCTCTATTCATAGCTTGGTTAGATTGTGTTAGATATGGTAACTCAGGACAGCGTTCTACCGCCGACACTGCGGCGTAGGCTGGGCGTTCGTTACTTCTCGTGCCCTCACACTGGGTGCGGGTCGTGACACGTTTTTAGTGGTGGCCCATGCAGGTCTCAATCACAACTAGTGTGATTAGTACTGGTACTCGAACTAGAGTATCATTACACCTGCAAGTAGGATATAGGAATAAGTTAAAGTACTCAATCACTATTAGGAATTCCTGAGAGATTCCTGGGACGACCCTTGAGAATCTCATTTTGAGCTTCGATTTAAATTCCTTTTCCCTTACTTTTGTCCACCTTCCTCCCTCGATTCTTGCATCTTGTTTGAACTCTTTCACCAATACCCTTACTTCCTGGTGTTTAATAATGGTTAGGAAGATGGCTACACTGCTATATACTCATTGGTCAAACGCATGGCTAGGAGGATTACATTAAGGAATTGGGATACACGAAGATTTTGATTAAGTTATAAGGGCATTTTTCTAAAAAGATGCTTTAATGATTAGTAGTTTGTAAGTTGGGATATTACCAAGGAAATTTATCTTGAAGATTCTAAGTAGTAATCACCAGAGGATTATAAAATTATATCTTGATACTGGAGAAAATTAGTTAGAATCTAAATAAATTGATTTCAGGAATTGATGTGATTCATGAATTATTGGATTATGATTATACATCCTTGAAAGTATATAGATTGGTTTGAATGATCAAAAAAGGGGGGAGTGGCAGTATGAACTATTAAATTGAGTCGTACAAGCTGCGATGTATATATTAAATTTCAAATTTAAGTGGAAGCAATGATATTAAATTTTTTGGTTTAAAAGATCGAGAAGATATGAAAACGATTATTTTGGAAGAAATTTTTTTGGAATCATGTCAATTGATTAAAGATTTAAAAATCTATTTGGATTTTGGTTTAAGAAGTAGTGATTATGTTTCAATGACTTAGAAGAAAAATTATGGTTGATAAGCGCATTAAAATACTGAGCTGTAACTGCTAGATTGTCGTGATAAGCTGAGTGTCTATCTTAAGGATTATTTGAGACAAATTGGGAGTTTTTTTATTTAGGAAGTAATATAGAATTTTATGTATTCATGATTTATCAACCCTGGAGTTTAAAGTTGGATTGAAACGTTAAATTTGGAAAGGTTAGTAGTAACGAGATAAAAGTTATTATGAGATTTATGAAAAGGATTTAAATGTTAGTCGTGGTTAGATAGGAAGACTTAGAGTGAATACAAATTGAGGTAGTTATTTTTGGAATTTCGTTTTAAAGGAATGTAAAGGTAGGCCACCAAGGTAACCTTAATGAGATAGAAGTGTTCCACATTAATTGCCATATCACTCGTGACTATAGTATATACACCAGTGTTGTTAGTCGTCTGCCAAACTATAGGACTGTATCTCAAATCTTGACCTACTCAACCTTCTCTCAAATCTAGATCTTTCATTATGACTTCTAACCATTTGTATTTGATCATTCCTTAGCAGTATTCGCCTTTAGTACTGTGTCCCTAGATTATTTTACTGGATTCTTAATTAAATTTATTCCATGCTTCAACTTGATTTCCTTTATTTTTGTATTAGTTGTCACCTCTTGAACCTTTACCATGATACTAAAATACTTTCTGACTTAAATTCGAGATTCAACCATGACTCAATTCTTTCAACCCGACATGGGATAGAGTTGTTCTTGTTCTTTAAATGCTTAACGTTGTACCTTATCTTGATTGTTGACCAGCTTAGTTAAGGATCTTGGACTATTTCTTTTCTTCTTCATCATTTCCTTCCTTACTTATACTTGACTACCTTATGTTGCTAATTTAGCCTTAGTTTTGCAAGCTTATCCCTTTTTGAGCTTGATCATGACATATTTTATTGGGTCGCGACCCACTAACATATTGTCTAATCAGAACCGGTGTATGATGGTCTGATCAACCTAGTGCACTTGGTTCGCTTTCATATATTACTCTACGTGGATGAGACTCTAGAGCATCTGTCTCATCTACGACAGTTTGGCAATTCTCCTTGAACTATTTTCGTCGTCTATGAACCACGTATTGTACTCAATAGTATCGTCTTTGAACTCTTTTGTTTTTGTCTTTCACATATTTCAGAAAGGCAAGGCACTCTACTTAATAGGTCAACCCAGAGTATCACGTTTAGCTTCCTTATCAAAAGGAGGATAGTGGCTTAATTCTATATCCTCACAGTATCCTTTAGGATTTCAATAGTGTTGAATTCTAAACCCACGATTGCGACCAGTCGACTTGGTCATTCCCTTATCGCCCAATGTTTGGAACCTTATTAAATTGAATTAATTCAATTGTGACATGAATTTCAAATCTTGGATACTCGTGCCTAGACTTCAATGTCCTCGTTCTCCATCTTGTCCAAACCTCTATTCATTCTGGATTGGATCAACTTAGATCATATTGAGACTAAAATTTCTTGTAAATATATATATATATAGTGTGCTTGGATTTCAGTGTTATTGACAGTCGTGCTTTAAACTTTCAATTTTGATCATCTTTAGAGTATTAATGCTTTATGGTTAGTCTCAGTTGTGTTTTTTTTCACCAGTATTTGTATAGGACGATATACTGCCTTACAGCCCAATGATTTATTATTTATCCTTATCTTTTCCAGAATGGCACCCATGACCAGAGTTTGTCCCCAGTGCACAGCCGCAATTTCGGATGAGACCGAGATTGTAACTTCCCCTTCTATTGCTCAGGAGGTGTTAGCAGCCTCACCGGAGAATTTCCCTCCATCTCCAGTCCTTCAGGAGGGGACTACAGTTCAGCCGGAGACTAAGGGCCTTCCTTTGCCTCCTGGAGCGGTACCCTATGCCATTCCTGTTGAAGCTCATATTCACAGATTTCTTCAGGATTTGCGGAAGGTACAGAGACTTCAGGCTGAGCTTATGAGAGAGCAGAGTCTCAGTATCCAACTATTGTGGGATTACATGCATTCGAGGGAGGAGCCTAGTCCCAAGAGAGCAAGGAGCAGTTTATACCCAGAGCCTCAGGAGTACCCAGGCTTTCAGCCTAGACCAGCCTATCCAGTTCAGATTCCTGTCCAGCAGAGACCAGCTGAGCGAGTGCCTACCTGTGCCTTCTGTAAGAAGCTTGGGCACGAATGGAAGGACTGTAGGAAGAGACTAGGATTGTGCCTATTTTGTGGGTCAGCTGTACACAAGATACGAGACTGTCCTACTACACTTGCCCCTAGACGAGGCCTACCTCCAGGAGAGAGAGTTCCAGCTACCAGACCTAGTAGAGGTGAGTTCTTAACCCGTACCTTATCCTATCTTGATGATTATTGTACCCTACCATAATATTTGTATGTTGATACCTTATGACTACTTTTGATCTAGTATGACTTTAGTAGCTAGACGAGACTCCAGACTGAATACATGCCGTAACCCTGTATGATTTCTTTTCAACTGCATGATTTAGATAAGTTTTCTTGAGACCATGATTGTTGGGGTTTTGACCTAGGAAGAGTAGGATCATTTTAATTTCGAGGACGAAATTATTTTAAGGAGGGTAGACTTGTAACACCCACTTTTTGAAATAAGGGTATTTTAGTCATTTTAGCTATTTTAGTCATTTTGTGATTTTTCTAGATATTATTGACTTGTGATTGATTTAGCCTTTGGACTAACTTTAGAAACCCACATTAGAGACTAATCATGACCTATGATGAGTATCTAGCTAATTAGATTTTATTTTTAGGCTTTGGTTTAATTTAGAAGCCATTTGGCTATTTTAGGCTAATTAATTAATTGGCTTTGTAGCCTTTGGTTAATTGAGCCTAAACTCAACTTAAATAGAGGAGTGGGACCCATGAACCATCCTTGACCCTATTAGGACTTCTATGGCCGGCCAAAACAGGAAGCCCCCATCCCCTATATAAGCATTGCATTGGAATAGACACCCCCTTCACAAAACCCTAGTTTCCAGCTCTCCAAAACCCTAACTTTTTCATCCGACCTCCGTTTCACCCCAAACGAAGTGCGTTGTGATCGTGGGAAGGAGGAGAATTTGCTGGAGCATTGTTAGTAAGGAGTTGGAGGCGTTTGCTCGGTAGAAACTGGTCGTCTCATCGATCGAGGAGTCAGTTTCTTTGATACTTCAACTCTCAATAGGTAAACACCCAAACACCATAGTTTCTTCTGGTTTTTCTTCATATTAGCATGCATCTAGGTACCCTAGAACTACCCATGAAGTTTGGTTAAGTTTCGTGTCCGTTTGATAGGGTATCGGACACGTATCGGATTAGGGTTATAGGTGTTCGATGAAATTCCTATTAGATTTCGAACATGTTTATTTTGTAATCTAATTTCACGAATTTATAGCCCTATAAGTGTGGATTCCTAAGCCCTAGGTTCTTGGTTGAATCGACACGTTTTCGTGTCCGAAACAAGACACGCACGCGCAGCACGAGGACCGCGCGCGTGTCCTGCTACTGCTGTGTCCTTTCTCTTTGGACACGGCGATTCAACCCGAGATTTTTGGTAGGTAGTTAGGCTCCACGACTGACAACACACTCGTAAAGTTTTGTGGGATTTCGTGGAGCGTAGAGAGAGAAATCGAGGCGGCATCGTTCGCGGCCTGTCGCACGCGCGTGAAGAACGTGCGTCCGATACGCACTTCGTGCGACACGGACACATGGCGAGAGTCCAGTACAGGCACGTGGTCGTGTAGCCCTATAGTTGGGCTACGTGTACGAGTAACCACGTGTCCTATTTCGCTCTGTGTCGAGCCCTAGGATGAGTGACACGCGTGTACGATGATTAAGTTTCAGTTTTGGTTCATTGGTGTCCAGGACACTTCGTGTCCTATTTTCTTGGACAAGATTGCACCTACATCTCATGTCTAAACCCTTGACACGTTACCAACCTTTGGTCTTTGATTATCTTGAGGTTTTGTGAATGTTTAGGTCAAGATAGGTTGTGTGTTGTGTGGTATCGGGTTCTTGAATTCCCAGTTTTTTTTCTCTGTTCAGTGATTTGGATTTTCCCATTTGTTTTCGGGTGATTCCTATGGAAAAACCAAACCTACATATCCTATGTAACCCCCTCTTCATGATACTTATCAGTTTGCATCAAGAGTTGGACTGTGATCGAATTTGGGTTCGGTTGGGAGTATCAAGATAAGTTTAGTTTTCTCTTGTTTTGTTTCAGTTCTTCTATTGATAGGTTGGTTCAGATTTTGGGCTCGAGATTCAGTCCTGAGTTGTGGTTCAGTAAATGTGAGTTTACTTACTAGTTTCCAGGGAGTTAAGGCTTTGATCGATTTAGGTTGACACATAGTAGTGAGTTTTCACTTATAGTTTCAATAACAGTCCCAGTCTTTGTGGGTAAGGTTGGTGAGTTCGGAATTTTCCTACAAAACCAAACTTACAGGCCTATTATTAACCCTCTAGGAGAGTACCTAGTAGTTGTAGTTTGAGTTGGTTTAGATATAGGTTTTCAAGTAGGTATCCAAATAGAGTATCAAGGAAATAGGTAATTCCTATAACTGGTATTGAAGGAATGGGTTATTTTGATGGTTTGATTTCTTTTGCAGTTGCTGTTAGTAGGATGGTAAAGTCCAAGTAGTGATTGTTAGTTAAGAATAGGCAATGCCAAGTTCAGTTTAGTTGGAGTTAAATCATTGTTGAAGTTGGTCTCTGAGAAGTATATGCATATGGGTATTGGTAGGGTATCATGCCTATACTAATAATTGGGTTGTGCTAGGATTGATTGCAGGATTACTAAAATTCAGATTATTTGTTGGTAGAGAGTTGGGTATCACCAAGCTTAGTTAGGAATCTGTTAACTGTTAGTTAAGGTTTAATTAATTAGTTAAGGATTTGTGTTGGGCAAGGAATAGAAATCTGATTTTTGTGAGAGGTGTATGAATGTTATACCATAATGAGGTATCTTAGAGGATGAGATATGTTGATATGTTGTATATATATATACTAGTCTAAGGTATAGATACTAGATAGGGTATTATGAGATAAAGAATTGTGATGATACATTGGTTGT
Organism: Iris pallida; assembly: GCA_029216955.1. Classification (NCBI taxonomy): domain Eukaryota; kingdom Viridiplantae; phylum Streptophyta; class Magnoliopsida; order Asparagales; family Iridaceae; genus Iris; species Iris pallida. The sequence continues at coordinate 14,380,396 of JANAVB010042018.1, forward strand.
TGAGATTAGACTTCTTGAAAACCTAAGATACCACCAACCATACCAAAAATCAACTCTAAGACTAGTATTGACCTAAAAATGGACTTATAGACTAGTGGACCAACTTTGACCTAGTTCGACTAGTTTGATTGACCAAAGTTGACCCAAGGTTGACTTTGACTTAGATTGACCAAAATTATGTAGAATTTGCATTGAAGACTTTCCTTGTGATATTTTAGACTGTATTATGACATGTGGTTGTTTTAAATAGGATCGTATTACTCCAGTCCAGTCACTTTTCATCATCAGCAGTTCGGATTGCCAGACGAGTACATTCTCTGATCTTTTCATACTTCTTTAGACATGTACTCTTGTTATAGACTAGTGTACTTGATGCTGACACGACATTCACACGGATCGGTACCCTATGGATCTTTTCATGCGATGTTATCCCCTCGGATACATCGAGTATGTCATGTTTCATGTACTTTATCATGGTCATCATGTACTCCATGTATTCACCTTTATCCATGTGCACTCATATGTTATTCATGTACACTCATGACCATATGAGCTCTATGTATACAGTAGTTGTTATCCATGTGCAATAACATAACATGCTTCGATCCTTGTGTATTGGTTGGGGGCAGGGAGAGTGTAGTTGGTTATGTGATCATTATCCCCAGTAGTTATCCATGTTCTTTTCGTAGTTGTATGCATGTGCAACCCAAGCTGTTTACATAACCAATTCATGCTCTGTTTCACGTAGAAGGTTATATTCCTTATTTATCATATTTATATCTCAGTTATATCTTCTCTCATGTTGATTTCTCTTTAGAGCGATTCATGTATAGTTTTCTATAGCTTGCTTTATATGTCCATTCCTGATATGAACTGTTGTGAGAGATATGTGCTCGTTCCGTCCTGATTGGGCATGTTGAAAATTTTACAGGTGATGATGAGGAGTACTGTCCTACTTATTCTGGCATTGGCTTAAATGACACTGGCGACGTGGGCCCACAGGAGGATCCCACAGTCGCTGAGGACTTGCCCATAGTCTAGCTGAGACTTAGTACTTTATTTGTATTTTCTATTTGAGACTTTTATGAGTTGTACTTGAGATATTTTTGGTGGTTTACACTTATACCTTTATAGTGACTTTCTTGAGATTATTCTCCTGTTTCATCTTAGTATTGTGATTGAGTTACGTATTATTTACTCTCTATTCATAGCTTGGTTAGATTGTGTTAGATATGGTAACTCAGGACATCGTTCTACCGCCGACACTGCGACGTAGGCTGGGCGTTCGTTACTTCTCGTGCCCTCACACTGGGTGCAGGTCGTGACATAACGCCTTCGTTCTACCTGTCTAAGGCCAAGTCGGGCTCTTCTTTCATCTGTGGTCTCCTTCGCTCTTCTTTCATCCTCTTTCTCGACCTCCTGAGTAGGCACCGGGGCTGACGGAGACGTAAACAATTGCGAGTAATACGACATGCCTTCAAACGAATACGCCATGGTAGTGTTGATTTGCTCAGTCGTGATGTGTTGATTATAGGGCTGAAAGGCTGAGGAAGAGCCCATGCCCACATACTGTTGACTGAGCCCTTCTCCAGCGTAGTGTGGGGTAGTGTACTCTGCAGCGTAAGACTGGCTAGGGTACTCCGGAGCGTACTGCTGGCTAGGGTACTCCGGAGCGTACTGCTGGCTAGGGTACTCCGGTGCGTACTGCTGGCTAGGGTACTTTGGAGCGTATTGCTGGCTAGGATACTTTGGAGCGTACTGCTGGCTGGTGCCCTCTCCATGGTACTCCTGGCTGGTGCCCTCTCCTTGGTACTGCTGGCTGGTGCCCTCTCCATGATACTCCTGGCTGGTGCCCTCTCCAGCAGCGCCCTCCTCGTCCTCCACCCTACGGCGTCGTGAATGTCTCAGGGGAACAGTGGCAGCCGGATAATCGGCTGGGATACGTGTATGCAATGGAGGCATATCAGGATCCCGTCCAAGACTCCTGGCTGGTGCCCTCTCCATGGTACATGAATTGACAATTGTAGTTTAAAACGCTCTAAAATTTCAAGCGAAAATGAATTGACAATTGCGTACTTACCTCCTTCCACGGGACTATATCAAATTCTCCCCTGTAGATTGAAACATCCTTATCTAAATTATGATGAGGGTCCACTATATTTGTGGCCCATCGCGTAGCAAGCAAAAAAATCCCAACATCACTGAAAATGCTGGTTACAGGTCGACCAATATAGAAATGCTCGTAGCACCATACCTAAGACATGAAAACATATGATATTTACAAAATGTATATCATAAAAATAAATTTAGCGAATTTAGGGATTACATTTTTATTACCTGAACCAAGGTCATGCACCCATACAAATTTTTGGTACCCTTTGATCTGACAAATTCCGTCAAGCTAGCATATAAATATGCTAAGGTAGCAGCTCCCCATGCATGACGTGTATGTTCTTTTAAATTGTCTAAAAAGGGTAACAGTCGCACGTTTACTTTATTTCCCTGTCCGTCGGGAAATAGCATTGTCCAACACAAACAGAGCAAATAGGCTCTAGTACAATAAAGTATCTGCAAATATTGAAACTAATATATTAAAACTAACACACTTTTGAAATTAACTAATAAATAAATCTTAACAATAATTACGTACCCTTAAATCATCGACCATGACTGGACCGTCGATAGTTTCATCTAGATCCATGAAATTACCCCGAAGCCAAGTTATACTCACAAAACTCTTTTCTCCTAAGTCCGATGGTACATTAATGCCTAGATATCTCCGGATGATTTGAGATGTATTTAAAGTTGTATCAAAATATATAGGTTCACCTGTAATAGGTAATCCTAAAATATTTGCAACATCCCAAAGTGTGATTGTCATTTCACCAACGGGCAACTGAAAGGTGTTGCGTTGAGGCCACCATCGCTCAGCGAGACTAAAAATGATATGTACATCGTGGACTAAAATTTGAATTTCATCCAGATATTGAAATCCAAATGAACGTACCAGCTCCTTTTGGGCAGCATTTAACTCCCATTTACGATATCCTCTCTGTATCCTCCAACTTCCATGTTCCCGTGTCCGAACCTCGGGAGGATAATCATATAGCTACAAGCAAATTAAATTCTTATATTTATGTAAAAATAAATAAATATTAATGCTAGTTATTATTTTTAAATTTACCTTCCCATTAAAAACCAACGTAGATATATGAGTTTCTCGTTCTTGTTTTATGGCTCCTGTAACCGGTCCCCCGGGAATACGGCCATCATTCGGTTCAGCCATCTGTTACATTTTAGACAAAAACTATTAGTATAGTTATTATACATCGAAAATATAATTTTAATATAAAATACAAAAACTTACTATGTAAAGAGGAGATCAAGACAGAGGAAGGAGCGAGTAATCTTCTGTGAAGTTGAAGGAGGAAGGACTTGTGAAGAGGAGGGAAGGAGCTGTAAAAAGGAGGGAAGGAGCTTCTGAATTTATGAAGAAGAGGGAGGGAGAGTGGAGTGGTGTGGTCTCCAAGAAGGGGAGGTCCAACGTAGTGCCATACATCATGGCGCGTGGGAGAGAGTCCTCGGAAAGGGCTGCAGGATGCTGGCGTGTAGGGAGGATGGGATAAGGGGGGATGGGACAAGGCATTGGGGGAGGCCATGGGCAATGGCGTGTGCAGAGGGCGAGAGATGTGTGATGGGACACTACTGGCGTGGGGCATGGGACACTACTGGCGTGGGGCGGGGCTGGCAGGAATAAAGTGGAATAGGCCATACGGGATGGTGCGTGATGGGACATTACAGGGAGTGTGGGCCATGAGTCTTGGCGTATGTGTGTGCAGTAGGCCATGATCCATGGCGTGTGTGAGGGAGCCGCGTGTGTGAGGGAGCCGTGCGTAGGCCATGGATCATGGCGGGTGGGGATCTGCGTAGTCCATAGATGATGGCGTGTGGGGATAGGGGACCTGGCCTAGCATGGCGTGTGGGGATAGGTGTTGTGCGGGATAGGCCATGGATCATGGCGTGTGCTGGATAGACCATGGATCATGGCGTGTGCAGGGGGCTGGCATGGGGACCTCGCCATCACATCATGGTGTGTGCGGGATGGGCCATGGATCATGGCGTGTGGCACCTACCTACCAGCGCACGCCACCAATGATGTAGTTTTATTACCCCAACTGCGATTCCAGCAAACTTGTTACTTTTTTCGCAATTACGTTAAAATTCTTCACTGTATATAAAAATTTATATATATATATATATATATATATATATATATATATATATATATATATTATATATCAGAAAATTTTCTATAGCAATATAAAAATATAAAAAATTGGCTCAAACATAAGATGTTTCAAAAAATTTGGAGGAGAGGAAGTTTCTGCCAGACTTTTAGCGAAAAGATGGTCCGACTAAAATTGAGCATGCCTCGGTTTTGTTGGTTTGGTTTTGGGTTTATTTTGGTTGGTTTTTTGGTTTGTTTTGTTGGTTTATTTTTTGTTTGTTTGGTTGGTTTTATTTAGAAAAGTTGTTGGTTTGATATTGTATTACAAACAATACATGCATTGAATTTATAGAAGTGTGTAGATGAACGTTGAAATTGAACGTGAGAGGGAATCGGTCAAAATGAACTTTAGAAAAAGACCGTTAGAGTAAACAGTTAGAAACTAGCTGTTAGCCTGAACTAAAGAAATAAACCAACCCAACAATAAATCAACAAAATCAACTCATCTTCACCCCCACAAATAAACATATAACAAAAGAAACTCAAACTAACAAGACTCACCATAATGTCCAATTTTTTGCGAATTGCACTGACGAAAATTGTATATGTTCATTTTCTTGCAAATTATTCCAACTTTTTTGTTCACGCTAATATTTTCAAATATAATATCGCTATAGTAAATTTTCTCTTACATAGACAAAAGCTATGAAATTAAAACTTTCAAACCAACCTAGAACCAAACTACAAAAAAAACCAAAACAAACCAAACTAAAAAAACAAAACAAAAAAAATACAAAAACCAAAGAAAATCAAAACCAAACCAACAAAACCAAACCATGCTCAATTTTCGCCAGACGATCTGGCGGAACCTTTCTTTTTCCAAAATTTTGTGAAACATATTTTGTTTTAGCCAATTTATATAATTTTCTATCGCTACATCAAATATTATATATATATATATATATATATATATATATATTTGAAGCAATGGGTACTTGTGGCGAACTCGCCTCCACTGAGGCTCGAACTCCCGACTATATATATATATATATATATATATATATATATATATATATATATATATATATATATATATATATATATATATATATATGAAAAAAGAGTAAAAAAAATTTGGTTGGCTGAAACCCATCCCAGCACAAGCATAGATCCGTCCCTGAGTCTACAGGAGCTCAAATAATAACTTAAAATATGGATGTGATACGTAAATTTTATTAACATTAAAATGCATTTATATTTAGCCTCTTGAAAATATCAAATGATGAGATGCATTTAACCCAGCGGCATCTTACGATCGAATTTTAAAAAAGAGAAATTTTAAGTGGCACTCCACTTTATTTTACCATATTTAAGGTACACCCCACAAATTTGTATAAATGTAAATTACCCTCCACTTTGGACGGTAACCGTCAAAAAATAATTCTTAGACCAAAATGTCATTGCTCTTTTCTCTTTCTTCTTTCCTCTTACCCTCTCCCCCCTCCCTCCTGGCCGCCGCCCCCGCTCACCCCCCTCCCGCTTCCGGCGGCGGCAGCAGCAGCGGCGGCGCGAAAGCGGCAAAGGCTGACGCGGGGAGGGGGGGCTGCGGGTGCGCTGGCGGCGGCACGACGCGGCGGACAACGGGGGAGGGGGGGAGGTGGAGGGGGGCACGGGGGTAGGCTGGGGCATGGGCGGCATTCGGCGGAGGCACGCGCGCAGCGGGGATGTCATGGAGAGGGGGCTCGAGGTAGAGAAGTGGACATTTTCGTCAAAAAAAGGGGTCAAAGTTAACCGTTAAAGAAGGACGGAATCCGTCAAAAGTGGGGGATAACTTACATTTGTGCAAACTTGTGGGGTGTACCTTAAATATGGTAAAATAAAGTAGAGTGTCACTCAAAATTTCTCTTTAAAAAATTAGGAGCTCATGAGTTCCTCTAGGATTGTTGAATAAATAACATGATTGGACTGACCTATATGGTATCCGTCCACTAACCAAACAAATCATCATCCTACTAGGTTTATTGTAAAGAAAAAGAAATTCTACAGGCACTTCATATTTTACTTAAAACAGTCTAGATTTTGGTAATTTTGACTCCGAACAGTTCTAGATTTACTTTGGGCTGTCCAACCCCTTTTCCTCCTCCCCTCCCTCACCCCCAAAACCTGTTGGGAAAGAAACGCAAAAACCTTTCCCCAAACCGGAGAGTACCTACGAGAGAACCGAGTAATACAACGCACGAACCCAAAAACAACCACACAAAACAATCCACGCAGACACATAGAATTTTTGACGTGGAAAACCCTTGCGGAAAAAACCACGGGACGATCGGAGTCCAACCCTGAGAAGTCTCCACTAATGGAATAGAAGAATTACACCCTCTACAAACTCCTTCCGATCCAAATCGGATCCCCACAACACTCAGAAGTAAGAACAGTGATTACAAGGCTACGAAGAGCGAGAACGACGAGTAGAGATTACCCGAAACACGATCTCCTTCGAAAACGACCTTCAATCCTCCGTCTTCTCTCCCGAAGTTGTAATGGCACTCTTGCCTCCTTCCTCTCTCTTTCTTGTGTTACATTGCGTTATGAATTAGGGTTGGAAAATTCCAACTTAACTCCCTAATCCCGCAGCCAACCTAGACCGTTGGATTAGATCCAGTGGTGAAAAATCACCCAGATTCCCGTATCAGCCCCAACGACACAGAGTTCGGCCAGAACTCTGTGTCGGGTAAACAGAACCTACTCGCCAAATCCTGGAACAGCCAGACCGAGTTCGGCCCGAACTCGCCATGGGACAGAGTTCGGCCCGAACTCGGCAATCCCAATCCAGAACCTCCCTCTGGTCAGCAACAGCAGCAGCGACTCCGCATCGCCTACTTCCCGAGCATCTTCGACACACGAATGGCGCTCGTCGCACTCCGGGATCTTCTCCACATAGGTTGGAAACCCCACCCACTCCAACAAATCTCTCCCTTCACAACTATGGGGAGGATGTCGTCATCCCGACGATCTGCCTGCAGTACTCAAACTTCTCCCTTGGTAGAATCTTCGAACATATCAGCTCCATTGTCATCTGTATGAACCTTCTCAAGCTCCGCGTCCTTCTTCTCAACCACATCCCGTATCCAATGATACCGAGTCTCGATGTGTTTGGACCGGCTATGAAACGTTTGATTCTTCACAAGGTGGATAGCACTCTGACTGTCGCAAAGCAAAGTATACTGCTCTTGCTTCAGTCCCATTTTCTGCAACAGCTTCTTCATCCACAACAGCTCCTTGCAAGCCTCCGTCGCCACAATGTACTCTGCCTCTGTCGTCGACAAGGCAACACACTTCTGCAACCGCGACTGCCACGACATCGCTCCTCTCGCAAACATCATCACGTAGCCCGAAGTCGATCGCCTCGTGTCTATATCTCCAGCCATATCAGCGTCGGTATACCCAACCAGCTTCGGCTCGTCACCACCAAAGGAAAGTCTCCAACCAGCAGTACCCTGAAGATATCGTAGAATCCACTTGACCACACTCCAATATACCCTTCCAGGATTTGAAAGATACCTGCTAACCGTACCAACTGCATGAGCAATATCTGGCCTCGTACACACCATAGCATACATAAGGCTTTCCACAGCTGAGGTATATGGAACCCGCTCCATATCTTCCTTTTCGTCCTCGATAGATGGACACTGCTCCTTAGTGAGCTTAAAGTGAGCCGCAAGAGGGGAACTCACTTTCTTCGACCCGTCCATCCTGAAACGCTGAAGTACTCGGTGATTGTACTTCGTTTGGGACAAGTGTAGCAGCTTAGACTCTCTCTCTCTCGGCTGATCTCCATTCCAAGAATAGTCTTCGTTGTGCCCAAATCCTTCATAGAGAAGGCCGCGCCCAGCTGGCGCTTCAACTCCGCTATCCTAGTGGCATTCCGACCCACTAATATCATGTCATCTACATAGAGCAACAAAATGATGAAATCATCCTCGGCAAAATACCTCACAAATGCACAATGGTCCGACATCGTCCGTGCATAACCATGCTCCCCCATAAACGACTCGAACTTTCTGTACCACTGCCTCGGAGCCTGCTTCAGACCATACAAGCTCTTCCTCAACCGGCAGACCAAATGTGACTTGTCCTTCTCACAGAATCCCTCTGGCTGCTCCATGTACAACTCCTCCTCAAGATCACCGTGGAGGAATGCCATCTTTACGTCCATCTGCTCGACCTCCAAGTCGAGACTGGCTGCTAATGCTAGCACCACCCGAATAGACGAATGCTTAACGACAGGCGAAAAGATCTCATCATAATCCACGCCTTTTCGCTGACCGTAGCCTTTAACTACCAGCCTCATTTTGTATCGAGGGCGAGTAGCATCATCCGTCTGCTTCACTCTGAACACCCATCGATTCTTCAAAGCCTTCTTGCCCTTTGGTAACCGCACAAGATCATAAGTGGAATTGGTGTGCAAGGAACTCATCTCCTCCTGTATAGCCTCCATCCACTCCTGCCTATGTTCGTCTTCCATAGCCTCTGCAAAACTTTTGGGCTCTCCCCCGTCAGTCAATAGCACATACTCATCCGGTGAGTATCTCGTAGATGGTCGACGATCTCTGTTGCTCCTTCTCAGTGGAGCCACTGGTGCTGGCTGTATACCAACAGCCTCCTCCCTTTCAGGAACTGCCTCCCCGGCATGCTCATCCTCCTGAGGGACACCCTGACCACCATCAGCAGGCTGATGATCAAGGTTGGGAGCTACTCCATGTACCGGCTCCCCCATAACTGGATCCTCTGTGATGTCCTCTGAAAACTGCTCGAAGCGAAATGACTCTAACTCAGGCAATTCCTCAGTCTCAGAAGACGTCCCGGAATCCTGAGTGCTGGTCATGGTCTGATCCTCGACGAACACCACGTCCCTGCTTCTGTAGAGCTTTTCTTCCACTGGGTCGTAGAGTCTATAGCCAAACTCATCCCGACCGTAGCCGACAAAGACGCATCGACTCGTCTTCGACTCAAGTTTGGTCCTCTCGTCCTTCGGTACATGTACGAAGGCCTTACAACTAAACGCCCGCAGGTGATTGTATGACGGCTCTTTGTCGTACCATACTTTATCAGGTACATCACCCTGCAAAGGAGCACTAGGAGACAAATTAATAACATAAGCAGCTGTGAGAAGAGCCTCACCCCAGTAACTATCCGGCAAGTTTGCTTCTGACAGCAAATACCGCACCCTCTCCATCAGTGTCCTGTTCATGCGCTTCGCTACACCATTGAGCTGAGGTGTCTTTGGCGGAGTCTTCTGGTATCGTATCCCTTGCTCTCTGTAATACGCATCAAAGGGACCGATGTATTCACCGCCATTGTCGGACCGAACACACAACAACTTCTTGCCCGTCTCCCTTTCAACAGAGGCCTGAAACTCCATGAAAGTAGGCAGCACCTGATCCTTGGTCTTTAAGGCATAGATCCAAACCTTCCTAGAACAGTCATCAATAAAGGTTACAAAGTAAGAAGCACCACCAAGAGATTTTACCTTCATAGGACCGCAGACATCTGAGTGAATCAACTCGAGCAACGCCGGCTTCCTTGAACTTGGGTGACTTTGGAAAGACACCCTATTTTGCTCTCCAGCTAAACAGTGCGTGCACTTCTCCAACTTTGTAGACTTGAGCCCCGGAATCACCTTCCTATTCACCAAGTAGCTCATCCCCTTCTCGCTGATATGGCCGAGCCATCTGTGCCACAACTCGGTAGACGCATCACTGACTGCGTTCACCTCCTGTACCCCCTGTGCGCTCTCTTCCATATAGTAGAGACCGGACTTCTTGCTTCCTCTGGCAATTACCATCGAACCCCTGGAAAGCTTCCACTGACTGTTTCCGAAGAGACCGAAGAATCCCTCGTCATCCAACCTTCCAACTGACACCAGGTTGAAACGGATATCAGGGACATGACGAACATCCTTGAGAACAAGAACCGCACCCGTCTTCGTTCTCAAATGCACATCTCCAACGGCAACCGCCTTCGACACATCTCCGTTGCCCATCTTTAACACTCCACAGTCGTCTGTTGTGTAAGTGGCAAATAGAGCCCTATTGTGAGATACATGTGCTAAAGCCCCTGAGTCCACCAGCCAAGAATTGTCATCGCAAGCGAGGTTAGTAATGACCTCATCACCTACGACGATCATATCGCCTCCATGCACCGAGGCCGCCGCTGTAGTGTTCTCTTCTTGCTTTCCCTTGTCGCCCTTCTTCTCTCTCTTCCAAGCGAAACAATTCTGCTTGATATGGCCCTTCTTACCACAATGGTAACACTCTGAGTCCTCGTAACGATCCTTGGACTTCCCCCTGCTCTTGTCTCTGCCACCACCTGGACCCCTGCTTTTGCCCCTTCCGCGGCTCTCTGAAACCAATGCCTCTGAGTGGTGGGATGTGGATGAAGTGCCTTGAGATCGTCTCCGCATCTCTTCATTCAGTACCCCGCTCTTGGCAAACTCCAGAATGACCACGCCCTCTGGAGCAGAAGCGATCATAGATACTCGTACGGTCTCCCACGAGTCTGGCAAAGTACACAGCAGCCATAGTCCCTGAACTTCGTCGTCGAACTTGACTCCCATAAAAGATAGCTGGTCAACCACGCCCTGGAACTCACTCAAGTGGTCCGAAATAGACGCCCCATCCTTGTATCGCAGACCCATCAACGTTCGGATCAGGAACAACTTGTTTACCTCGGTCTTCTTCGCATACAAGGATTCCAGCTTATCCCACAACGTCTTCGCGTGCTCAATATTGGCAACGTGGTTGTACACGTTCTCGTCCACAAACTGCCGTATGTACCCACACACTTGTATATGCTCGAATGTCCAGTCCTCCTCGAATTTATCACTGGGCTTCTCGGATGCAAACACGGGTAGATGCAGCTTCTTGACAAACAGCAAATCCTTCATCTTGCTCCGCCAATAATGATAGTTTGTGCCATTAAGATTCACCATGTGCACCGACTTCGCGTCCATCTCTCCTCTCTGGTTTCTCTGTCAACTACTGACACTCCTTCTGAATTCCAGAACCTGGCTCTGATACCACTCCGTTGGGAAAGAAACGTGGAAACCTTTCCCCAAACCGGAGAGTACCTAACGGGAGAACCGAGCAATACAACGCACGAACCCAAAAACAACCACACAAAACAATCCACGCAGACACAGAGAATTTTTGACGTGGAAAACCCTTGCAGGAAAAACCACGAGACGATCGGAGTCCAACCCTGAGAAGCCTCCACTAATGGAATAGAAGAATTACACCCTCTACAAACTCCTCCCGATCCAAATCGGATCCCCACAACACTCAGAAGTAAGAACAATGATTACAAGGCTACGAAGAGCGAGAACGACGAGTAGAGATTACCCGAAACACGATCTCCTTCGAAAATGACCTTCAATCCTTCGTCTTCTCTTCCGAAGTTGTAATGGCACTCTTGCCTCCTTCCTCTCTCTTTCTTGTGTTACGTTGCATTATGAATTAGGGTTGGAAAATCCCAACTTAACTCCCTAATCCCGCAACCAACCTGGACCGTTGGATTAGATCCAGTGGTGAAAAATCACCCAGATTTTTGCATCAGCCCCGACGACACAGAGTTCGGCCAGAACTCTGTGTCGGGCAAACAGAACCTACTCTCCAAATCCTGGAACAGCCAGACCGAGTTCGGCCCGAACTCGCCATGGGACCGAGTTCGGCCCGAACTCGGCAATCCCAATCCAGAACCTCCCTCTGGTCAGCAACAGCAGCAGCGACTCCGCGTCGTCTACTTCCCGAGCTTCTTCGACACACGAATGGCGCTCGTCGCACTCCGGGATCTTCTCCACATAGGTTGGGAACCCCACCCACTCCAACAAAACCTTCCCAACATGACTGTAGGCAAATTATACAGTCTTATATAGTATATATAACTTTAGAATTTTTCTACAGTCCTATAGTATATGTAGGACTATATAGAATTTTCTACAGTCCTATATATAAGCTGGACTTTATAATTTTCTTATAGTCCTTATAGTCTTTTTATCTTTGTATTTTAACAGAACTATAGAAAATTCTACAGTCCATATATAATCTAGGACTATAGGAATACTATAGGGTGTCGAAATTTTTTACAATCTTATATGTATTATAGGACTGCCTACAGTCCTGTTGGCTTTTTATACTCAAATTTTGGACTATCCTCAAGCAAAAAAAATGACAAATTTATAAACAAATAAAAAATATTTGTACTGCTCTCAAGTAAAAGATGAAATGCCTATAGAATTCCTCCAACACAATAACTAAGTTGGCTAGTGGAAAAACCGCAATACAACTTTACTTAAAACTAATCAATTTATTTACAACCAACTAAAAACATTGAACCTTTTTCACAAATTAGTCAATGTGATGACACAAAAAGACAATTACAATCGGATTAACCTTAACATGGTTGAACCATTATACTATAGATATTTTAATTCTTGTAATCAAGAGGACGAAATCAAAAATTCCAGTTAGGTTGGACTGGAGTGGACTAGGTATAAGCTGACTGATATGAAAAAAAAATTGGTGGGCTGGAAGATGGTTACATCTGTGATAAGCATAAATTTAGAAAAAAAAACAAAATTATTATTTTTAAATTTTGGGAAGATTAATTTGACCATAATTAAGGAAGGAATAATACGTCATCGTGTCTCGATTCACTAGTTTTCCATCATCCAATCAGGATCTTATATATCTCCTTAGTAATCATAAATGGAAAAAGTCACTCGAGTTCGATAATATTTGTTAAAACCTAATGAATAAGTTAAAACCCAAAACTTGCTTAGTAATATATGTTTGCAATCTTCTAACCCTTTTTATGGTTATTTATAAAGGCACATCGTATTTTGATCATGGCTATTCAATTTCTAAATTTGATTTATTTATAAGTTTGCCATTGAAAAATTACTCAGGACTATTCCATTTTCAGGACTGCCAGAAATTCTGTCAGTCCTACATACAGTCAGGACTGCCAGAAAACTGGACAGTCCTTTGTGTTTACTTGCTGTGAATTATGACTGCCACTATTTCTGACAATCGTATCAGTTTATAGGCGTAAAACCCATATCCTGTGATTATTTAATTAAATGGTGTTTTATTATTATTATTATTAGTCAAATAATTATTATTATTATTTTTATTATTAAATATTTTTGGGTGCAAATTATTTCGAAAAAAATAATAATGACAAGGATCTTTGAGTTCAGACCCAGACCCGAGTCCGAATCCAGACCCAGGCCTGAGCCCAATCCCTTTCTTTTAAATCTGGTTTGACTTAGTTTATATATAAAAAAAAAATATTGGCTGGTCCCGTAGGACCAGCATGTTTTGGCTTGACCCACCCATTCTTTGCTTTCTATTTTTCTTCCCTCTCTTTGCTCTCCAACACACACGCAAACACCCCACCTCCCCATACTTTTCTCCAACGTTCACCCACTCCCCCTCTTTATACTCTTCTCTCTCTCAACTCTCTTTTTACTCTCACAGAGAACAACTCATTTCTCTATTCACTCTCTCCCTCACAGAAGAGTAACCTCCTCACCATCTTACCACCTAACCTCTCCACAAAACCCTCTTCCCCGTGCCCTGGTCTGTCGACCGCCGACCGCAGCCGGCGACCCCTTCGCGTCCGAGCCTTCTTGCGCGCGCCCTTCCGGCGACCGTGCCACCCCACTCCGGCCGACCGCGCCCCTGCCCGCGCCTCCTCCGGCGACCCCCGTCCGCGTCGTTCCCTGCGAGCGCGCGCCCCGCCAGCGCCTCTCCGGCGACCCGCCGACGCCCCCTTTCGGTGCCGTCCCTCTGTCGGCTCCCCGACCGTCCAAGCGGAGCCGCCCCTTTGCGCGACCGACCGCTGACCCGCTGTCCCGCCCCGACAGCGCCGCCCCGTCGGCTCTCCGCCGCGGCCACCTTCGCGGCCGAGTCCTCTTCCCCGCGCCCCGTGCGACCACTCCCTGCCGATCCGGGTCAGAACTCGCGGATCCACCCCGTTGGCCGATCCCTCTCTGGCCAGCACTCCTGTCGTGCCCTAGTTCTGTTTCCTTCGGCATTTTTTCGACGACGTTGCTATTCAGCGCTATTTTCGGGGATTTATTCGCTGCTCTGGATTATTCTTTCCTTCTATTTTTCATCTGAGAGCTCTAGCCGAGCAATCCGAGGTATAATCCCCCTATTCCGCTATTTTATTATTTTGTCGATGATGAAATGGTCTCCGATTCCCTTTGGGAATTCGGTTTTAGCGACGACGTAATTTTCCGGGACTTTCGGAAAGGTCCTGTGAATTATTTTGGATTCCCGGAATATTTCGGGAGTTGATTTTTGGTATGTGTTAGCTTTTCGGAATTTTTCCGGGAACGTTCTGTGATTTGTGGATTTAGAATCGGACTTCCGAAATTATTTCGGGTCGTCCCGATTATTCTGTGGATTGGTTGTGGACTTTAAATATATAAAATGCGGGTTTTTTCCTGGTTTGGGACTTGCAGGAATTATCGGCGCCATTTTCCCAGTTTTTGGGTTGACCAAAAACAGAGGAGATGCTGCCCGATTTTTTCGTAAATCCTGAATTATTTTCAAAATGAATTTAAAATGATTTTCGGAATTTATTCGATATTTGATTTTTGGGTGACGACCGTATCGGTCAATGGACCCGGCTAAGTACAAACGATACCGGCCCCGCCCGGACGTTGAGGCAATTAGCCAAAATGAAGATCGGACCATATCTGAGACTTATGATTATCATTATTTTATTATTTATTTCTGTTTACATTTATTTAATATTTTCAGTTTAGGACTAACGGCGGTTTATCTTATTTCAATTTATGTAAATAATGGGCATAAGCCCAGCTGGCTGGTCTGTGACTGTAATAGCTTAGATTTTCTATCTTTTCTGGTTTTTCAAGTTTTTATTATTTAACGATTAAAATGATTAAAAAATATTTTTCGTATAAAATTAATTATTATTTTCTCACCTAAAAATTGACGAGTTTGTTAATAATTAAAGATCACGTGTTTTCTCACTAAAATAAGAAAAATTAGCTTTATATTTATATTTATAAAAAATTACCAAGTTTTCATAAATAATCTGGCAACGACGAGTTTTTCCGAATTCAAAGTTGAAATGATATTTCCCCTCGTATTTAATCAACGCACTTAATAACCGTGTTTTTCTGTGTTGGTTAATTAAATAACTAAAATTTGACTAGGACGCAAATAGAGAATACAACTAGCATAGCTAAGTTGGTAAACCTAATCTCTGAGTTTATCTCTCGAATGTAGGAATTCGAGGACAACTCTAACTCCCCGTCTCGAAGTTCTTCTACCCCTCCAGTCATTTTTATTGAGGCAAGTATAGTTTATGTTAGTTTACAGTTATTTATTTAATCGCTTTACTGCATGTCTAAATCACGATGCAAACACGAAACTCTCTCCGAGAGTACTGTACTGTAACTACTGGGGACTGGGAATAGCGTAATGATTATGACCACTACTGTAACAAAAACCCATTCTCCCTCCTGTAACAAACCCAAGCCGGTCATATGTCATTACCTGTTCAAATCACTGTTTTATACTGTAACAAACTGTTCCTGTTTTAAACTGTTTAGAACTGCATGATTCTATTACTTATTTAACTGTTTAAAAATTAGCATGAATTGTACTTTGCTCCCTCCTGACTGGAGATATATTTTTAGGGGATGTTGAGGATACCGATCAGTTTTACAACAGCTATTATGACCCTGTGTTGTACCCAGTTGTACTGCCAGAGTCCCCGCAGGAGGACGATGGGACTGAGGCCGATGACCCAGCTGCTAGATAGATTTCCTTTCTGCATTGTTCTTTTGTTTCAAAATTCTGTATTTTCTTTCAGAACAATTTCATTTGTATTTAAATTTCAGTTTAAATAAAGTTTATTTCCGAATTTGAGTTGTGACAAATATAGTATTGTTGTATGGTTACCTGCTACTGAACAGCTTACTGCCGCCGTCTCAATAACGGTGCAGGCTGGGCATGATCCGACTAGACCCAGATTATTGGGATCGGGTCGTGACATGTTTTCAGTGGTGGCCCATGAAGGTCATACAAACAACTTAGGGAAACATACCTAGAAACAATTAGAACACTAGAACATTGATTTGTCACGACATAGGACCGAATTATATAAATAAATATTTTTGTTTGATTATAGACTGGTAGGATACCTTGCTTATGTATCCTAAACCTTCCAGATTATGGCCAAAGGAAAGACTACTAGATCCGGCCCTGCTGACGATGAGGTGTCATCAACTGATCACACCCCTTCTCAAGCACGTCGGGACCTACCTCCCTTGCAGCTGACAGACCGTCCCCATGCTGCACCAGCTTTCCGGCCCGTTTACGCTTCCACAGCGCAAGCGGCAGAACCGGTACATTCCCGGGCTGAGCCGCAGACCCCTGCGGTAGTGCCCGCACCAGCTGCTCCACCAGTGCCCGTAGATCCCACCGACCTAGTGGGAATGCTACGAGGAGTGCTAGAAGCACAGAGAGCTCAAGCAGAAGCCCACAGAGAGCATACTGCTGCCCAAGCTGAAGCCTATCGCGAGCAGACCGCGATTATGAGAGAAGGCATGGAGAATGCCCACAACGTGGCCATGGCTGCCCTCGAGCGAGGAGGAACCACTTCATCAGGGCCACGACCTGCCAAGGTAAGCATGATTCAGGAGTTAATTATATTTCTTTAAAGGCCATTCTTTTGATTAGAGGCCTATTATTGCATGAAGGTTGGAGACATAGAAAGCTTTAAGAAGCAAGACCCTCGACCTTTCAAGGGAACCGAGGGTATCATCTACGCCGATGAATGGCTAGACCATATGGAGCATCTCTTGAGCGTCGCTCGACTCCCGGAGGACCTCAAGACGGAAGCTGTAGGACTCCAACTACAGGATGTGGCGAGCACCTGGTATCGGAATGAACCCCGACTCCAGGACAAGCAGCTCGACTGGGACACCTTCAAGAAGCTATTCCGCAGGAAGTTCTTTCCGACATCGGAGATGCGAGAAATTGAGAGGCAATTCCAGAACTTGAAGCAGAGAAACATGACGATTAGCGAGTATACGACAGAGTTCGGCCGACTAAGCCGCTTTGCCCAGAACCTGGTAGCTGACCCCAAGGATCGTGCTGAGCAATTCAGGTATGGCTTACGAGAAGAGATTCGCACCCCTGTGATCGCAGGTGGCGCTAAGACCTATGAGAGGATCCTGATCCGAGCTCAGGACGTGGAGAAGAGCCAACCTTCTCGATCCAAGAGGGAGTACCCTGGAACTAGCAACTTCCAGGGTAATCAGAAGAGGCCCAACAACAACAACAAAAACAGGCCCTCGTACCACCAGCAACATCATCATCAGGCGAGGACTAGTGACAGGGCACACCATAAGCAGATCCCTGTCTGCGACTATTGCAAGAGGCCAGGGCACCAGTCGAATATCTGCAGGAAGAGGCTAGGTCACTGCCTAGTCTGTGGGTCTGCCACCCACCAAGTGAAGGACTGCCCCATGTCAGCCCACCGGCCCGGAACCAACTAGCAGAGAGCTCCCCTACCTACTCAGCAACAACAGTTTGGACAGCACCAGTAGAAGACTGGGCGAGCTTTTGTCCTAGCAGCTGATGAGCAGGAGCCAGAGCAGGAACCCACCGCAGATGTCATCACAGGTTCCATTTATGTGTTTTCACATCCTGCTCTAGCATTATTTGATTCGGGTGCATCACATAGTTTCATATCATCCAAGTTTATATCTGCACACCACATAGATTCGGGACTTAGCAAGGTGATTAGTAGGGTTATGACCGGTGGTGGACCCATACCCATCACTGAGGCTTGTAATTATCCCATAACCATCTCTGGCCATCAGTTCTCAACACCTTTACTAGTGATGCCCCTGCCCAACTATGATGTAGTCCTAGGGATGGACTGGTTAAGTGAACAGCATGCGCTGATAGATTGTCACCGAGGTTGTGTCATCTTCAGCCCACCAGGAGAACCGGAGTTTGTAATCTCTCGGGCTCCGGAAGATATGAAGAGTGTCACCTACTCCTCTATCACCGAAGAACCCGGGCCTCCTCACCCTATCATTGCGGAATTTATAGATGTCTTTCCAGATAGTCTTCCAGGATTGCCGCCAGATCGAGATGTGAAATTCACTATCGATCTTGTACCCAGCTCTTCTTCTATTTTTCGGGGATGCTACAGAGTTAACCCCAAGGAGGCTAAGGAGATGAAGGATCAGATCGACGAGCTGAAGTCGCAAGGATTTATCAGAGACGGAGCTTTACCCTGGGGAGCACCAGTTTTGTTCGTGCCCAAGAAGGATGGAATCGTGCGGATGTGCATCGACTACCGGGCGCTGAACAACATCACCATCAAGAACAAGTACCCCCTGCCCCGGATCGACGACCTGTTTGATCAACTGAGCGGAGCCAAGGTATTTTCAAAAATAAATATCAGATCAGGCTACCATCAAATCAAGGTCAGGAAGGAGGATATTCCCAAGACGGCGTTCAACACCAAGTATGGACAATTTGAATTCTTGGTCATGCCGTTTGGACTGACAAATGCTCCTGCAGTATTCATGAACCTCATGAACAAGGTTTATCATGAATATCTAGATCAGTTTGTTATTGTCTTTATCGATGACATACTGATCTACTCAAAGACGGAGGAAGAGCATGAAGAGCACTTGAGGAAAGTGCTGAGTACCTTGAGGAAGGAGAAGCTCTATGGTAAGCTATCCAAATGTGAATTCTTTTTAGACAAGGTAGAATTTTTGGGCCATGTTGTCGCAGGAAAAGGAATTTCGGTGGATCCAAAGAAGATAGCTGCTATTGAGAAGTGGACTGCACCAAGCTCGGTTGCAGAGATCAAGAGCTTTTTGGGACTAGCTGGCTACTACCGGAAGTTCGTGAAGGATTTCTCCAAGATTGCGGAGCCAATGACGAAGCTTACCAGGAAGAACGAGGAGTTTATATGGTCTGAAGCGTGCCAGTCAGCTTTTGAGGAACTGAAGAAGAGGCTCACAACGGCGCCGATACTTGCGCTACCCGCAGGTACCGGCGGTTTCTCAATCTATAGTGATGCTTCCGGAAAAGGATTGGGCTGCGTTCTTCAACAACACGGGAAAGTGATTGCCTATGCATCTAGACAATTGCGGACTCATGAGAAGAACTACCCCACACATGACTTGGAGCTTGCCGCGGTGATATTTGCTTTGAAGCTATGGAAGCACTACCTGTATGGAGAGAGAGTGGAAATATTTACGGAACACAAAAGTCTGAAATATGTTTTCACTCAGAAGGAGCTGAACATGAGACAAAGACGATGGCTGGAGCTAATGAAGGATTTTGATATCAACCTGCAGTACCATCCGGGTAAGGCTAATGTTGTTGCAGATGCACTTAGTCGTTACCCAATGGCGATGTTCTTGACCAAGCAACGCCATTTGCTGGAGGACATGGAGAAGCTTGGATTGGAAATTGTACTGCCCGAGGAGGAAATGAAGAAGCTTGGAAGAGAAGCCATCGTACCAGGAGCTGAATCATCATTGATGCAGTTGTAAGTGCGTTCGAGTCTTATGGACAGGATCAAGGAGACACAATTCCAAGACGAGACGCTTTGCAAACTCAGAGACCAAGTGCTGGCAGGAACACTTGAAGGATTCTCAATCGCCAGCGACGGAGCACTGAAGAATGGTACGAGGCTTTACGTACCAACTGGCGAACTGAGGAACGAGCTGATACAAGAAGCGCACCAGTCGCAGTATTCCATACACCCTGGAGCCAACAAGATGTACCGGGATATGCGAACTATAGTATGGTGGTACGGAATGAAGAAGGACGTATCCAGGTATGTGGCTAGATGTTTAATTTGTCAGCAAGTTAAAGCTAGCAGGCAGAGACCAGCAGGATTATTGCAGCCGCTTGACATTCTGGAATGGAAATGGGAGCACATAACGATAGATTTTGTATCAGGACTGCCTCGATCCCAAGGAGAGAAGGATGCCATCTGGGTTATAGTGGACCGACTGACGAAGTCAGCTCACTTTATCCCCTTCAAGGTTGGTTTATCTACCGAGAAGTTGGCAGCACTGTACATGCGGCACATCTATCGGATTCATGGAGTTCCGGTAAGTATCGTATCTGACAGAGATACCAGATTTACTTTTCACTTTTGGAAGAGTTTGCATGACAGCTTGGGAACCCAACTGAAGTTCAGCACCGCCTACCACCCTCAGACTGACGGGCAATCGGAGAGAACCATCCAGACGCTAGAAGATATGCTGAGATCCTGCGTCCTGGAATTTGGAGGGTCTTGGGAAGACCATTTGCACTTGGTAGAGTTTTCTTACAACAACAGCTACCAAGCTAGCATCGGGATGACACCGTTCGAGGCACTCTATGGACGTCGTTGCCGTACTCCACTTGCCTGGGACGACGTCGGAGAACGAGTGTTGCTTGGACCTGAGATGGTGACCGAAGCAGCAGAGAAGGTGAGAATGATCAGAGACAAGCTCCGGATAGCCCAAGACAGACAGAAGCATTGGGCCGATAGCAGCAGACGACCTTTGGAGTTTGAAGAAGGCGACAGTATATTTGTGAAGATCTTGCCTACCAGAGGAACAATTTGTTTTGGCAGAGCAGGAAAGTTGAGCCCCAGGTACATTGGTCCATTTGAAGTACTTAGCAGGATTGGAGAGGTGGCTTATCGGGTGGCTCTACCCCTATGTCTCGAAGGCGTCCACAACGTCTTCCACGTCTCGCAGCTGAGACGCTACATCCCGGACCCGAGCCATATCTTGGACCATTCAGAGTTGGAGATTGGACCCAACCTCACAGTGCCGGAGAAACCAGTGGCAATATTGGACCGAGGTGAGAAGAGAACCAGGAATACCGTGACGCCAATAGTCAGAGTGATGTGGCGGCATAACTCACCAGGCGAGTCGACCTGGAAGCGAGAAGACCAGATGCGGGAGCAGTGCCCGTACCTGTTTGAGACTTGAGGTAATCTCTAACCTTACTTTAATTTCGAGGACGAAATTTTCTAAGGAGGGAAGATTGTGAAACCCATATCCTGTGATTATTTAATTAAATGGTGTTTTATCATTATTATTATTAGTCAAATAATTATTATTATTATTTTTATTATTAAATATTTTTGGGTGCAAATTATTTCGAAAAAAATAATAATAACAAGGATCTTTGAGTTCAGACCCAGACCCGAGTCCGAACCCAGACCCAGGCCTGAGCCCAATCCTTTTCTTTTAAATCTGGTTTGACTTGGTTTATATAAAAAAAAAAATGGCTGGTCCCGTAGGACCAGCATGTTTTGGCTTGACCCACCCATTCTTTGCTTCCTATTTTTCCTCCCTC
Organism: Iris pallida; assembly: GCA_029216955.1. Classification (NCBI taxonomy): domain Eukaryota; kingdom Viridiplantae; phylum Streptophyta; class Magnoliopsida; order Asparagales; family Iridaceae; genus Iris; species Iris pallida. The sequence goes on from JANAVB010042018.1 coordinate 14,402,065, forward strand.
TCTTTGCTCTCCAACACACACGCAAACACCCCACCTCCCCATACTTTTCTCCAACGTTCACCCACTCCCCCTCTTTATACTCTTCTCCCTCTCAACTCTCTTTTTACGCTCACAGAGAACAACTCATTTCTCTACTCACTCTCTCCCTCACAGAAGAGTAACCTCCTCACCATCTTCCCACCTAACCTCTCCACAAAACCCTCTTCCCCGCGCCCTGGTCTGTCGACCGCCGACCGCAGTCGGCGACCCCCTCGCGGCCGAGCCTTCTCGCGCGCGCCCTTCCGGCGATCGCGCCACCCCGCTCCGGCCGACCGCGCCCCTGCCCGTGCCTCCTCCGGCGACCCCCGTCCGCGTCGTTCCCTGCGAGCACGCGCCCCGCCAGCGCGTCTCCGGCGACCCGCCGGCGCCCCCTTTCGGCGCCGCCCCTCTGTCGGCTCCCCGATCGTCCAAGCGGAGCCGCCCCTTTGCGCGGCCGACCGCCGACCCGCTGTCCCGCCCCGACAGCGCCGCCCCGTCGGCTCTCCGCCGCGGCCACCTTCGTGGCCGAGTCCTCTTCCCCACGCCCCGTACGACCACTCCCTGCCGATCCGGGTCAGAACTCGCGGATCCACCCCGTTGGCCGATCCCTCTCTGGCCAGCACTCCTGTCGTGCCCTAGTTCTGTTTCCTTCGACATTTTTTCGACGTCGTTGCTATTCAGCACTATTTTCGGGGATTTATTCGCTGCTCTGGATTATTCTTTCCTTCTATTTTTCATCTGAGAGCTCTAGCCGAGCAATCCGAGGTATAATCCCTATGTCCCGCTATTTTATTATTTTGTCGATGATGAAATGGTCCCCGATTCCCTTTGGGAATTCGGTTTTAGCGACGACGTAATTTTTCGGGACTTTCGGAAAGGTCCTGTGAATTATTTTGGATTCCCGAAATATTTCGGGAGTTGATTTTTGGTATGTGTTAGCTTTCCGGAATTTTTCCGGGAACGTTCTGTGATTTGTGGATTTAGAATCGGACTTCCGAAATTATTTCGGGTCGTCCCGATTATTCTGTGGATTGGTTGTGGACTTTAAATATATAAAATGCGGGTTTTTTTCCTGGTTTAGGACTTACAGGAATTATCGGTACCATTTTTCCAGTTTTTGGGTTGACCAAAAACAGAGGAGATGCTGCCCGATTTTTCTGTAAATCCTGAATTATTTTCAAAATAAATTTAAAATGATTTTCGGAATTTATTCGATATTTGATTTTTGGGTGACGACCGTATCGGTCAATGGACCCGGCTAAGTGGAAACGATACCGGTCCCGCCCGGATGTTGAGGCAATTAGCCAAAATGAGGATCGAACCATATCTGAGACTTATGATTTATCATTATTTTATTATTTATTTCTGTTTACATTTATTTAATATTTTCAGTTTAGGACTAACGGCGGTTTATCTTATTTCAATATATGTAAATAATGGGCATAAGCCCAGCTGGCTGGTCTGTGACTGTAATAGCTTAGATTTTCTATCTTTTCTTGTTTTTCGAGTTTTTATTATTTAACGATTAAAATGATTAAAAAATATTTTTCGTATAAAATTAATTATTATTTTCTCACCTAAAAATTGACGAGTTTTTTAATAATTAAAGATCACGTATTTTCTCACTAAAATAAGAAAAATTAGCTTTATATTTATATTTATAAAAAATTACCAAGTTTTCATAAATAATCTGGCAACGACGAGTTTTTCCGAATTCAAAGTTGAAATGATATTCCCCTCGTATTTAATCAACGCACTTAATAACCGTATTTTTCTGTGTTGGTTAATTAAATAACTAAAATTTGACTAGGACGCAAATAGAGAGTACAACTAGCATAGCTAAGTTGGTAAACCTAATATCTGAGTTTATCTCTCGAATGTAGGAATTCGAGGACAACTCTAACTCCCCGTCTCGAAGTTCTTCTACCCCTCCAGTCATTTTCATTGAGGCAAGTATAGTTTGTGTTAGTTTACAGTTATTTATTTAATCGCTTTACTGCATGTCTAAATCACGATGCAAACAAGAAACTCTCTCCGAGAGTACTGTACTGTAACTACTGGGGACTGGGGAATAGCGTAATGATTATGACCACTACTGTAACAAAAACCCATTCTCCCTCCTGTAACAAACCCAAGCCGGTCATATGTCATTACCTGTTCAAATCACTATTTTATACTGTAACAAACTGTTCCTGTTTTAAACTATTTAGAACTGCATGATTCTATTACTTATTTAACTGTTTAAAAATTAGCATGAATTGTACTTTGCTCCCTCCTGACTAGAGATATATTTTTAGGGGATGTTAAGGATACCGATCAGTTTTACAACAGCTATTATGACCCTGTGTTGTACCCAGTTGTACTGCCAGAGTCCCCGCAGGAGGACGATGGGACTGAGGCTGATGACCCAGCTGCTAGATAGATTTTCTTTCTGCATTGTTCTTTTGTTTCAAAATTTTGTATTTCCTTTTAGAACAATTTCATTTGTATTTAAATTTCGATTTAAATAAAGTTTATTTCCGAATTTGAGTTGTGACAAATATAGTCTTGTTGTATGGTTACCTGCTACTGAACAGCTTACTGCCGCCGTCTCAACAACGGTGCAGGCTGGGCATGATCCGACTAGACCCAGATTATTTGGATCGGGTCGTGACAATAGGACTGCCAGAAAATTAGGCAGTCTTAGTCGACGCGGGGTTGGGTTGGAACAATCTTATGAGTAAAAAAAATTGGTTGTCCTGAATAATTTTTTTTTCCAAATCTAAGCTAGCTCCAATTCAAACTAGCCCCGATCAAAATATGATGTACCCTTATAAATAATTTTTTTTTATCAAGTAAATGCTTTGAGCATTTTAAGCCTTCCGACCTAACTAACAAGGACTTTGACCAAATTCACGAATGAGAAGGACTATAAATAAATTTTGGAGATCTTAACTTAATCGAGGAGCCTAACTTAAACCTTCAGCTGACAATTCAAGATAATTCAAAGGAACCTGAATTTGAACTCGCTGACCGCATGTTAATTTAGAGAGCTCAAGTAGGGGTGAACATTATTCAGTTTTCTACTGGAAATCGAACCGAATAAGAAATTCGGTTCGGTTTCAAAAAATTCAGTTCGATTTTGATTTTCAAATGTTAAAATTTGTTATTTGATTTTGAATTTCGGTCCAAAATCAAAATTCGAATAAAAATTATATAATTATATAAATATTTTTAATTTTTTGAATATTTTATGGTTAAAAATGTGTATATTTTGAAAATAACAATTATATATATGTGTTTTAAATTCCAACTTTGATAATTTAACAAATAAATTTTTTTTAGTTTTAGGGTCTCACGTATACATGGATATTAGAGTTTGGGTTTCGATGACCGATGTTAGAGTTTGGGTCTCAAAATCACTGTTTACATATGATAATGAACAGTGATTTCGAGACCTAAATCATAATATCGATCAAACCCTAATATCTATATATATGTGAGACCCTAAAACTAAATAACCTTAACAACTAGTCCAACTTTGTGCAAAATTTTAACAAATGTGTGCATAAAAATTATAATTTTAATAGACTTTTAGTATAATTTAATTACGATTCCAACTTTGGATTCGACCCATTAAATAATAAATATAGTAGAACCAAATAAATAGAATAATTGGGTTATTTAATTTTGACTAATTGAGTTAAGTTGAAACCGAATAAATCGGACGCTCACCCCCTAGTAGTTTGGGTCTCAAAATCACTGTTCACGTATGGTAATGAACAATGATTTCGAGACCTAAATCATAACATCGATCATTTTCGAGATCTAAACCCTAATATCCATGTATATGTGAGACCCTAAAACTAGATAACCCTAACAACTAGTCAAACTTTGGATTCGACCCATTAAACAATAAATATAGTAGAACCGAATAAACATAATTTATTATTCGATTTGGTTTCGATTTTGGCTAATCCGGTTTCGATTTTGGCTAATTCGGTTCGATTTTAAATTTTTAAATTTTTAGTTTATTTAATTTTGACTAATTGGGTTTCGGTTAAAACCGAATAAAACGTGTACTAAATGTTAATTTTAGAGAATTCAAGGGATTTAAGTGCACATAATACGCTGACCACATTTAGAGAGTTCCACAGACTCATGTAAACATAAAACATGTACTAAAAGTTAATTTTTGAGAGTTCAAGGGATTTAAGTGCACATAACACACAGTCAGAAAACAAAACAAGAAAAAGTTAATCGGCGTTGCCGGGGATCGAACCCGGGTCACCCGCGTGACAGGCGGGAATACTCACCACTATACTACAACGACCTTCGTTGGCACATTCCAATAATAAGTTCTAGTTATTGGCTGCAACTGCCTAAGAAAAATAAGTGATATAAAAAAAAGAGAAGAGATTTATTAGTGCCATTTTTTTTAAACAAATATATATGATCCATTGATGTTAGCATAATAATCAATTTTTAGCATATCATACTATATTTACATCATTTAACATATATGAATAAGACCATGATAGAGTAGAACAGACACACATTATGACAATTGTTAAAACCTAATAATTGTCCATAATTAATCCAAACATACCAACCAACTATATTTATAATTGAGATTTAAAGGACTAATAATTATGACCATTAGTAGCCATAAAGGAGAATACGGTTGGCAAAATAAATAAAAATTCAAATAAATGTGGCAATTAGTAGCCATAAAGGAGAATACGGTTGGCAAAATAAATGAAAATTCAAATAAATATGGAAATTAGTAGCCATAAAGCCAACGGAAGAGGGAGAAAGAAATAAAGAGGAAGTTAGTTTGCATATTTAACAAAAAATATAACTTGTAACATGAAATATAATTTAAAAATGTGCACAACTTGTTCATTCTTGTGCAACAGGATAATTTGACTATGACTTTTAATATTAAAAATAATACAACAATATATATGAGATGAAAACACTAACAAACAATTACGATATCCAATTTAAAAAATGATTATCCCATGATATCATTGAATGCTGACTACTCCTTGCAATGCATCCCACTAATGTTATAGATAATTCAATTCCAGGGATCTCTTCAACACACACTACTAATAAGCATATTAGATTGTGATAGATATCTGCTGTATCGACCAAGTCTGGATCATTTAAATAAAATTGCTTAAGCAACAACTGTCCTTTAGTATACATGCGTCGGGTTAACACATAATAACAACATAGAACGTGCATAGTTGGAAACATCCAACAAAATATTTCTAACAAAATGAAATTGCAGGAATGATGTTGGTTTTATCACACAATATTTCAACAGAACTGAATAAATAATATTACTGTGGAGAATAAAAGATCTAGATATCTTAAAGACCATCACAACAGAAAGGAAAAAAAAATGTGAAAGACATATGAGTGAATCAGTAAACTTAAAGAGTTGTGTTGTTGACCTCATGGTAGAACATCATGTTGTCTCATGGAATTTTATTTTAAATAAAATAAAATAAAATAATAACAAATCACTATTTGCTCTAATTTATATGGAACCAGTTATTTCTTTGATAAAGATTCATTAACTCAATAACTATGGTACATATTTTGCATATAACTCATCTTGTATTTTAAGATTTCTCATTGCATAAGAGTAAATTAGCATTTACCTATTGCTATCCAAGCTGTTCATCCTTAAAATGTGACCATAGATTCATATATGGTCACAATCACTACTGTGAAAGAACAATGAAACACAAGAGAAGGCAATGAGAAAAAAAATGTAGGAAAAAGCAATATTAGTATCCTTCAAATTTTGCGTTCTTGGTTTGTTCTGTAGATGTGTACCAATAATATAAGCAACATATATATATATATATATATATATATATATATATATATATATATATATATATATATATATATATATATATCACGCCCCAGTACCGGAATACTGAGGGTAACTAGGCCAGCTACACCATATGAGGTATGTAAACGTCATACGACGATCATGACTGTCAAGAGACAAGGGGGTGCATGCTACAATCAAGTCTCATATGGTCTCACATAGCATCTACGTCTCAACCAAACAAAACAAGAAACGGTAAATAATGATCAAATAAGACAAAGCAGTAAGGAATCCCCGACGCATTATCAAAATAAATCATGAGCCTAGCTATACAAAATGATAAGCTAGTATCATGAGTCATAGGTACATAACTTTAGTCAGCTACAGTCTGATTTAATTACAATTATGTAAAAGAAACTAATGTCCAGAACAGCCGGCTAAACAGGTGCCGGTGGCTAAATGCCAAGTACAAAATAGAAAATATCAGAGCAGTGAAGAAGAAATTCACTCATGGTCCCTGGCGTCCATACTCCTGGTGTGCACCATTGTTCGGGTAGAAGGCTGGATCCTCTGGCGTTGCTACGATATCTGGCCAAACAAAACCAGCGGTGTTAGGCCCCGAATAGCTAGTACCACAGGGAAGCACATAATGAATAAGACAAAATCCAATGAGTAAATTAAGACCTGATTCAAGAGTTATAGTCTTATACCATATCATCGAGACAATACGACACCCTTACAACTAAACAAGGACAAACGGTGCCAATATCGTGCCGAGATAAGATATATCCTATAACCATGGACAGGTGAAGGGCTTCTGATCGCAACTTCGGTCCATAGACTATCGCAGCACAATAGCCCAACCCAACAACCAAACAAGAACATGGGTTGGACCACGCACCACGATAGTCCATGTTCCTCAGTTGCTAACCGAAAAAATATATCACAAACAAGTCGGCTTATAAGCGGCCAATCAATCCTACGACTTTCTATGATTTGTCTGGATTATCCCAGTAATGCAATATATAGGAATCCTCAGATTGTATCGCATCCAAGCAGGGCTAGCCAATCCATTATATATATATATATATATATATATATATATATATATATATATATATATATATATATATATATATATATATACGCGTAGCACATTGATTACAGGTCCCCCGTAAGGCTACTGTGCTGAACATATATTACATAGCACGTAGGAGTCGAATATAGTCATCCACTATAAGCGGATGAAACCGTATCCGTGACGGCCAACCCGACACGTTAGGACAGGGCCTAGGGTGGCTGGTAACGTACGATCTCGAGATTCTGTTCCCTCCCAATGCTTCTACCGATTTAAGTTGCTTAGATTAACCCTATCTTGATCTTGGAATCACGTGTCTTGGTCACATGGTCATCCTTCTATATGTCGTACCATAGTACGTGTACCCTATGTATGAATCCACATCGCCTCAAGGAGTTCTAAATCTAGATCCATGATTAGTGTAATGCATCAAACAACAATCATTATACCATGACACTATTACTGACCAATTACATGACTGTGCTAGAAGGTACACATGTATTGACATATAACACGAATGATCACTTAGCACGCAGAGTCACACCTCAGTACACTCATTAAATAGCACCGCAGTACATACTAATATTGTATCTCAATACACACTTAGAACAGGTACCAGCACATATACAGGTAATCAAGTCAGGAACACGGTCAAGTCAGGAAGTCACATGGACCCCTCGTGACATAAAAGTCACATAGGACACGCAAGTCTCAAGTATTCATGGCACACTAAGATCAGGACAAGAAGTCAAGGTCAAAGGTGCACAAGGTGCAAGGTGCGCGAACCAAAGGGTGCGCGAGGTACAAGGTGCGGGAACCAAAGGGTGTGCGGACCATAAGGTGCACGAACCAAGAGGTACGCGAGGTACCATAAGTCACATATGAATTCTAGTTAAAGTCAGACATGAAGATTCTTGAAGCCAAGACAAAGATCTACAACTTTCATGTTTTGATTTTTTCAAGATTTAAGCTACAAAATAGCTCAAACGGGTAAAAACAGTCATTTGGAGTGATTTGTGCACTGGTGCGTGAGCAAAACTGCCTACGACGCACGTTGTGCGGCAGAAATCGTACATGGTGTGCGGCGCGTAAGTTGCGCTGTGCGCGCGAGCAAAACCGCCTACGGCACACGTTGCGCGCAAGGACGGCGCACGACAAAAAATCATGCGCGGTGTGCGGCGCACAAGTTGTGCTGCGCACGCGAGCAAAACCGCCCATGGCGCACGTTGTGCGCAAGCACGGCGTGCGGCGCGCGGACAAAAATCGCACGCGGTGCGCGGCTCGGAACTTGTGCTGAACGTGTGAGCAAAAATGCCCATGGCGCACGTTGCCCGCAAGCACGGCGCGCGGCGCGCGACAGCGAATACGCTGCGTGCGGCACTGTTCATCGTCCCGATAACACCAAAAGGTGTGAAAAACCCATGAACACGAAATGGCATAACTTCCTCATACAAAGTCAAAATTCGGCGGTTCAAAAGCCAAAATTTGGTAGAATTTAATTCCCTACAACATGAAACAAGTAATTTTCGAAAATAAGGAAGTTTGATAGATCAAAACCACAAAAATCCATAAAACCCTAGTTTTAGAAATTTAGATCTACACAAAACTAGCCATTAAAATAAAAAATCCAAGAACTAATCTTGTAGAGGATGATGAGAAGAACAATATAGAAAAATTATATCAAAGGAAAAATCGAGAAATAAAAAATGCAAGGATCTCTCCATTTGGTGCAAGGTGTACTTGCCTAAAAGTTTGTTTGAGGAAAATAAATGAAAGAGTGAATGAGGAGAGAGAGTGAGGAAGAGAATATATATAGGGGTTGGGTTGACTCAAAGAAACCCTAATCTTAAGCATGATCTAAACCATATAATTAATGACATGTTAAATGCTACATGATACAACTAATTAAATTATTTAAATAAAATCCTAACCACAACATGATTTAGATATCTTATCATCGAAGTAGTGAGCCACGCCTACAACTAGACAAGGGGTGACATACTAATCCGCGACGAAATACTATTCCATGCCATGGCCAGTTACAAATACATTGTACATACAATCAAGATACATGTGCTAGATACTATATACAGAAAAATAAAAAATTTACGTATTTCGGGAGCGGAGAGTGACATCTCTACCCTCCTTAAAAAAATTTTGCCCTCGAAATTTCGATAAGGCTAGTCGAGCGCGCTCTCAGATCACGAAATACACTCAGGACATATAGCAAGCACAATTATCAAACAACACCTGACACATGAACTGATTATGAAAGAAAGAACAATTAAGTAAAAGCACAAACAATAATCATGCCCTAGAAGGAAAGTGATCGAAGATATACGAATAAAATATGCCTCCCAAGTTAGTTGAGTAGGGATTCGTCCTCGCTGTCCTTCGCTGACTCCCAAAGTGGACAAGAGTCAACGCTTGACATAAATTGATACCAATGAGTTAATCAAGAATGAGACTCTGTCCAGGACGTACTTTCGTAATCAAGACACATGATAAATATCACGTATCACATGATACGAGAGCAGATGAGTGAGACGAGAAAGTCGCCTTCACTCTTCGAATATAGAACTCAAGGAATTATAATGGATAATACTAAAAACTTACCCACAATCTGATCGCCCTCGGCCAACCTCTGCTATTAATACTCTAGATTTTATTTTCCTCTGCCCCTGCTGGACTCTCTATTGCTGCCTTCCCTGGCCCTGCTATTGCGGCCTCTGCTGTCCTACCTGATGTTGTACTTGTCGGTACATCTGAGCCTGCATCAGTAATGGATGCTGGGCTAATGGCCTTACTGCTAGTGCTGGCCCTTGTTACGGTGCTACCTCTGGAGCTGGCAATGTCAGAAACTGTTGAACTGGCCCTCCTGGCCTATGTATCTGTGGTCAAGTAGCTACATGATGGTCTAAACCTCCATACCTCAAGCACTGCCCATTCGCTGAACGACACACTTCTCGAGTGTGCCCTCTCTTACCATAATAAGTGCAACCTACTGGTGCCTCCTAACGTTGTTGGTGCCTCGGTTGCTGCTCTCAAACTTGTACAGTCACAACTGTCGTGAGCGATGCTCATCACGAATACGGACGCCAGGTGCTGGTAATGACGTCCGAGGTACTGCTCCTCCTCCTCCCGTAATCTGCGTATGAGACCTCTTCTGGCCTCCAGTCCTTGCTGATAACCTTTGAATATTAAGCTCGTGCCTTTGAGCTGCCATCAATACTGCATCGAATGTCTGGTAGTCGTACCCCTCGACCAGCTGCATAGTCTCTAAGTGAAATTCCTGCTGGAACCTCATAACTTTCTTTGGCTCTGTAGCTACCATCGCAGGTGCAAACCGACTCAATCTGCAGAACTCCGCTGCATAGCCATTTACCGTCCTACCAGCCTGCTTGAGGCTGATAAATCTCTGCTGAAGCTCATACCGAGCTACCACGCCAAAGTACTTGGCCTTGAACCTGGTACTGAAGCTATCCCATGGAACATGATGCCTTATTACAACCTCTTCTGATGCCCACCAGTCGCGGGCGAGATCCTGAAGTAATAGTCTGACCTGGTCAACCTTTTCTCCTGCTGGAACCTTTGCTGCTGTCAATAAGGCCTCAATATCCTGAAGCCAAGCATCCGCTGTAATGACATCCTCCGTGCCATCAAAGTATCTCAGGTTAAGTCGACAAAACCTTTTCGATGCTCCCGAGTCATTCCTGATGCTCCTCTCAAGAGCTACCTGTAACCCCTGATTCAGTAATACATTCTGTTCTTGCTGCTGGGTCTGTTGTTGTTGTTGTTGGGCTGCCGTCTGGTGTTGTTGGGTCTCTAATAAACCTCTGATAATCTGTAATAGTGCCAGTACGTCTAGTGTTATTGGTACTACCGGCATCACTGGAGGTATGGGAACCTCTGGCCTCTGTGGCTCAATTGGCTCATGCTCGAAAATGTTCTCGATGTAAATCTATCCAGGTAGAGGGGCTACCCCTTGCTGATCTCCAACTAGTCCCTGCTCTACTGGATTCTCTTCCACGCTGGCTCCTCCAATAGCCGAGAATGATGTGCCCCGAAAGGAAAGGATACAAGGGATCAAAAGACAGGACGGGAAGGAATCGAGGATTATAATCAAGTTAGCAATCAAGGTGGAAGAAAGAGAAGACGAATCAGGAGATCAAAGGGAATATGTTTTGATTGAGATTCCTATAATCGCAACACCCTACAAATCTAAAAAACAGACCTGTATGGGCCACCAATAAAACTTTGTCATGCCCAGTACTGGAATACTGAGGGTAACTAGGCCAGCTACACCATATGAGGTATGCAAACGTCATTTGACGATTGTGGCTGTCAAGAGACAAGGGGATGCATACTACAATCAAGTCTCCTATGGTCTTACAGAGCATCTACGTCTCAATCAATCAAAACAAGAAATAGTAAATAATGATAATATAAGATAAAACAGTAAGGCGTCCCCGACGCTTTATCAAAATAAATCATGAGCCTAGCTATACAAAATGATAAGCTAGTATCGAGAGTCATAGGTACATAACCATAGTCAGTTGCAGTCTGATTTAATTACAATTATATAAAAGGAAACTAATGTCCAGAACAGCCGGCTAAACAGGTGTCGGTAGCTAAATGCCAAGTACAAAATAGAAGATATCAGAGCAGTGAAGAAGAAACCCACTCATGGTCCCTGGCGTCCATACTCCTGGTGTGTACCTTTGATCGGGTAGAAGGTTGGATCCTCTGGCGCTGCTACGATATCTGGCCAAACAAAACCAGCGGGGTCAGGCCCCGAATAGCAAGTACCACAACGAAGCACATAATGAATAAGACAAAACCTAATGAGTAAATTAAGACATGATTCAAGAGTTATAGGCTTATACCATATCATCGAGACAGTACGATACCCTTATAACCAAACAAGGACAAACGGGACCAATATCGTGCCGAGATAAGATATATCCTATAACCATGGGCAGGTGAAGGGCTTCTGATCGCAACTTTGGTCCATAGCCTATCACAGCATAATAGTCCAACCCGACAACCAAACAAGGATATGGGTTGGACCACGCACTATGATAGTCCATGTTCCTCAGTTGCTAACCAAAGAAAACATATCACAAACAAGTCGGCTAAGTCGGCTTACAAGCGGCCAATCAATCATACGGCTTTCTATGATTTGTTTGGATTATCTCAGTAATGCAATATATAGGAATCCTCAGATCGTATCGCATCCAAGCAGGGCTAGCCAATCCATTATATATATATATATACGCGTAGCACATTGATTATGCATCGGTCCCCCGTAAGGCTACCGTACTGAACATATAACATATAGCACGTAGGAGTCAGATATAGTCATCCACTATAGGCGGATGAAATCGTATCCGTGGTGGCCAACCTGACACGTTAGGACAGGGCCTAGAGTGGCTGGTAACGTACGATCTCGAGATTTTATTCCCTCCCAATGCTTCTACTGATTTAAGTTGCTTAGATTAACCCTATCTTGATCTTGGAATCACGTGTCGAGGTCACATGGTCATCCTCCTATATGTCGTACCATAGTACATGTACCCTAAGTATGAATCCACATCGGCTCAAGGAGTCCCAAATCTAGATCCATGCTTAGTGTAATGCATCAAACAACAATCAATATACCACGATACTATTACTGACCAATTACCATAAATGTGTTGGAAGGTACACATGTATTGACATATAACACGAATGATCACTTAGCACGCAGAGTCATATCTCAGTGAACTCATTAAATAGCACCGCAGTGCATACTAATACTGTATCTCAATACACACTTAGAACAAGTACCAGCACGTATACAGGTAATCAAGTCAGGAACACGGTCAAGTCAGGAAGTCACATAGACCCCTCGTGATATAAAAGTCACATAGGACATACAAGTCTCAGATTTTCATGGCACACTAAGGCCAGGACAAGAAGTCAAGGTCAAAGGTGCACAAGGTGCAAGGTGCGCGAACCAAAGGGTGCGCGGACCAAAAGGTACGCGAACCATGAGGTGCGCGAGGTACCATAAGTCACATATGAATTTTGGTTAAAGTAAGACATGAAGATTCTTGAAGCCAAGACAAAGATCTACAACTTTCATGTTTTGAGTTTTTCAAGATTTAAGCTACAAAATAGCTCAAACGAACAAAAATGTCATTTGGATTGATTTGTGCACTGGTGCGCGAGCAAAACTGCCTACGATGTACGTTGCGCGGAAGCACGACGTACGTTACACGACAAAAATCGTGCACGGTACGCGGCGCATAAGTTACGCTGCACGCGGGAACAAAACTGCCTACGGCGCACGTTGCACGCAAGCACGGCACAAGGAAGGAAAGCACAAGCATTCAGGTCATTAACAATCTTGTACAGGATCAGGACAAGACTAGACTGGGTTAGACACCATCCAATTAATCACGGCCAAGCAATGAGTACGACTTGATACTTTAACTAACTAGAGTTATCACAAGCCTAGTTACTAGCAAGATGCAATGAGATTATTCCAACAGCCACAAGCCCTGCAGACCATCCAGGTTATCCAGGTCGAATATCATGTTCAGGGAGGGTGCAACACATGGCAGTGTGCTGAAAATTTGCCCTACTCGTCGGCAGACTACAAGTCCACTTGAGTGCCCAGATAACGGGATTGCCTGTAGCTAGGAAATCTCTTCATGACTACTGGATTATTCTAGTAATTAGCCTTAGTTGAATTCAGTAGGTACCCCTGACCGTAGTATTCAGGAGATCCCCATCCTAGACATGATGCAAGACAGTACTGGTTTATTTGTACAAACACAACCGTCCACGGTGTCCAAGTCATTCTTGTCATGTCATGCCAGCCGTCGCAACAACATATCAAGATATCATATCAGGTTCACTTGTCAAAAGTGCGCCATGGCGGACCACTATCATGTCATGTTACTTGTCAAGAGTGCACCACTACAGGTCACAGTCGTATTCATGGTACATGTACAGGATAACATAGTACAAACTCTCTATCAAGGGACCCAAGTTACACAAAGGATCATAATACATATAACAATTAAAATAGTAAAGGAGGCAAGGCTAAGGGAGGAGTCATGCGGCTCAGGGAAATGAGTTCATGCAGCCAGGGGGTAATTGGGCTCATGCGGCCAAAATCAGCAGGCTCATGCGGCTCGGAGAATCGAGTCTCATGCGGCTCGGAGAATCGAGTCTCATGCGGCCGGGAAGGAAGGGGTCTTATGCGGCCAGGAGGAAGGGGTCTTATGCGGCCCAGTCCAAACAAATGCCACGCGGCAAAGGGGATTACGAGTCCATACGGCCGAATTATTCAGGACGCATGCGGCTCAAGATCTGATATTATGCGGCTCAGGAAAAGTTTATGCAGCTGGAGGGGTTTAAGTCCATGCGGTCAGGATCAGAAGTTCATGCGGCTGGAAAGAGAAGTTCATGCGGCAGGGGAGCTCATGCGGCCAGGGAAAGTTTATGCGGCCAGGAAAGAGACTTGTCGTATGAAAATCCATGTGGTCAAGCACTGTTCTTCTTCTCCAAATTTTCGAGAAGAAGAACCATGAAGGCCATGCTTCCAAGCTCCATAAATCTTTCATCCGAGGTTAGAATCTGGACTTCCATAGGTCAAAATAGGACAGAATGAAATTCTCTACAACATGGAACCATCAAAACTCGAAAATAACAAGGTTAAATAGATCAAAATCCAAGAAATCCAAAAATGAAATAAACTTAAATCTACATGAATTTAGCCATGGAAATTAAAAATGCTAAGTACTAAAGTATCTCAGGATGTTGTAAGGAAGAGAATGGGACAACAAAAGTTGAGTTCCTCCATGAAGCAAGATGCACTTGCCTAGGCTCTCTCTCTCTGGTAGGTGAAGAGAGTAATGGTGAGGAAGAAGAAGTAAATGAGAAATAACGAGGAGAGAGAAAAGGAGATGGGTTAATAAATGGTGAGGGTGGTAGGTAGGGGGTTTTCCTTTGGTTCATGATGAACTCAAAGGCAAACCAAGCCAAGCCGAACCAAACCAAGATAAACCAAACAATAAAATGCCCAAGTATACCATACGAGGAAATATGCAATACGAGTCAAGATTACGTAAACGTATTCCAAAATACGTAATACGAACTATGGTCATTACAACTCTACCCACCTTAAAAGAATTTCGTCCTCAAAATTTAACCAAGAGGCTAGAGAGATAAGGACAAGCTATACTAATCAACGACAAGCTATAACAAGGCAAGCAATCAAGCAATCATTCGTTCAAGCAAGAAACTTAGAGCATAAGGCATAAGAAAGACATTATACCTTACGAGTCAAACAGGTCGGGATATCGCGATTGGATATCATCCTCACGCTTCCATGTTGACTCACCCAAAGAGTGATGACCCCAAGCAATATGGACTAAACTAATAGTCTTGTTCTTGAGTATCTTCTCTCTTCAGTCCAATATAGATACGGGTCTTTCCTCATACGAATGGTTTGTACCAAAAACCAATTCCGAATGATCCAGGATGTGGCTCGGGTCCGGGATATACCGTCGTAATTGGAATACATGGAACACGTCATGCACCTCACATAACGACGATGGAAGAGCGAGACGATTGGATACATCACCTACTCGCTCTAGGATATCGAACGACCCTATATACCTAGGACTAAGCTTTCTCCGTATGCCGAAATGAATGACGCCACGGTTAGGAAAAATTCTCAGGAATACATGGTTGCCGACGGAAAACTCAAGAGGGCGCCGATGGGAATCGGCCCAATGACGCTAGCGATCTTGAGCAACGCGAAGATGATCTCGGACTCTCCTGACCACCTCAACCATCTGAGAAATCATTTCTGGACAGAGCATCTGCCTCTCTCCAACATCGTCCCATGCTAGCGGGGATCAACACTTCTTACCATACAGTGCCTCAAACGGTGCCATCTGGATACTAGCTTGGAAACTGTTGTTGTACGAAAACTCTACCAGGTGCAGGTGATCTTCCCACGAACCACCGAAGTCGAGTATGCAAGATCTCAACATATCTTCCAAGGTTCGTATGGTACGCTCTGACTGA
Organism: Iris pallida; assembly: GCA_029216955.1. Classification (NCBI taxonomy): domain Eukaryota; kingdom Viridiplantae; phylum Streptophyta; class Magnoliopsida; order Asparagales; family Iridaceae; genus Iris; species Iris pallida. The sequence continues at coordinate 14,418,081 of JANAVB010042018.1, forward strand.
CCATCTATCTGCAGATGATAAGATGAGTTGAACTAGAGGTGAGTTCCCAAACTCTCTTGCAAACTGCGCCAAAAGTGTGACGTAAACCTGGAATCCCTGTCCGAGGTAATATTGACTGGTATACCGTAAAATCTGACGATCTGCCTGAGGTACATCTCTGCCAGCTGAGCCGTCGACTGACCAACTCTGAACGGAAGAAAGTGAGCCACCTTCTTGAGCCTGTCTATAATAACCCAAATAGCATCTCTACCGGCTGGGGACCTAGGTAATCTTGTCACGAAATCTATGGTTATATGCTTCCACTTTCATTCTGGAATTGACAAGGGCTGAAAAAGTTCAGCTGGCCTCTGATGTTCAGTCTTAACCTGTTGGCAAACCAAATATCGAGAGACAAATCGGGCTATCTCTCTCTTCATGCCATTCCACCAAAAGTGCTGATGAATATCACGGTACATCTTCGTACCACCAAGATGAACGGAATACTGAGAACTGTGAGCCTCTGCCATGATCTCCTGTCTGACATCACCACTGGGTATACAAAGACGCCTTCCATGTCGAAGTGTACCATCTTTATGAATGAATAATTCTGGTTTACGTTCTGCCTCACACTCTGCTCTGAGTCACTGAAGCTTGGAGTCTGTTGACTGCACCAACCGGATCCTTTCAAATATAGTGGACTGAACTTGCATACTGGCCATCAGTGCCACACTGGTAGAAAGGACAACTTCAATATCCACTTTCTGAAGATCTGCTAACAACTCAGGTTGTGCTGTTAGAAAATAAACTCCGGCTCTCCTGCTTAATGCATCTGCAACGACGTTGACCTTCCCAGGATGATACTGCAGGTTAATATCATAATCCACAAGTAGCTTTAGCCACCTCCTCTAGCGTATGTTAAGATCCTTCTGGGTGAACACATACTTCAGGCGCTTGTGGTCAGTAAAAATCTCCACTCTATCTCCATACAAGTAGTCTCTCCAAAGCTTAAGTGCTAACACTATTGCAACCAACTCGAAGTCATGGCTTGGGTAATTCCTCTCATGATCACGAAGTTGACGTGACGCATAAGCTATTACCTTTCCTGCTGCATCAGAACACATCCTAAACCTCTGCCCGAAGCATCACAATACACTAAGAATCCCCCAGTCTCATCTGGAAGCATGAAAATGGGTGCCGTCATCAAGCCTCGCTTCAACTCTTCAAAAGATTCTTGATATTCTGTTGTCCAAGTAAAATGCACATTCTTGCGGGTCAACTGGATCAATGGTACTGAAATTCGAACAAAGTCTGAAATAAGTCGTCGGTAGTAGCCAACCAAGCCAAAAAAACTACGAACTTCTGTAACTGTGCTGGGTACTGGCCACGTCTCGATAGCCACGATCTTCTGGAGATCCACTTCCATACCACCTCTGGTGATGATATGACCCAAGTACGAAATGCGATCGAGCCAGAACTCGTATTTACTGAACTTGGCATATAACTGGTGCTCTTTGAGAATCTGGAGGACAACTCTGAGATGCTGCTCATGCTCTGCTTTACTCTTGCTGTAGACCAGATGTCATCTATGAACACAATCACGAACTGATCCAAATAAGGCATAAAGATGTGATTCATGAGGTCCATGAATACAGCCGCCGTATTGGTTGCTCCAAAGGGCATAATAAGGAACTCCCAATGCCCGTATCTAGATCTAAAAGCTATCTTCGGGATGTCATGCTCTCTGACTCGGATCTGATGATATTTTGACCGCAAATCAATCGTCAAGAATACTGCTGCCCTCTTGAGCTGATCAAACAAGTCATCTATCCTCGGAAGAGGATATCTATTCTTGATTGTCACTGAGTTTAAGGTACGATAATCAATACATAATCTGGACGTACCATCCTTTTTTTTACAAGAAGCATCAGGCTCCCCAAGGCGATCCACTAGTACGAATGAATCCCTTGGTCCTGAGTTCTTCAATCATCTTGTACAATATCTCTAGCTCTGACGGCACCATCCTGTAAACTCTCTCTGACACTGGGGTTGTCCCGGGGATCAAGTCGATAGTAAACTCGATCTTTCGTACTGGCGACATTTCTGGAAGCTCTTTTGGAAAAACATCTGAAAACTCCTCGACTATTCGGGGTAACTGCACTGCTGCTACTGCCATCCGCAATACCGAAGGAGAAGGTTTAACTTCACCTCGAGAAAAGGAAAACTCTGGCTCGTCGGGAATGCTAAAAACAACCCTGTCAATATGCCAGTCTATCCTAGCATACTGATTCCTCAACCAATCCATCCCTAAGACCACATCATAATCGGTTATCGAGAATTCTATCAATCTAACGAAAAACTCTCTACCGCTAACTACGATCTGACATGAGGAAAACACTCTATCTACTCCCACAAGACCACTACCAGTAAGTATATTGAGCCTACCTAATAATGACTTGGGCTCCAGTCCTATCCGTGTCGCGAATCGTATAGACATGAATGAATGCGATGCACCAGAATCAAATAATACTAATGCTGAAAAGGAGTTAACAAGAATAGTACCTGCCACTACCTCTCCTGGTGCCAATCTTTCTTCTACGGTCATCGCCATTGCCTGACCATGCCCTCTGGGTGCGGGTCCTCCCTGCCTATTCTGAACCTGGGCTTGGGCTTGTGCATACTGCTGGGGATTCTGCCGCTGAAATACTTGAGTCTGAGGCGGCAAGTGCCTCGGCAACGAGTACTGCTGCTGCTGCTGGACTGGTGCTGGTCCTCTCACCGAAGGATTAGAAAAGTTGGACGATGATGAACTACCCCTATTCGGGCAGTTCCTAACCCTGTGGTCCGGTGCTCCACAAGCCAGGCACAATCCCTGTGCCCTACGACACTCTGATACCACATGTCCTGGCTTTTCGCAATGTGAACATCCTATTGCGGAAGAGTTCTTCTGCTTCTGCTGCTGGGGAAATACTGGGGTCGAATGCTGAATCGACGTCACTGAGGCCGCCCGCTTCGAAACTCCAATGGTCAAAGCCCTAGCTGCCGTGGCTGGTGCTGAAGACTGATTCATCTGGCCGTGAGATCTCTTCCGACCTCCGGTCCGGTCCACAATCCTCTGGGAGGTATACTCATGCCTCCTAGCTGCTCTCAACACTGCATCGGAACTCTGACGCTCGAACTGCTCCACTGCCAATAAAATCTCCAGATGAAGTCCCTGCTGGAATCGCTGAGCTCTGTCAAACTCGGTCGCCACCAAGGTGGGAGCAAACCGACTAAGTCTTAAAAATTCGGCCGCATATCCATCGATCGTCCGGCCTATCTGCTTCAGATTGGTGAACCTCGTCTGTAGATCGTATTGAGCTACAACATCGAAATACTTGGTCTGAAATCTCTCACGGAATACTGTCCAGGCAATAGGTGCCACTAATCCAACGCCCTGCGCCGCCCACCAGCTGTGGGCAAGATCCAATAACTGCAGGCGCACCACGGCCACCTTCTCGTCTAATGGAGTCCTGGCTGCTTCTAGAATGACCTTAGTATCATGAAGCCATGCATCAGCAACAATAGCATCTTTGCTGCCATCGAAGAAACGAGGGTTCAAGCGCTTGAAACTGTTGGCCGTACTGTTACCTGGATGACCACCTCTGTTTAGAGCATCTTATACTGCCTGGTGCAAGGCATCTCATCGACGATCTTGAGAAGCTAGTAATGTCCTGATGAGACCCACCAAGGTGCCATCATCGGGTTCTGTAGGCTGGACTGGCTGGACTGGTGGCTCTTGACCCCCAGTAGGGATAACTCTGGAGGCTACTCTGGAATGCTGGACTTGATCTCCAGGTTGCTGCTGGTCCATAGAAGGTGCTCTGTCTTGCCGATCGGTAGGACCAGGAACAATGCCGCTGATGAAGACAACATAGGAAACAATAAGGAAGGACCAGGACAGATCAACGACACAAGCATGTGATCAAGTCAAGATTTTAGGGATTTAGAAGATACGAGTAGAGATCAAGGGCGAGCACTGATTGAGACATCTATTCAGTAACCCTCACATATCTTGATTTACAAGACCTGCATAGGCCACCACTTAAACCATGTAACGCCCCAGAATTAGAAACTGGAGAGCGGGGGCATAAATAGCCAGCTACGTATATTGAAATGGAATCCACCTCACTTTACGGTCACAGCTGTCTAGATATATGATAGTTTAACTATAAGCCATCACTCTCCTATGGTCATGAATAGGCCTATTATCTTAATCTCAAGCAAGTATTAACAGTTACAAAATGTTAGAGCACCAAATATACAATAGTAAGGCGTCCCATACATTACATATTTGGATGATCATGAAGCTAGTCATTTATAAAATACGAAGACTAGCAAGAGTTTCAGTCATACATAATCAACCCTAGGATTTGCCAATCATGCTACAGCCCGTAGGCAGACAGTAAGTAAAGTGCAATCGAGCTAACACGTGCTCGTCGGCTAAATGCCTCAAAAGAATATTTTTACAATAGAGTGGAAAAGCCAAAAAAATAAATCCACTCGTTGCCAGGATTCCGTCTAGTGGTCACCATCTGGCTGGAAGGTCGGTAGATCCTCTGGAGCTGCTCTGATATCCGGCCATACAAAACCAGCTAGGTCAGATCCCAGAAAGAGCAACTACCACAAGGAAGCTTCACTTAAGAACTAAAACCAGTAAATAGCATAAGAGCATAATTATATAATAAAAGACTAGTAGTATAGACAATCATGATGATATACTATAAGATAACCATTTAACTATTCAGATAACCAAGTTACAACACGTAAACCAAACATGGACCGGGGTTGTAACTCTTCATCTGAACGGAACTTAGTTTCCTACCATTTATCAGTAGAGTAAAGCACAAGCATTCAGGTCATGTAACAATCTTGTACAGGATCAGCACAAGATTAGACTGTGTTAGACCCATCCAATTAATCACGGCCAAGCAATGAGTTCGGCTTGATACTTTAACTAACTAGGGTTATCACAGGCCTGGTTACTAGCAAGATGCAATAAGATTATTCCAACAGCCACAAGACCTGCAGACCATCCAGGTTATCCAGGTCGAATATCTTGTTCAGGGAGGGTGCAATACATGGCAGTGTGCTGGAAATGTGCCCTACTCGTCGGCATGCTACAAGTCCACTTGAGCGCCCAGATAACGGGATTGCCTGTAGCAGGGAAATCTCTTCATGACTACTAGATTATTCTAGTTATTAGCCTTAGTTGAATTCAGTAGGAACCCCTGACCGTGGTATTCAGGAGATCCCCATCCTAGACATGATGCAAGACAATACTGGTTTATTTGTACAAACACAACCGCCCACGGTATCCAAGTCATTCTTGTCATGTCATGTCATGCCAGCCGTCGCAACAGCATATCAAGATATCATGTCAGGTTTACTTGTCAAAAGTGCGCCAGGGCAGGCCACTATTATATCATGTTACTTGTCAAGAGTGCACCACTACGGGTCACTGTCGTGTTCATGGTCATGTGCAAGATAACATAGTACAAGCTCTCTATCAAGGGACCCAAGTTACACAGAGGATCATAATACATATAACAATTAAAATAGTAAAGGGGGCAAGGCTAAGGGAGGAGTCATGCGGCTCAGGGAAATGAGTTCATGTGGCCAGGGGATAATTGGGCTCATACGGCCAAAATTAGCAGGCTCATGCGGCTCGGGAAATTGAGACTCATGCGGCTCGGAGAATCGAGTCTCATGCGGCCGGGGAGGAAGGGGTCTTATGCGGCCAGGAGGAAGGGGTCTTATGCGGCCCATTCCAAACAAATGCCACGCGGCAAAGGGGATTGCGAATCCATGCGGCCGAATTATTCAGGGCGTATGCGGCTCAAGATCTGAGTCTTACGCGGCTCGAGAAAAGTTCATATAGCTGGAGGGGTTCAAGCCCATGCGGTCATGATCAAAAGTTCATGGGGCAGGAAAGAGAAGTTCAGGCGGCAGGGGAGCTCATGCGGCCAGGAAGCTCATGCGGCCAGGGGAAGTTTATGTGGCCAGAAAAGGGACTTGCCATATGAAAATCCATGCGGTCAAGCACTGTTCTTCTTCTCTAAATTTTTGAGAAGAAGAACCATGAAGGCCATGCTTCCAAGCTCTATAAATCCTTCATCCGATGTCAGAATCTGGACTTCCATAGGTCAAAACGGGGCAGAATAAAATTCTCTACAACATGGAACCTTCAAAACTAAAAAATAACAAGGTTAAATAGATCAAAAGCCAAGAAATCCGAAAATAAAATAAACTTAGATCTACATGAATTTAGCCATGAAAATTAAAAAAGCTAAGTACTAAAGTGTCTCAGGATGTTGTAAGGAAGAGAATGGAACAACAAAAGTTGAGTTCCTCCATGAAGCAAGATGCACTTGTCTAGGCTCTTTCTCTCTCATAGGATAAGAGAGTAATGGTGAGGAAGAAGAAGTAAATGAGAAGTAATGAGGAGAGAGAAAAAGGGATGGGTTAATAAATGGTGAGGGTGGTAGGTAGGGGTTGTCCTTTGGTTCATGATGAACTCAAAAGCAAACCAAGCCAAGCCGAACCAAACCAAGATAAACCAAGCAATGAAATGCCCAAATATACCATACGAGAAAACATGCAATACGAGTCAATATTACGTACACGTATTCCAAAATATGTAATACGAACTATGGTCATTACACGCGGCACGTGGCGCGCAAGTTGCGTTGCGCGCACGAGCAAAACCGCCCACGATGCACGTTGGGCACATGCACGGTGCGCGGCAAAAAATCGCAAGCGGTGCACGGTGCACAAGTTGCGCTGTGCGCGCGAGCAAAACCGCCCACGACACACGTTACGTGCAAGCACGGCACGCGGCATGAAATCGCACGTGGTGTACGACGCACGCGAGCAAAAATGTCCACTACGTATGGTGCGTGCAAGCAAGGCACGCGGCGCACGACAACGAATATGTTGTGCGCGGCACTGTTCATCGTCCCGACAGCACCAAAAGGTGTAGAAAACCTATGAACACGGAAATGGCATAACGTCCTCATACGAAGTCGAAATTCGGCGGTTCAAAAGCCAAAATTGGGTTGAATTGAATTTCCTACAACATGGAACAAGTAATTTTCGAAAATAAGGAAGTTTGATAAATAAAAACTATAAAAATCTATAAAACCCTAGTTTTAGAAACTTAGATCTACACAAAACTAGCCATTAAAATCAAAAACTCCAAGAACTAGAGGATGATGAGAAGAACAATATAGACAAATTGTATCAAAAGAAAAAAATTGAGAAATGAAAAATGTAAGGATCTCTCCATTTGGTGCAATGTGTACTTGCCTAAAAGTTTATTTGAGAAAAATAAATGAAAGAGTGAATAAGGAGAGAGAGAGTGAGGAAGTAAATATATATAGGGGTTGGGTTGACTCAAAGAAACCCTAATCTTAAGCATGCTCTAAACCATATGACTAATGACATGTTAAATGCTGTATGATACAACTAATTAAATTATTTAAATAAAATTCTAACCACATCACGGTTCAGATATCTTATCATCGAAGTAGTGAGCCACGTCTACAACCAGACAAGGACAAGGGGTGGCATACTAATCTGCGACGAGATACTGTTCCATGCCATGGCCAGTTACAAATACATGATACGTACAATCAAGATACAGGTGCCAGATACCATATATATATATATATATATATATATATATATATATAATATATATATATATGTGTGTGTGTGTGTGTGTGTGTGTGTGTGGAGAAAAAATAATAATATATGTATGATCAACAAGCTTCTAAAAAAACAATGTACGAGTTAGCTAGTATTCATACAAGCATATATATGTTTGACCCAAATATTTTTTTTAAAATATTTTTCTGACGGATAAATAGAAATACTAACACCTGAATTATTCCTGTTAGTCAAAACCTGTAGGTCATAAGCCATACATTACCCATTAGAAAAAAATAAGAAGAAGAAACAGCTATTGTACCGTTTAGCAATCAACTGCAATTTTTTTAAATGAATTGAATAGGTAATAATTCGACTCCTACTATACTTACCATATATTAAAGATTATGACATCCAATGTATTAAGTAAGTCTCATTAGCAATTTACTCTAAAATATATAAAGGAATATCACAATTAAATTCGTCGCTCATTTAAACCAAACAGTTATAATAGCATTATTGCTATAAATGTAATAATAGTAATAGAAATAGATGAGCTTCACGATTTGTGTGCTTATTCACTTGTTTTGCTTAATATTACAAAGTGGACAAAATTATGGAACTAATGTTACATATGTCATGTTGTATACGACCAAATTATGAATTTAATTATAAGCATACTAATTGTACTATTCATCTATTGTGACTTTATATCCATACTAATTGTTTCATTTATCAATATTATATGAAACATTAACCAAGGTATATCTACTTTAAAGTTCTAGAAAAGTCAGAATGTTGCAAGATTTTGATATCCTGACTTGAGTTCACAAAATTTGGTAAAGATGTCAGATATCATATGAAAGACAAATATATATATATGATCTAAGACAATAGCTCATGTTCCTCATTACACTAGAAAAAAATAGACATCAAACTGGAGAGAATTCTAACATTAGAAGTCGACAAATTAAACAGTAAAAAAATTGACATGAATGCACACGGTTAGAGACATGAGACTCTTATGTTAAGGTCAAATGAGATGTAAATGTGAGAGAGAGCAAAATAAAACTTGGTTTGAATTACCAATAGGAGACAGCCATGATAAAGGCTTCCTTTGCCTCCAAGCACAACTTGGTCCTTTCCAAAGAAGCATTAGTGTTTTGTTGGAAGATGTCTAGCTAGCAAGACTAGAGCCTTAGAGCATCCACAAGAATGACATCATAAATCATGTGAATCGTCCAAAAATTTATATGGACGACAAAGAGAAAGTCGATAACAAAATTGACAACAACAAAAAATTCGGTTATAACAATATCTAAAATTGCATGTATGAAAATTTCTAAATGTTAAACGAGACATATATATTAGTCTCTTAGATTGTTGGAAAAAATATTACCTTCGATTGATGAAAACAAAAATATAACAATGAGTCAGATTTACCGATCTACGGGAAAGTCATGCACGAAGCACTGTCCTAAGAGACTATTCGAGGCCTATGTGCAGACATCCTCTCGAATTCTCCTAGTGGTAAAACTCCCTTCCTACCGGCTGTAACGAACCGCTCCGCCCTAGCGGAACACCGATTCAAACGGCAAGTGCAACGACTCAAATGAGCCGTTGACTCGAAGAGTTGCGTCGACCAGATGAAGAATCGATACAAGACTTACATTGGCCTGTCAAAGATGAATCCAAACTTAGACTTTCAAAGGCATGCTCGGAGTATCGCTCGACCGATACGTACATCGCTAAGGTGGGTGGCACCGATAAACCTATCTTTGCTTAGCCTAGACATATAATAATACGGACTGTATTGTTAGATTGCTAGGCGATAACTTTATGCATGCTAATAAATGACTCAACGCACCTAGCTAAGGAAATAATTCCGATCTTGCATGCTTGTGTAGAACTTGGAAATGAACTGGAAATACTACTTGAACCTTGGCACCGCACGACACATTCATGCTCGCACATAGCTTAGTTTGAGTAAAATTGGCTATGCGTTAACTCGTGAATGAAACACTTGTCACTTAGAATCGCACCATAACTTGAGTTATAAAGAAATGAATGGTTTACAACAATAAAACAGAAAGACTATCGATATAGTCGTTCCGAGTAGAGTATAACAACATTGAAAGCTTCGGGACCGATGGTCGCCAAGGCGATTCCCGCAAAGGGAACTGCATAATGAATGAAGTATAAATGAATGAACGAACAAATAAATAATTGAATGAATGAACAAGTGAAAAAAGAATAAGGAAGAAAGGAATGGTTAGCGACAGGTATAACGGAGACGTGCAACGAGGCTCGCTACCCGCGCTGCATAGATGCCACCGCCAACCTGGTCGATAACGCGTTATGGCTCAAGACATCCTGATAAGACAAATGGCCCATGACGGTCTGATGTGATAAATAGCTCAAGACAGCTGATAATCCATTTAGGCTCTCGACAACCCAACAATTTAACTAAAAAATAAGAACACGAAATGGTCGCGGACAAACTCGTGCACGAGTGATAGAACAAATGATTCCAAGGCAACGATCACGACATCATGGCCGGCCTAGGCAGAATCATGGCTTACGGGTGGCCTGTGTACGGGCTCGGGCATACAGGAGGCATAAGTCCTGGGTATGGCGTAGCCTATCAAGGTGTACCAACCATCACGCTTGATAGATGCGAATACAATAAGAAGAATGTCCAAAATAGCTTATGATGCCAGCGACCGGTGTATATAGATTAAGTGGACTTGCTGGTGACAATCCACGTGCAAGTCCTTGCATTGAAACAAGTAAATCTGATTAGCTGAACACGCTATGTTACTGAATAAAACATATCTAAACAACAGCTGAGTATAACACATCTTGACAACTTGAGTAAGCTGAACAACTGTGGAATAGAACGAAGCGCCTTCTGAATAGGCTTGAATATAATACACCAAATAAACTACAGTACTTTGTACAAATGAGTGAGAAAAATGCCTACGACGCGCTAGAACCTGGGGCAGGGACATGCCCTGGACACCTGAATGTTTACGTAAACTCCGTTAAGTCGTTATATATGAACTGTTGACTAACATGGTTTACTTGGACAGGAAAGACTAGACGGTAAGTATGGGTAAGTCGTGCATGTATTTTCATACGACACTTGATATCAATAACATGAGATAGGATTGAATGATATACATGAAACTGATCTTAAGACAAGATTAAAAAGATAATGAATGATAAATATTGCACATAAGTAAAATGAACGTATTTGGTAATGATAGAAAGTGGACGAGCTTGCTCCCCACCAGTGCATAACAATATACTGATAACCCCACAGATTTCTTGCAGGGTGCAGGAGACTTCATCGGGTGCGGAGCTTCCTTCAAACGTGCTAAGGCACGGAGCTAACTCTGGAGCCTTAGGGCATTGCAAATTAGCTGAAGCACCATATATATGACATAATGTATCGGAACATCGTCATGAATCATTCCATGTTGTAAGCCACTTGGCCCGTCTTTTATGTTTCAGAGAGAGAAAGAGAGCTTGAGCGACTTGTAATCTCGTCCTAACGTCGCTTGTAAACTTCTATAATATCAATAAAGACGATTAAATTTGTTCCAACTTGTGTTCATTTACTTTTCACTGCAAATAGGGACACTCTGTGCGACTCTGTGGCCTAGCTTCAATCGGCCGTTTCTGGACTTAGCCTTGCACGGGCGCAACCTAGGCCCGAGCGGCATCACGCCTTAGCAAGGACGATCGCTCCTACGGGAGTGGGGCACGACAGATTGGTATCAGAGCACGGCTTTACGTCCTTGGACTTCATTTCGATTCTCTTAGTTTTGAAAGCTCGTTTGGAAACAAAAGAACTATACGCTCTCTCTCATTGTGTCTTGGAATGTTCCATATAATAAGTCTAATATTTTCAAAAGCTCGTACGAGTATTGGGTTGAACGGGATCGATAGGCGAAGACCTTTGTTAAACTACGACGGACTTGAGTTGAAAGAAAACCAATGCTAAAAAAAAGAAAAAAAAAGTTAGCAAACACAGTGCGTGCTTGAATAACCTTACGCTGACAATAGCGAACAAGTACATAAGACCGAAGTATAGTTCAAAAGGGAGGGTTATGCACACAGCCTTTTGGCTAAGTTGTGCCGTGTATCGCGCACCTAGACCTTCTGGTACGAACGAGTTTGGAAGCGAGATTGACTACCGCTCGGACGAGAATAAGTGAGACTTAGAACGTATGTTGATAGAGATGCTACTTGACCAATACTAAAGCGAACACGAGAATGATTCTTAGAGTTTGGGGAACGGACGAGTGCACAATTGAACGTGTTGATTGTAAATTGAATGATCACTTCGATGACTTGTAGAATGACTTGACCTCGAGTGGTGTATACGATAGACGAGAAGAAGAATAAGAGTGAGTTTTGATGACTAGTCGAGTGGCTCGAACCCTGAGTAGTGTATGGACGTCATAGAAATTGTTCGAGCGAAACTAAAGGATTTACGGATAGAAAGAGTATGTCGGCAAGCGATGATATCGCGCAAAGCCTTAGAACGAGTAACGCTTAGTTGGTCATGATTCGAGAGTCTCAAATGAGATATCGTTCGGACGAATTATGAATGCGTAGTGCAAATTACAAAACAAGTTGAATAGAGAGTCGGAACAATAAAACAAATGGATGTCTTGGTTGAGGAAATGTAGAAGATCGTACGTGCGATTTCAAATAGTCGAATAGATTGAAACTAGAGTTAAGGTAAAATACTCATAGATGAGATTGAAGATAGCACGATCAGGAAGATAGTGTGCATTGAAAAACGTTGGTTTGAAGATACGAAAATGATTAAGGATTTGGATTAGACGTTGCTCAAAGACTTGAGCTAGCATAGAACAATACAAATTGAGGAATTAAGTTGCACGACTCGAAATTCATTACAAAAGAAAGATCATCAGGTTATGTACATCATCGATGGTATTGAGGTGTATCAAAGATCGATGTACGATAACTCGGGGGTACTCTGATTTGATGAATGATGATTGTGTTAGAAGTTATTATTTTTATGAAGGCTATGTTGGAGATTTTGATAGAAATAAATGTTTGGATGAAAATGGAAATGACTTAATTTTTTGTGAATAACCACGACGACAACAATCTTGTCTTATGCAAGCACAACTCCAGCCTCGCACATGCGTCACGTCAGATTTGGGACGATCATTCCGTGTGAGCGTTGGCATGGTGATTCATGTCCAGCGGGAACGATCGAACTCAAAATCTCATGACATGGCAATTTTGATCGTTTTGACTTGTGGTTTGAAGTGAAGGTGAATTCGATGATTGATTTGGACTTGTGATTAAAGAATAAGAAAACTTGAGGATTGAGTAGACCCAAACTGCGTATTAAAAATGAGTAAATCTAGACTCAACGCAAGGGTTACGTCTCGATGAGGACGATTATTCTGCGAGAATGTTGACATGGTGATTCATGTCTGCCATAGATAATTAGACTTGTGTGTGATCGGGGTGTGATAAATTGCTTAGCTAGACAACCTTGTGATCGACTATGTGAATTGGATAGGACGGATAGACGAATTATATCAAACAAATTTGAAGAGATAGACTATGACAATTACTAGTATGGACATACGATATTGAGATGCCAAAGACTTTGTCGAGGATAACCTATCATAGGATAACTTTCCTAAACGAGCTCGAACTTGGAGCGAAGAATGTCTTTATGCGAAAAGGGTGAACGCTGTTCGATGTCTAGAAATTTGAGTGAAACGAGCTTGGGTAGAAAACCCTGTACGAACGAACAAAATAGTTTGACCATAGGATTTGGGCGAGCATCCTGTAATAACTTTGTACGATAAACCAAGAACTTTACTTGTACCTATGACCTTGTGAGCTGACCTAGCGGATAGGCGGACAACCCTATGCCGAGTGATTGAACCTGTGTGACTGACATTTATAGTATCGTCTGGACGAACGATAGACCTGGGGCAACATGACTTAGAATTAGGACGTGGAACTGGGAATGGGCGTTGACGACAATAAGACTGGCCCCAAACAAAATGAATAATAGAAATCGATGTTACACAGGTAAAGTTAGGATAACAAATTGAATCATTGATAGGAAGACATACTCGATGATAGTACAATACTTTATCTTGAATCGGACGGGAATTACTTAGAGTTGGTCGACTCGGCTAAGAAGAAATAGTATTGATTTCGTAGACAGGAACACTTGAAAACCGAATCGGATCATCTCGAGGACCGAGATAAACGTTAGTGAGATGCATATGAGTTCGGTTTTAATCGAAGTTAGTAAAACGTTCGGTAAATCAAAACTATCATGAGTAGCTTGTCCGACTTTGCTAATTGCTAAGCTTGGTTGAAATATACGTATTTGGGGGACTCCTTGAATATGTGCACGATCCAAACTCAGCGATATAATGAACTCGAATGCAGCTGCAAGTGGGTATTAAGATGCGCATGAACGAATGAGTGAGTTAGCCTCAACCTATGACTCTCGTGTTTTACGAATTACAACGCACCTCGTGTGACCATTACAGACCCGTGATAGGGCATAATAGCCACCAAGTTATAGAAACATGTCACTTCCCGTTCCCAGAATACGTATTTTAAAATACATGTATTGCTGGAATGCATTTATTTAATATTCATCATGTATTGTTCTGTATTTAAATTCCTTTAATTCACGTTAATTAATTTTCTTACAATTTTATTTTTAGCATTTTAATTTCTGCTTTGCTTGTGGGTTCGGCCTGAGTTGGTTTATTTTTCAGCCATCGGGTGGTTTAACATGACCCCACCTACCATCACTCCTTCATTTAAAAGCCCCTAAACCCTTTCTCTCTCTTCATTACTTCTCCTTCTTTATTACACTTTTTTATCCTCCATAACTCTTTCCCACCTACCCAGCCGCATAGGCAAGTGCCAACTTTCTTCATGATAGAACCCCAGTATTTTTGTTCCATCATCTTCCTTACTTGATCTTAAATCTCTTTATTATTTAGTATTTGCAATTTCCATGGCTCATTTCATGTACATCTAAGTTTAATATATTTTCGGATTTCTTAGGTTTTGATCTTGTAAACTTTATTATCTCCAAGTTTTAATGGTTCCATGTTGTAGAAAATTTCGTTCTACCCTATTTTGACCTATGGAAGTCCAGATTTGGGCTTAGAGTGAAGGATTTAGAGAGCTTGGAAACAAAGGCTTCCATGGTTCTGTTCTTGGAAGTGGAGAAGAAGAACAGTACTTGACCACATGAGTTTTCATGCGGCAAGTCTCTCTTGGCCGTATGAGCTCTGTTATTTTTCAGCCGTATGGCACTTTTTAGCCGCATAGAGCAATCCTGGCCGCATGGCACTTCCCAGCCGCATATGCATTTCCCAGCCGCATGTACTTCTATTGGTCGTAGCCGCATGGACTAATCATTCTCGGCCGCATGGATTAATCATTCTTAGCCGTAGGAGCTTTCAGCCCGAGCCGCATAAAATCTGTCACTTTTCAGCCGCATGTGACCCATTTATTCCAGCCGCATAGAACCCAAGCTTCTCGAGCCGCATGGCTCTGCCGCATACTTTTGATCGCATAAAGCTTGTCATCTCCTGGCCACATAAGCTTTGGTAATTCCAGCCGCATGAGTCGAGCTCTACCCGGCCGCATGAGATCGTATTCCTTTTCAGCCGCATAAGCTTGCACCCGTTCTGAGCCGCATAGGCCCCGTCTTCCAGTTGCCGTATGCTCTTCTAGCCGCATGGAATTAGCTTCCCAGCCGCATGAGTTTGACCCGAGCCGCGTGGGGTCCCTATCCTTGGCGGCATCGACTTGTTATTTCTTAGTCGTATATGCATGTTTTACTCAGCCGCATGAACAAATAATTTCCCGGCCGCATGAACTTTAGCCCATAATGCCTTTTGGCTGATTCTGTCCCGAGATGATATTAATTAGCATTGATTGTTATCTTGGCCTTAATTAATATTGATTGTGATCTTGACTAATAATTGATCATGCGTTCCTAGTTGGAACTAAGAGACTGGCTAGTCGTCTTATTGAATTGAATGAATGAGACACGTTCATATTAACTATGAACTATAGTAATCGACTGGCTGATCCCGAATATTGGCATACAGGCACGTGCAGGCTTCAGTTTCTGTATTTTTCTATAAAAGTATTATGTGTACTTTATAGTCAAGGCATGATTATTCCGTGGTTAGTTTTTATTGTTGCATTACGCTATGTAAGACCTATAACCTAAATCGTACAGGTATTATTATAGAGTTGTGCATATCATATCCCGTACGAAAGTACTCATTCTGAATGACCATGATCCACGGCATGGGATTTTGCTTAACATAGAGGCTACTAAGTTAAATAAATTAATGATTGCATGGAGAGAATGGATTCCCGAGTTCTTACATGGCAGCCCTCTTTGGGACTATTAGTGCCCGACAGGCCGACTGGTTTTCACAGATACTGTAAATCTGCCACACGGACAGGGAGCGGTATCTGCTTATATTATTTATTATATATTGTATATTAATGACGGGCGTCCCGCTGGAACTCTTCTAATTCATGATTGGCACAATTGATTGATTGGATAGACTAGCCTTGCTTGCACATAGTAAGAACTGAGGAATCCTTATTGCATAATTCCAGGATAACTTGGAACTCACAGTAGCAAGTCGTAGTAGTTGCATAGCCGTTTAATTTGACTTATTTGTGTATTGTTCCTACTATGTTAACTAATTGAGATGATCAGAATGTCAGGACATGATGGGCCAACTTCTGTCCTTGTTTGGTTGGAAGGTTGGTTCGAAATGTCATGATGTTATGAGAATCCCAGTGGCAAGCAGAGATCTATATCTCATATTCTCTTATTACTGGTTTTAAGTTATCATATCGTGCTTCCTTGCGGTACTTGCTATTAGAGGTCTAACCTCTCTGGTTTTGCATGGCCAGATTTAGAGCCGGTCCCCGAGGACTCAGCTTACTTCCACCTCCAAGATGGTCAATACTAGAGGAATGATCACAGGAGGAATCGAGTGGGTTCCTTACTTCCCTGCTCGTTTTGTTATTTACTTTATACTTGTCGTTTGGCACCGACATGTTAGTCGGATTTTCTTGTAATTACTTTTACTTAATTGTAACTAAAGTCAGACTGCAGCTGATAAATAATTGTGTATACTTTGCTACATCATCTGGCTATGTTTTCTAAAGTCAGATATTAAGAATATTTTGACTGAGCGTTTGGGACGCCTTACTGCTTTATCTTTCATGTTCTCCATTTCTGTTTTTTGTTTGAATGATTGAGACAATAGATGTGAAGTGACTATAGTGAGACTTTCATGTAGTATGTACCCCTTATCTTTTAGACATCATTGATCGTATTATACGGTATTCATCTACCCGTAATACGTAGCTGGCTGAGTCATTCCTCCGCTCTCCAGTATTCTGGTTCTTGGGCGTGACAAGGTTTTAGTGGTGGCCCATGCAGGCCTATTTCAGACTTGTGGGGTGTTTTTATTTATAGGATGTCTCAATCACACATATTTCCCTTGATCTCATGATTCGTTACTCTCAATTCTAGCTTGAAATTCCGGTATCCTTCGACTCCATTGATCCTTCATGTCCGGTCGTTTGATTACTCTTTTGCCCCTTTTCTTAGGGGCACCTTGTCCGTACCTGTCAGAAATGGACAGCAACAACAAGTGCAGCATGGAAAACCTGATCAGGTTGGTCAGCTACAAGGGCCAGTACTACCTCAAAAGACTATCCAAGAAGAAGTGAAAGTAGAACCAGCAGCTGGACCGCAGTATCCAGAGGTTCCTACACCACCAATAGTTCCACCGACCCCTGTAGACGTGGACACACCGGCCCTTCTGGAGATCATGAGAGGGATGATGGATACTCAACAACGTCAGATGTTAGCCCAGCAGCACATGCACGCACAGTTGTAGGAGCAGAACGTATTACTCAACCAAGGATTGCAAACGGCTTTGGAAAGAGGGGCGAGGACAGATTCAGGAGCATCAACCAGATTTTACAAGTACAACCCCGGCCATTTCGAGGGCATGGAAGATGCCATCTCAGGAGATGCACGGCTTAAGAATATTAAGGCTATTTTGACAGCAGCTTAGGTTCTGACGGAAGAGCGTGTGGATCTAGTGAAGTTGTTACTTCAGGATCTCGCACATGATTGGTGGGAATCAGAGAAAGTGGGCATCAGACGTCCTGTTGCTTGGGTTAATTTTACTGCAAGGTTCAAGACCAGGTACTATGGAGTTGTGGCACAGTTTGAGCTATAATAGAAGTTTATCAGCCTCAAGCAGGCTGGCAAGATAGTAGATGCTTATACAGCAGAGTTCTGCAGATTGAGTAGGTTCGCCCCAGAGATGGTAGCAACAGAGAGCCAGAGGGCCATAAGGTTTCAGCAAGGGTTTCATCTTGAGCTCTTGCAATTGATAGAGGGGCACAATTATCAGACTTTCGATGAAGTATTAACGGCAACCCAGAGGCATGAGATCACCATTCAGAGGCTTGCAGCAAGGACTAGAGATCAGAAGAGATCACACAGTCAGATTGAAGGAGGAGGGGGAGCGCCCCGAACAACAGCACCGTCTCTTGGCATTCACATTCACGATATGGCAATACGAGGGCCAGCACCACCACCAAGGCAACAGCAACAGCATCAGAGGAAGAACCAGCAACCTCCAGTGGGCTGCACTTATTATAGGAAGGTAGGGCACACTAGAGATGTGTGTCTGAAATTGAACGGACTGTATTTCATATATAGAAGTCCAGATTATTGGGTTACCACCTGTCCCATGAATTCGAGATAAGGAGGACCAGTTCAACAATTTCCTGCTCTGTCAGCACCCGGTGCAGGCCAGTATCGAGGACCAGCGGTGGCAGTGAGACCGTAGGGACAACGCCCGTTCATGTCGCAGGCTCAGATGTTTCGGCAGCTGGGACCGCCGATGCAGCAACAACAATATAGACCACCCCAGCATCACCAAGGCAGGGGCCAGCAGCAGCACCAGGCTAGGCCGCAACATGGGAACCAACAAGGAGGTCGAGGGCAGGTATTCACTCTGTCCTTGGAAGAGGCATTAGCATCGGAAGATATTATGGCAGGTAACATTCTCGTCGCCTCATATCCCGTAGTAGCATTGTTTGATTCGGGAGCATCACACTCATTTATATCTGCACAATTTACAACACTGCTAATGGCTAGGAATGGAGTTCGAGGCATTGCCAGGTAGGTTGAATATACTCACTGGTAATGGGCTCGTAGGAGTTAGTAGAGTTATTCTAGCGTATAGCATTATAGTTTACGGGCATTCCTTACCCGTCCGGTTGATAGAATTTCCTGTTGGAAATTTTGATGTTATCTTAGGCATGGACTGGCTGAAAGACAGTCATGCGATAATAGATTATCGTAGAGGGAGTGTATCTTTTGATATTCCAGGCATGAAGAGGTTCACCTTAGTCAGATCAGAGGCAACTCAACAAGAGCAGGGAATAGTAACGGCAATGGAAGAAGTTCAAGTTCCGAAGGTAGTTGAAGAGTTTTTAGACGTATTTTCAGAAGAACTTCCAGGTCTACCACCGGTTAGAGATATTGAGTTCAGCATAGAATTGGTACCTGGAACTAACCCGATATCAGATCGAGTTTACAGGATGACAGATTCAGAGCAGGTCAAGGTATATCAGCACATAGAGGAACTGAAGGAGAAGAAGTTCATCCAAGCTAGCATATCACCATGGACAGCACTAGTAGTATTTGTGGGGAAGAAGGATGGGTCATCCAGATTGTGTATTGACTAAAGGAAGCTTAACGCGGCAACAGTGAAGAACAAGTACCCACTATCCAGGATCGACGACTTATTTGATCAGTTGAGCAGAGCTAGAGTTTTCTCCAAGATAGATCTTCGTTCAGGGTATCATCAAGTGAGAGTTCGGAAGAAGGATATTTCCAAGACAGCATTCAGGTCGAAGTATGGAAATTATGAATTCTTGGTAATGTCGTTTGGTTTAACCAATGCTCCAACTATATTTATGGATTTGATGAACCGCATCTTTATACCGTACTTAGATCAGTTTATCGTTGTATTTCTGGACGCCATCCTCGTTTACTCTGCCAGTAAAGAGGAGCATGAAGACCACCTTAGGAAGGTGTTACAGGTTTTGAGAGAGAACCAATTATATGCCAAGCTCAGCAAGTGTGCGTTTTGGACGGATAATATTTTATTTTTGGGTCACATCATATCTGGAGCTGGAGTAGCAGTGGATCCCAAGAAGGTAGAAGTAGTAGAGAGTTGGCCAGTACCCAAGATCGCAGCAGATGTACAGAGTTTCTTAGGATTGGCAGGATATTACAGAAGGTTCGTATCATACTTTGCAAGGCTTTCAGCGCCCATGTCCCACTTGACACGAAAAGACGTGTCATTCGTCTGGTCGGTAGAATGCCAGACATCATTTGAGACTTTGAAGCAGAAGTTGATATCAGCACCTATTCTTACACTGCCAGTTAGACCCGGAGGTTTTATTGTATATTATGATGCGTCAGGTAATGGACTTGGGTGCATCCTCATACAACATGGGAAGGTGATAGCATATGCATCTAGGCAACTTTGGGACCACGAGAAGAATTATCCAACTCATGACCTGGAGTTGGCAGCAGTAGTATTTGTCTTGAAGCTATGGAGGCATTACTTGTATGGTGATCGAGTAGACATGTACACGGACCACAAAAGTTTGAAGTACATTTTTACTCAGAAGGAACTGAACATGAGACAGAGAAGATGGTTGGAATTGATCAAGGATTATGACGTGGAGCTTCAGTATCATCCAGGCAAGGCTTATGTGGTAGCAGATGCTCTCAGTAGGAGAGGCGGCATATTTATGTTGACAACACAGAAGCAAATCTTAGAAGACCTTCAGGAGATGGGCATCGAGGTTATACTTCCTAGTGATGTAGGAGTTCTAGCAAGTCTACAAGTTCAATCCGACTTAGTAGACATGATCAAGGCAGCTCAGGCACGTGACCCAAGTATTCAGAAGCTTAGGACAGAATGTGAGTCAGAACGCAGAAAGGAGATACAAATCTATGAAGATGGTACACTTAGGTTTGGATCACGTCTATGTGTGTCTAGTGGAGATATCAGACAGGAGGTTATGACAGAAGCTCACAGTTCTCAGTATTCTATACACCCTGGAGGAACCAAGATGTACCAAGATATCAAACAGCATTTCTGGTGGAACGGGATGAAGAGGGAGATAGCTAGATTCATTTTCTGTTGCTTGGTATGTCAGCAAGTGAAGGCAGAACAACAGAGGTCAGCCGGATTATTGCAACCGCTTTCTATTCCAGAATGGAAGTGGGAACACATCACAATGGACTTTATGACCGGTCTACCGAGATCACCAAGTGGTAAAGATGCTATTTGGGTGATAGTAGATCGGCTTACAAAGGTGTCACACTTTCTTTCTTTCAGAGTAGGGCAATCTACAGAAAAGTTGGCAGAATTGTATATGTAGCAGATAGTCAGGCAGCATGGAGTCCCTGTCAGTATTGTGTCAGACAGAGATACCTGCTTTACATCGCATTTCTGGAAGAGCTTACATCATAGTTTGGGTACTAAATTAAGATTTAGTACGGCTTATCATCCACAGACGGACGGGCAATCAGAAAGAACAATTTAGACTTTAGAAGATATGTTACGAGCTTGCACTCTGGCTTTTGGAGGGTCTTGGGAGAGCCACCTGCACTTAGTCGAGTTTTTATACAACAATAGTTATCAAGCCAGTATCCAGATGGCACCGTTTGAAATACTATATGGTAAGAAGTATAGTTCGCCACTAACATGGGATGATATCGGGGAGAGGAAGATGCTAGGCCTAGAAATGATTGTCCAGATAGATGAAGTGGTCAAGGGAATTAGAGAGCGACTTCGAGTTGCGCAGGATCGACATCGTCATTGGGCGGACCAGCATCGTAGGCCGCAAGAGTTTTCTGTTGGGGGACACGTGTTCTTGCGGATCTCACCTACTCATGGGATTATTAGATTTAGCGTTCACGGGAAGTTAAGTCCACGATATGTAGGCCCGTTTGTTATCCTTGATAGGATATGCGATGTTGCTTATCATTTATCCCTTCCACCTTCGTTACGAGAGGTGCATGACGTGTTTCATGTATCTCAGTTGCGTAGGTATGTATCAAACCCAAGCCATATCCTCGACCATTCCGAACTGGTTGTTGGTACCAACCTGTCTTACGAGGAACAGCCTGTGTCCATTTTGGACCGAAGAGAGAAGATACTCAAGAACCGAACAATTAGCCTTGTCCGGGTTGCTTGGGGTCATCACTCTTTATGGGAGTCAACGTGGAAACGTGAGGATGATATCCGATCATGGTATCCGCATATGTTTGACTCACAAGGTATATTTCTTTCTGTATACCTTGATTGTCTCAACTTCTTATGCTTGTCACCCTATGAGTAAAATTGCTTAATGTCGTAGAATGTTCAACATGGATATGTTACTTACTATTAGCATTGTAGAATGATTGCTTACTCGAATTGCTTATACTTAGATTAGTTTAGCTCCGACGTTTCTATCCTGCTTGGATTTGAAATTCCGAGGACGGAATTTTTCTAAGGAGGGTAGAGATATCACTTTTCGTTCCCAGAATACGTATTTTAAAATACATGTACTGCTGGAATGAAAGTATTTAATATTTATCATGTATTGTTCTATATTTAAATTCCTTTAATTTACGTTAATTAATTTTTCTGTAATTTTACTTTCAGTATTTTAATTTCTGCTTTGCTTGTGGGTTCGGCCTGAGTTGGTTTATTTTTCAGCCATCGGGTGGTTCAACATGACCCCACCTACCACCACTCCTTCATTTAAAAGCCCCCAAACCCTTTCTCTCTCTTCATTACTTCTCCTTCTTCATTACTCTTCTTCATCCTCCAAACTCTTCTCCACCTACCCAGCCGCATAGGCAAGTGCCAACTTGCTTCATGATAGAACCCCAGTATTTTTGTTCCATCATCTTCCTTACTTGATCTTAAGTCTCTTTAGTATTTAGTATTTACAATTTCCATGGCTCATTTTATGTAGATCTAAGTTTAATGTATTTTCGGATTTCTTAGGTTTTGATCTAGTAAACTTTGTTATCTCCAAGTTTCGATGGTTCCATGTTGTAGAGAATTTTGTTCTACCCTATTTTGACCTATGGAAGTCCAGATTTGGGCTTGGAGTAAAGGATTTAGAGAGCTTGGAAACAAAGGCTTCCATGGTTCTGTTCTTGGAAGTGGAGAAGAAGAACAGTACTTGACCGTATGAGTTTTCATGCGGCAAGTCTCTTTTGGCCGTATGAGCTCTGTTATTTTTAGCCGCATGGCACTTTTTAGTCGTATAGAGCAATCCTGGCCGCATGGCGCTTCCCAGCTGCATATGTATTTCCCAGCCGCATGCACTTCTATTGGCCGTAGCCGCATGGACTAATCATTCTCGACCGCATGGATTAATCATTCTTAGCCGCATGAGCTTTCAGCCCGAGCCGCATAAAACCTGTCACTTTTCAGCCGTATGAGACCCATTCTTTCCAGCCGCATAAAACCCAAGCTTCTCGAGCCGCACGGCTCTGCCGTATATTTTTGACCGCATAAAGCTTGTCATCTCCTGGCCGCATAAGCTTTGGTAATTCCAGCCGCATGAGTCGAGTTCTACCCGGCCGCATGAGATCGTATTCCTTTTCAGCCGCATAAGCTTGTTCCCGTTCTGAGCCGCATAGGCCCTGTCTTCCAGTTGTCGCATGCTCTTCTAGCCGCATGGAATTAGCTTTTCAGCTGCATGAGTTCGACCCTGTAACTCCCTGAATCAATTTTAGTAAATTTTAAGATTTTTCTAATTTTCTTTTAGAAATAATATTGTTTTCATGAATAAAACCAAATTTTATTCGGATAGCTATTTAATTAATGGATTTTGATTATTATGAATTTTATCCATTTTAGAAAATAAAATATTGATAATAAATTTTTTGTTAAGCGGTTTTAATTAAACTTTGTTTAATTTAATTTAAATTGATTGATGATTATTATTACGAGATCATTTATTAATATTATTGATTTATATTAACTATGAAGGAACGGATTAAATTGACTAATTAATTTTCATTTCATATTATGGTTTTAATAGTATCAGTACTGATGTTTTATATATTGAATAATTCCTAATGACAAATTTTATAAATTAACTATTTTTTGTTCCTGATTACTGTTCTTAATAACTGTTTTGATTTTTTTAATATTTTAAAATCTGTTTGGAGGGAATATTTGAAACTGATAGAAATCTGTTTGAAAACAATTTTGAGTTTTAAAAAAAAACTATTTTAAAACTGTGGAGGGAAATATTTGGATCTTGTGGTTGAAAACCTATTTGAAATTTTTAAATATCTGGTTCTATTTTGAAAAGCTGTTAGAAATCTAAAATTTGAAAGTCTGTTATTAATTATTTTAGTTTGCCCACAGATCTACATATAATTACTGCTACTGCCACTATAGTATACACCTAGATCTACTCCTTACTACCACTTTGCCACTCTCCACACACACATAATATTATTTTACTATAAATAATGCACGCAGCCCAATAAATTTTTGACACATCACATCACAGACTGGCACACAGTACTCTCTCTCTCTCTCTCTCCTGTGGCCTCTCACTGGAGGACCACCGCCATACACCATCGCCGGAGCATCCCCGACCGAGCACCGCCGAGTTTCCAGTAGAGCCGCCGAGCACCGCCGCAGAAGTTCACCGGAGAATCCACCACCGTGCACCACTGCCAACCATCGGATCTGTACCTCGTTTCATGCGCCGCCTTGGAAGTCGTGCCGACGCTTCGAAGAGTGGGATGGCCCTTCGAACCGAGGGCCACTGCCTCCTCGTGTGACGCACCGACGCCTCGCCTTCCTCCGGCGCCGACTGGACCCCGAGCTAGCCACCGCTCCAAATCTGTGCCCTAGCCGCCTCGTAGAGCCACCGACCGTCGTGCCACCGCTCTTTTCGACTCGAGATCTACGCGCCACCGGAGTTCTTCGCCCTGCCGAGCACGGGACCGCCACCGAATTGAAAAGTCGAGCGGAGCCACCAGATCTCGTGCGTCGAGCCACCGCCGTCGGATCTGCTCACGAGGATGGACGTCCCCGTCACGGTTGGTAAGCCTTCGTTCCTTCTTCCTCGACCCCTTTCATTCTTCTTTTCTGGTACTAGAAATTAGGGTTTTGGGTTTTCATGGGCATTTTCGGAGGAGGTTTAGTTTGGGTGAGGAGAGGATGATGGGGGTAGTCTCTGGAGTGTTAGGCTGGAAGTATAAGGAGTGAAGAAATGAGTGGAAGTGTGAAAAAGGTTGAAGAACAGTTGGCTGGAAATTTTCTTGAGCTGAGTGAGAAGAGGTTGGTGGAGAGAGGAATATTGAAGGAGTGGAATACTTTGAAAGAAGAAGCTTGGGTTTCCTTGCTGAGAGTAATGTAGAGGAGGTGAAGGAATAGGAATTATTATTGTTTGACAGTGTTTGCCATGAAATATAAAAGAACAGAACAGTTTTATGGAAGGACTGGACTTTTACTTCACGTTACAAACTCGTTTGTACAAAGAAAGCCTAGGGACGAAAACCTAGGTACAGCAATCTAAGTACAATTGTTTATTTTTGATTCTGGGGGTGACGATAGAGGCTCGGGAAGGCGACGGCAGCCCTGCCTTACTCTTTGGACGATCGGTATGCAGTCTTGGCTCCTGTGACGAGATGGTTGGCGTTGACGAAGAAATGCTCTTCTTGCTCTTCTCGTATTGCTCTTCTGGCTTCTCTCTCTCTGGATTGATCTCTGTGTATTTTCTCTCTCGGATTATTGGAGGGAGCCTCTCTCTATATGTGCGTCTCTCTATATTTTGCAAGGGAATGTCACCCTGCTATTTATAGGAATAGGGTGTGATCATTAGGATTGCAAATGATTGCTTCTTGGAGATAGCGGCGGCCTGTGGATTGGTCAATCTAGGCCATTAATCTTGAGCGTGAAGGATCTGGGCCATTAATGAGGATTATGCCAAATCCTGTCAGTCATTAATGTTGATTGCAATAAATCTCCATTATGATGATTTGCTGATGTCCGCAAATCTAAATGAATTAATTTAATTCATTCTCTTGCCATGTGTCCCAAATTATTGGGATCTGACCCGAAATTTGATTATCTTTAGGACACGTGTCCTGTCATCGTTGTTAAGCCGCATGAGGAGCGTTCATATTTGGGCCGTATGAAGGTCATCATGACCGAGCCGTATGAAAGATTTCATGACCGAGCCACATGAATAGTCTCTATACTCGAACCGCATGAAGGTTGTCATGACCGAGCCGCATGAATATGTTCATGACCGAGCCGCATGGGGGTCTTCATGGCCGAGCCGCATGAGAGTCTTCATGACCGAGCCGCATGAGTTTCTTCATGACCGAGCCGTATGGGGGTCCTTCATGATTGAACTGCATATGTTTCTCTGTATTGGCCGCGTGAACTCGTCTAGTCTGGCCGCATAAACTTGCCTCGAAGCTGTGGAGATTTTCTCCAGTTCCCTAGGAAGATAGTGCCTTTATGTCAGTCATCATGACTACTTTACGTCAGGGCTGTCAGCTGTCAGCCGTCAGAGCATTAATTGTGTTTGATTGACGCTGGGGTACAGCTGTTCTGAAAAGACACGTGGCATCCCTCTGCGGGCCGCATGGAGTCCACTCGAGCTGCCTACGTGTTTGAGCCGCATGGGACTCCTAAGCCGCATGCGGCCCCTTGGCCGCATGGATTATTTTTTTCTTCTTTTTCATGCTTCTACAAGACCCCCTTCAAAGTTTTCAATTTGCAAAATTGAAATACTTTGAATAAGAAGCATGATTACGCCAGAGCCGCATGGATATATTCTGTCCTAGCCGCATGGATTTGTCCAGCCGCATGATTACCTCAAACGCATGGCTCTCTGAGCCTCATGGGCTGTTTTGGCCGCATGAGCTTCTTGCCACGTCTTCCTGCCACGTGTGCAAATCTTTTATAAATCTTCTGCATTTAATGCTCTTGATTTGCTGTCAAATTTTAAGAGCCGCTTTTTTGGGCCAGGATCCCAAGAGTCAGGCTATTATTCAGCCGTTTTGCCTCAATGACCGAAGAGTCGGTTATCAATTTGCACGTGGATCGAGGCATTCCTTCTTTATCTATAAATAGGAACACTCTTATTCTGGGAAATCTTCTTTGCTCTCTTCGATCTTTCGCTGTTCTAACTCCTTTCTCTTCCAAGCACCTATGGCTCCCAAGAAGGTTGCTGCGTCGAAAGCTGCGAAGGGCAAGGCGGTCGCTTCTGCGGCAACTGTGGCGACGAATGTGGCTACTCTCCGCCGGCCGCTGTTCACTCTGTTCATCCCGATGTTCATCCACCTATTGCTGGTAAGGGCATTGCCTTAGAACCCTAACTGCCATGGCTCTGCTGCATAATTTATGCACAAGCCGCATGCACAAGGTTCGTCGATATGACTGCATAAGCACTTCGTCCAGGAGGCCGCATGGGCTTGTCATACTCGATCTGAACCGCATATATATTTTCGGTTTGGGCCGCATGAGCGTAGTTACCTTTTGAACCGCATAAGCTCATCTGCTTGTAGCCGCATGAGTCTGTCTGTTCAGGGCCGTATGAGTCCGCATGGACTTTGAACCGCATAGTCTCACATGAATCCGAGCCGCATCAGCGCCTATGTTTGTCTGTTGAATCCATGTGAACCTTGAACCGCATAGGCCCTTCTGAACCCAAACCGCAGAAGCTTCATAAGCTCATCTGAACTTGATTGGTATGGACTCATCTGACTCGGAGCCGCATAAGGCTATGATGAACCGAACCGCATAGACTAATCTGGTTCTGAGCCGCATGAGGCTGTGACGACCCGAGCCGCATAGACTTAAATGATCTTTCAAATGCTTCTTTGTTTTGACTATCTTCTAATCTTATTTCTTTCGTCTATCTTCAGTGAATCTGCCAGTAAATCCTGCAGAGAAACTTCTGGTTGGCTCGAATTAACTTGCCACGGATGTGCGACGGGACGATTTAGTTCGTCAAGTGTCAGAGCAGCTCCTTGTTAATGAGCCTTTGGAGCGACTGAATGTTATCAGGGTTCAATATTTCCAATTCCTTAGTGACATGATGAGCTCCGGAAAGCTAAATAAGAAATATCTTAGACCGATCTTCCTCTTTGGGGATGCATTGATCATAAAAAACTCCCGAGTGCTGGATATTTCCGAGAGTTGGGATTTTAATCTGGACGGAATGCCGATTCATATCCCCATTATGAAGCGTCATTTCCCTCTTGCGTGGTTCAACATGATCTTGTTGGACAGGCAGATGGCAGAGCCCCTCACTCCAACCAGACCGGGAATGTTTGTGGGTAACATCCGTTACAATAAAACTACTGGGTTAGTACGCACGATCAAGGATCCGGCCAGCCGATCTGTGATGGGGTTAGCTCCGGGTACCTTTATCAACACACCCGGTCCTAACTTCTTATTTTCTCAGGCTGATACCTTTCTGAGCCAGTTTGCTCGAAAATGGCCCTATCCTATTGGCAGATTGGCACTGCTGGGCTGGTTACACCCCATTCCCTCGTGGGCTAACCTGACCTCATAGATTTTGCGGAAATATGAGACGTTTTTGCGAGAAGTCAATCTTTATGATGCAATCCGGGGTACCAGCCACGGATTGCCCATTAATAGGCCGTTGTTTATGGCCCTTCTAGAGATTTATAACCATCGGACAGGGACTTTCTTCACACCTGTAGGGGAGTTGGGGCTCGCTCTCCATGAGATGTATGCTGTCTCCAAGCTTCCCTAGGAAGACGAACCCTTCGAAGCGTACACTCTAACGAACGAGGAGTTCTCGGATCTAGATCGACGATTCCCAGGCTTCGTCGCTGCGTACCAAGAACTGTTATGTCACCATAGTACCTGTCACCAAACGGCTATCAAGAAAAATGATAGCTCGAAAGGGGATACTCCCCATACCAACTCTTGGGTCTCCTATCTTTTTAAATTCAGTGCTGCTGGCCGAGTTACTTCCCGAGATCGTCAAACTCCTAGGGAAGTAGAAGGTTTGGTGTCGACTGCTAGGAGGTCAAAGTCTAAGGGTGACAAGTTTGGGAGCCAGATTGACTCTTTCAGCTATTTTTATTATGGTACTCGAAAGCTGTCAGAGAAGGCACTCTTGGCAGGTTTTTTAATGGTGTGGCTGCACAATTATGTAGTCTCAGGAGGGGCAGGTTCCATCGAGAGGATCGGCATTCATTTTATTCTTTCCGTCGTAAAATTGGCCTTTGGGGTCAGGCTGGCTCTTCTTCCCGCTATGGTGTGCAGCATTCATCATGGTCTTCGCGCCTTCTCGTCCAAGGTTATCGCTCGTGTCGTGATGATGGACTTTGAACGTGTAGAGCTGCCTTATCATTACTTGCTGGGGTGGCTGTTGTTGCATTATCGGTATTTGATGAGGCCTGGGACGGGAGACGGCGTTACGGACGACGACGCTTTTCTTTTCAGGTATCGCCATCAGCCTTGGGAATATAGTACCATACCGACGTATCGAAGGATGCTAGCGAGGGTGGACGGATATGATTTTTTCGTGTCTGTTCCCCGTTTTACCGATCAGGAAGTGAGGAGTGTCCATGTTGATGGCGTTGGATCTCCTCATTTCTTACCTGAGAAGATGCATTTTTGGCTGCGTAACATTCGTCCGGCGCATTTAGTCTATTGCAACCGCAACACTGTGTACCTGGAGCCCTACTTGTAAAACCCCTAAATTTCTACTATTTTTTTTATTATTTATTAATTTGCATAGATTTAAAATTATATATTGTACGTCGCGTAGTCGTATTTTACGTCGCGTACAAAATTTTATTTCTACTCGACGAGTGCGAATATGTGCGAGCATACATATTGTAGAAAAATAATTTTTCTATTTTATTACACTTTCAAAATATTATATAGAATTATTATTCTTGCTATGAAAAACCTATTGTTTTTAGCAGTTATTAATAATAAAATTCTTCGTGCAAAAATATTTATTTTATTTATTTTAAATAATAATGTATTTTTGAAATTACTTAATATTAATATTTTATTATTCCAAAAAGATTTATTATTCAAAAAGATTTATTATTTTCGAAATTAATTATTATAGTATTTTTGGAAAACATATTTTTGAAATATTTGTGACAATTTAAATTTTGATTTGATTCCATGGATACATTAAAATAGGAAACTATCTATATTTTAAATTGATTTGTTTTTAAAGTAAAAGTATTTAATTTGATTTTAATTAGATTTAATTGGATTTGAATTTGGATTTGATTTGATTGATTTTAAATTAAATTGTAAGCTATCTAAATTTGGGTTTTAAATCTATTCCTAATCCTATCCAAAGTGGGAATTCCCACATCCTATAAATATAGGCAGGTACTCCTCCAACTTATTCATTATTCTTCTACAAAATTTCCACCATCCACAAGTGCAGTGCCTCGTGTCCGTGCTCTTGTCTGTGTCCATCCATTCTTATTCTATATTACATTTATATTATCGTCTCTTTCGTGTCGGACACACCCCGACATCATCAAATTCCTACC
The DNA here is from genome assembly GCA_029216955.1 of Iris pallida. NCBI lineage: Eukaryota > Viridiplantae > Streptophyta > Magnoliopsida > Asparagales > Iridaceae > Iris > Iris pallida. The sequence continues at coordinate 14,448,475 of JANAVB010042018.1, forward strand.
TACTCCTAACCAAGCTATCTACCACCATGGTCATCCTCCTCCCTGGACAAACCCATCACCACCCGTCGAACTCCCGACCACCCGCTGACTGACCACACCCGATCCCCTGCCCTCTCCGACATCACCGTTCACCAGCACCACCACCATCAACCACATCGTCACCACACAACCATCACCAGCCAATCCCACAGCCAAACCCGCCACCGCGACCGGCTCCCCACCTTCGGCGGTCCACCTCCATAACCCCGGATCCCCGTCGACAACACAGCCGACCACCGGCCAAAACCCCCCGGCCACCACCGCAATTGGCAAAAAAAATACATAATAAAATAAAACCCTAACCCTAGATTACCTCTGCCGGACCGCCCCGACGTCGCTCCGTCTTCGGCCGTCCGCCGTCTGCCCCTCTCTGCTACCTCGCCCTCACTTCCTCCGCCGGCGCCTCCGTTCACCGCTACCCCTCTCCCTCCTTGATCTCCTTCCTCCGCCCCTGTCCGTCGGTGCGCCCGTCCTCATCCCCCGCCGCGACCGTCCATCGACGACCCCATCGAACCCCAGCGGCTAAGCCCCCTTCTCTCCTCCCGATACTCGCCCTCTCTCGCCGGATCGCCGGCCGGTCCCTCGTTTCCCTCATCTCCTCTGTTCCCACACTCTCTCCCTCGCTCTCGTCTCTCTCTCTCTACTCTTGGATTTTTTTCATCCCGAGGAGGAACAGCAGCCTTGAGTGTTTGATATTTCTTCTTGTGTTTTTTTGTGTGTTGCGTTAGCTTTGATTGTTTCGATTAATATAATAATAATTATTATCTTTATTATTCACTTTTTTTTACGCTGAGTTTCACTGTTTTTTTTTACATTTATTGTTATTATTATTAATATTGTTATTATCTATCAAAATTTTTGTTGTTTGTGGTGTTATTGTCCTCGAGAAGAGGAAACAGCAGCAGTTGTGTTTATCTATGTTTTTTTTCCTTCTTCTTATTATTATTATTATTAACATTCTATTTTATTATTTTTATTATTATATTTATTATCATTATCATTATTATTATTATTATTATTCTTATTCTTATTATTATCTTTTAATTAAAGATTATTGATTAAACTAGATTATCTAAATTATGGGTATTATATTTGATTAAGAATTATTATTATTGGTATTATTAGTATTCATATTGTTATTATTGTAACTATAAATAAATATTTTCAACATTTGGTTAGAAGCGCTAAATTTTATTTGATATATTATTTATGGCATTTTAAAAGTATAACTTATGAATAAAATGTTATTTTTACGGGATATGGTTCTTAATCCAAAATGATTTTTTTTCTAATATTATTTTCGCCAAAAATATTTTGTTAGGTTCTAGCCTAAAGTATTATTTGACAAAACTTACAATTTGCCTTGAAACAACTTTGATTTTTCGTATATTTATTTAAAAGCACATTTTGATTAATAAATTATGTTTCAAGTATTATAAACTAGTTTTCAAAAATCATATATTTATTATTCGTCAAAATTTTCTTTGTTCTTCCTACCGTGACTCAACCCCCTCTTTCCTATTCGAGCACCAATCTAGACTACCTTATGTCCACCCTAACTAATTTGACCCTCATGGACCCGATGGAACTGTCAGTGTCACCACCCGAGGTCTCCTTGTACAGTTGTTGCACCGAAGTCGCAGTTCGTGCCACCGTGATTTTTGCAGCACACCAGGCGTACTACCAGGCAAGACACCTTGCCATTAGCTGTTTAATTATTTTTAGCTCATATTTCATGCATTACTTATTTTCTTTATGCAAAATAAACTGTGATGCATGGCATAACTGTTCATTTATATTTCCTGCTGTGTATTATTTTTCTTACAAATTAAACCTAGATTTAAGGGACCACCTTGTGTGTCGCATTCATTGGCCTTGACACGTTGTAAACACGATGTTGTATGTCGCATGTAGAACACGGAAGTGCGTGATTGGCTAGCCACCAGTACGTACAAGCCGTGCGATAGGAATAACCGCTAATAGAGATTGCATGCTAGTTTGACTTAGCGGTCATAGTGGTTTGTGTTGTGGATACAACACAGTAGGCATTTGGCGGAAAGGACAATTCCTTAGCGTATGGGCTTCGATGCACTTTCCTTGTGACCCGGACTCTCCGCTGGAGATACGGGGTTGATGACCCAAGATTACTGACGGCCACTGACGATTCTGCGGAACGTCATGTTCTTCCTGCTGGGGCCTCTGGTGCCCAAGGGGGACTATGCCGATCCTATTTAGCCAGGGCCCATGCGTAGGAAGGATTGTTCTTAACAACATTTCACTTAGAACGGTAGGCTACCCTATCCGTTAGGTACGAGTACTTTTGGTTTGGGTACTTGTATCTGACCATGACTTGGAACAATAACTTGTCGCAGATTAGTTCGTCACATCTTGTCCTTGTTTGGTTGTAGGTATGACTTACTACTTCGATGAGAAGGTATTGAACCTTGTTGGGGTCCGGATACCATATCGGATTCTTAGCATGGAAAGATACGTCGCCGTGAATTAGTTTACCATCTTCTGTCCTTGTTTGGTTGGGGGGATGGTACGCTCGTTCAGTAGGTGCGTATTGGACTATGTTATAAATTTGATTTACTTATTTATTGAGCAATATTTATTCAGTTTATATGGCATGCTATTATGTGTCTTGTTACGTCCCTCTGAGGACATGGTTGTCTTGCCTGGTGTGTGCTATTGTCTTTTGCAGGTGCTTTCGCTCTAAGCCGTGTTCATTGCCGTTTCTTCGAGGATGATTGCATTTGGATCGTCTTCGCTTCGCTCGCCACTCATTTCATTTTCTATGTACATTTCTTTATTTTGTTGGTAGTGGATTTGTCTCTGCCCAACATATTGTATCAAGACAAATCTATTCTCATTATATGATCTTTTATTCATTTATTTTGTGTGGACGAGATTAGTTATGGTTCTACTGTATTTTACAGCTTATGTATTTATACGAGGCTTCCATATATTGGAGTATACTTCGTATGAATACAGCTGGCATGTCTACGTTCCTAGTCCTACGTATTTTGGGACTGGGGCGTTACATGTTTTTGTGGTGGCCCATGCAGGTCAAGATAAATTGTTTGGTTACTTTACCGTACCAAGCAAGCCTGCGAATAGGATTAGAAGTCTAGGATCTCATCCACATACTTGACCTCTTTCCTTAATTTTATCTACCGTTTGACTCATCAATTGCATCTTGCTTGCTTCCTTCCATCCCTACTCTTATCTTCCTTCGTGCTTGCTAGAGATTGACCCTACTAGTTAGTTGTCCCAAAACACAATTAGTTTAATCCTTTAAGTTGGGTAGAATACCTTATGAACTAGCAACCCCTTCGACCTAGTGACCTATATTAGCAAGCTTATTTAGATCCTAGAATCTAGAGGACCTAACCCGTCTAGCCAACCAAGGACTTGGACAAGAAGACTATAGGACAACTGTATGACTTAGAATCATTCTACCTTCTTTTAATCTCTCGAGCCTATGTATTTACCATTTGACTAAATGATGCTAATATAGCCTAGTTTTTGCAAGCTTATCTTTTATCGAGCTTGTTCAAGACATATGTTATTGGAAGATATCCCACTAACATGTTGTCTAATCAGAACCGGTGCATAATGGTCTGATCAACCAAGTGTACTTTGGTTCGCTTTTGCCTATTATTCTACGTAGATGGGGACATAGTTAAGCTTGTCCTCTAGAGTCCCATCCACGACTGCCTTGACAATTCCTTTGAAATTATTCGATCGTCTTTGAATCACGTATTCGTATTCGATAACGCCTCCTTCGAACTCTATATTGCTTTCGCCTTCACCTATTTTAGGAGGACGAAAGCGTTATACCATAACTTCCTCTAGCCTTCCTATCGGCTATGACCCTTCTCCCTCGATACTGCTATATCTATATCCTAAACTACTCGACTCTATCAAAGACCCTCTAATCGCTTAATTAAATCGAATCCATTTCGTTCTCTTAATCGTGACCCTCATTCATTCCGACCGTACCGTATTATTTCTATAATCTAGATCGTGATTCTTACGACATGATTTCGTAATCGATTGTTCCCCATTGATACCCCTTTTGTCCTCTCACCCCCTACAAATTCTTAATTTCGAGGACGAAATTTTTTTAAGTTGGGTAGGATGTAAAACCCCTAAATTTCTACTTTTTTTATTATTTATTAATTTGCATAGATTTAAAATTATATATTGTACGTCGCGTAGTCGTATTTTACGTCGCACACGAAATTTTATTTCTGCTCGACGAGTGCGAATATGTGCGAGCATACATATTGTAGAAAAATAAATTTTCTATTTTATTACACTTTCAAAATATTATATAGAATTATTATTCTTGCTATGAAAAACCTATTGTTTTTAGCAGTTATTAATAATAAAATTCTTCGTGCAAAAATATTTATTTCATTTATTTTAAATAATAATGTATTTTCGAAATTACTTAATATTAATATTTTATTATTCCAAAAAGATTTATTATTCAAAAAGATTTATTATTTTCGAAATTAATTATTATAGTATTTTTGGAAAACATATTTTTGAAATATTTGTGACAATTTAAATTTTGATTTGATTCCATGGATACATTAAAATAGGAAACTATCTATATTTTAAATTAATTTGTTTTTAAACTAAAAGTATTTAATTTGATTTTAATTAGATTTAATTGGATTTGAATTTGGATTTGATTTAATTGATTTTAAATTAAATTGTAAGCTATCTAAATTTGGGTTTTAAATCTATTCCTAATCCTATCCAAAGTGGAAATTCCCACATCCTATAAATATAGGCAGGTACTCTTTCAACTTATTCATTATTCTTCCACAAAATTTCCACCATCCACAAGTGCAGTGCCTCGTGTCCGTGCTCGTGTCTGTGTCCATCCATTCTTATTCCATATTACATTTACATTATCGTCTCTTTCGTGTCGGACACACCCCAACATCATCAAATTCCTACCTACTCCTAACCAAGCTATCTACCACCATGGTCATCCTCCTTCCTGGACAAACCCATCACCACCCGTCGAACTCCCGACCACCCGCTGACCGACCACACCCGATCCCCTGTCCTCTCCGACTTCACCGTTCACCAGCACCACCACCATCGACCACATCGTCACCACACAACCATCACTAGCCAATCCCACAGCCAAACCCGACATCGCGACTGGCTCCGCACCTTCGGCGATCCACCTCCATAACCCCGGATCCCCGTCGACAACACAGCCGACCACCGGCCAAAACCCCCCGGCCACCACCGCAATTAGCAAAAAAAAATACATAATAAAATAAAACCCTAACCCTAGATTACCTCTGCCGGACCGCCCCGACGTCGCTCCGTCTCCGGCCATCCGCCGTCCGCCCCTCTCTGCTGCCTCGCCCTCACTTCCTCCGCCGGCGCCTCCGTTCACCGCTACCCCTCTCCCTCCTTGATCTCCTTCCTCCGCCCCTGTCCGCCGGTGCGCCCGTGCTCATCCCTCGCCGCGACCGTCCACCGACGACCCCATCGAACCCCAGCGGCTAAGCCCCCTTCTCTCCTCTCGATCCTCGCCCTCTCTCGCCGGATCGCCGGCCGGTCCCTCGTTTTCCTCATCTCCTCCGTTCACACACTCTCTCCCTCGCTCTCGTCTCCCTCTCTCTACTCTTGGATTTTTTTTATCCCGAGGAGGAACAACAGCCTTGAGTTTTTGATATTTCTTCTTGTGTTTTTTTGTGTGTTGCGTTAGCTTTGATTATTTCGATTAATATAATAATTATTATTATCTTTATTATTCACTGTTTTTTTACGCTGAGTTTCACTATTTTTTTTTACATTTATTGTTATTATTATTAATATTGTTATTATCTATCAAAATTTTTGTTGTTTGTGGTGTTGTTGTCCTCGAGAAGAGGAAACAGCAGCAGTTGTATTTATCTATGTTTTTTTTCCTTATTATTATTATTATTATTATTAACATTCTGTTTTATTATTTTTATTATTATATTTATTATCATTATCATTATTATTATTATTATTATTCTTATTATTATTATCTTTTAATTAAAGATTATTGATTAAAGTATATTATCTAAATTATGGGTATTATATTTGATTAAGAATTATTATTATTGGTAATATTAGTATTCATATAGTTATTATTGTAACTATAAATAAATATTTTCAACATTTGGTTAGAAGCGCTAAATTTTATTTGATATATTATTTATGGCATTTTAAAAGTATAACTTATGAATAAAATGTTATTTTTACGGGATATGGTTCTTAATCCTAAATGATTTTTTTTCTAATATTATTTTCGCCAAAAATATTTTGTTAGGTTCTAGCCTAAAGTATTATTTGACAAAACTTACAATTTGCCTTGAAACGACTTTGATTTTTCGTATATTTATTTAAAAGCACATTTTGATTAATAAATTATGTTTCAAGTATTATAAACTAGTTTTCAAAAATCATATATTTATTATTCGTCAAAATTTTCTTTGTTCTTCCTACCGTGGCTCAACCCCCTCTTTCTTATTCGAGCACCAATCTAGACTACCTTATATCCACCCTAACTAATTTGACCCTCATGGACCCGATGGAACTGTCAGTGTCACCACCCGAGGTCTCCTTGTACAGTTGTTGCACCGAAGTCGCAGTTCGTGCCACCGTGATTTTCGCAGCACACCAGGCGTACTACCAGGCAAGACACCTTGCCATTAGCTGTTTAATTATTTTTAGCTCATATTTCATGTATTACTTATTTTCTTTATGCAAAATAAACTGTGATACATGGCATAACTGTTCATTTATATTTCCTGCTGTGTATTATTTTTCTTACAAATTAAACCTAGATTTAAGGGACCACCTTGTGTGTCGCATTCATTGGCCTTGACACGTTGTAAATACGAAGTTGTGTGTCGCATGTAGAACACGGAAGTGCGTGATTGGCTGGCCACCAGTACGTACAAGCCGTGCGATAGGAATAACCGCTAATAGAGATTGTATGCTAGTTTGACTTAGCGGTTATAGTGGTTTGTGTTGTGGATACAACACAGTAGGCATTGGGCGGGGAGGACAATTCCTTAGCGTATGGGCTTCGATGCACTTCCCTTGTGACCCGGACTCTCCGCTGGAGACACGGAGTTGATGACCTAAGATTACTGACGGCCACCGACGATTCTGCGGAACGTCATGCTCTTCCTGCTGGGGCCTCTGGTGCCCAAGGGGGACTATGTCGATCCTATTTAGCCAGGGCCCATGCGTAGGAAGGATTGTTCTTAACAACATTTTACTTAGAACGGTAGGCTACCCGATCCGTTAGGTACGAGTACTTTTGGTTTGGGTACTTGTATCTGACCGTGACTTGGAACAATAACTTGTCGCAGATTAGTTCGTCACATCTTGTCCTTGTTTGGTTGTAGGTGTGACTTACTACTTCGATGAGAAGGTATTGAACCTTGTTGGGGTCCGGATACCATATCGGATTCTTAGCATGGAAAGATACGTCGCCGTGAATTAGTTTATCATCTCCTGTCCTTGTTTGGTTGGAGGGATGGTACGCTCGTTCAGTAGGTGCGTATTGGACTATGTTATAAATTCGATTTACTTATTTATTGAGCAATATTTATTTAGTTTTTATGGCATGCTATTATGTGTCTTGTTACGTCCCTCTGAGGACCTGGTTGTCTTGCCAGGTGTGTGCTATTGTCTTTCGCAGGTGCTTTCGCTCTAAGCCGTGTTCATTGCCGTTTCTTCGAGGATGATTGTATTTGGATCGTCTTCGCTTCGCTCGCCACTCATTTCATTTTTTATGTACATTTCTTTATTTTGTTGGTAGTGGATTTGTCTCCGCCCAACATATTGTATCAAGACAAATTTATTCTCATTATATGATCTTTTATTCATTTATTTTGTGTGGACGAGATTAGTTATGGTTCTACTGCATTTTACAGCTTATGTATTTATACGAGGCTTCTATATATTGGAGTATACTTCGTATGAATACAGCTGGCATGTCTACGTTCCTAGTCCTACGTATTTTGGGACTGGGGCGTTACACTACTTGTCCAGTAGGTTTGCCCGTCAATTTGGGTACAGTCAACTATTCCTTGGGCGTCCCAGTTCCTGCCTGGGATTGAAGGGTAGTATCCTTGATGGTATTAGGGCATGGAGCTACTATGACACTTGTCATACTCGAACTAGTTTTTCAGTTCCTGCAGCAAACGTATTGGGGAAAATCTTACATATGGCAGCCTTATACCATGTTACGGCAAATCAGCCTCCTGTTGATTTTGACCGAGGACTAGCTTCATCGTGGGCACTCGTTTGGCGGAGAGGGCTACGGTGTCGAAGGAAAAGAAGAAAGGGGCGAATAGGGTTCCCGTGCCCGATTTCGAGTCCTTTGACACAGTTGAGGGAAGCAACAAACAGGACGACGAGGACTCTCTCTCTTCTGGTGGCAGAGCAGCGGCAGATTAGCCGCCCATCATGGCAGATGATATGACGACGAATCGACCGTCGGTCGTATTAGATGAGGTGGTAGATCAGTTGCCACCTGTATCAGAGGTGGTGAGGGTAGAACCACCGCCTGCCGTGTCTGGTCCCTCGCGTAAGCGAGGCAGGCATGAGTCTACTGACGGAGGAGTAGCCTTTTCTGTAAAGAGAGTTGCGGTCAGACCTCGTAGGCTACTTATTACGGAGAGGGGTGAGGATGCTGACGATGCTCCGGAGGTAAGACTATGTTGGATCTATCTCCTTGTTGTGGTTTTCTTTTTTCTTGGAGATATGACCTAATCATTTTTTTTGTAGGCGTCTGGCGAACCAGGTTCTCATGAATCGTCTGCTTCCCCCGGAGTTGATCCGGCCCTTGCTGCTTTGATTAGTGGCATGTGTGCTGCGGTCCTTTCTGCGGGGGCTCTCTCAGCGGCTGAGGACTCCCAAGTTGCTGAGGCCTCGGTCCGGGGTGACGAAGGTTTCCTTGGGCCTGTCTCCGAGATTGCTGAATTTCAGCAAGGTGACGCCGATCTCGTCGCATCCCCTGCCGAGGGTGCTGGAGCGGAGGAGCCTATTATATTTGACTCGGAGGCCGCTGGTGGAGAGGTTGTGGTGGCCGTAGGCGAACCTCAGCCTCCACACTCTTCCGCTAGTAAGATAAGCCAAATATTAACTAGTGAGGGGGCTTATTTACTCTATCAACATATCCTCCAGGTCAAATCGATTCATGGTTGTCTTGGCCCTACAGGTCCTGACCCTTTACTTCCCACAGCGGATGTTCTTGGGGAAGGCTTGGCCTGCTGTGATTTAGGGGAAAGGAGCGTTTCTTCTCCTTTACCGACTCATGTCGAGGGGCCTCCCGCCAGCTCCGGGCAGATGGGAGTGGAGCTTGTTCCGGGAACGATGGTCTCCGCCTCATCCTCTGCTGCTTATACGGCTTCGGAGATTGACTTCTCGACCCTGCCGAGCATTCAAGTTATGCGGGCTGCTGAAGAGGAGTTGGCCGCTGTTCAGGCATCCTTCCGTATGGAGTTTGTTTCCCTCGTGGCAGGAGCGGCAGATTCTGTCACATCTTTTTTAGTGTTGCCAGCTACACTTCCGTTGACGCCGGCTTCTTCGAAGGCTCTGGACGAGGTATCGCAGGATGTGGTTGACAGCTTCTATCGCCATTTAAAGAGGGGCGTAGACGCTGCCATAGAACGGGGGACCCCTTTTTCTCTGTCCCTGCGGTGCGCTCGGGGTCAAATTGAAACTTTGAAGACTCTTCCTGGCGGGGTGGGATTGGCTACGCTCCTTGAGCCCAAGTTGGCAGTGGCTGATCAGCTCGTGACCCGATTGCTGGTATTACGGCAGGCTGACTTGCCCGATGCGATTGAACGGGAGCGGGGCTTCCTTATTGCCGCTCGGGATAGGATAAAGCTCGCTCGAGACACTGCCGGGCCAGTTGTGAAGGGGGACCTTGACGAGCTTTCCGCTTCGTATGACAGGCTGGGTCGTCGAAGTCAAGCTTGTAGGGCTCGGGAAGAGACTGCTTCTCATGGAATAGCTGACACGAAGGAGCGGATTCTCGTACTTCAGAGGGAACTGGCCTTCCTAGAGTCGGAATTGAAGGCTGCTCATGCGGGACAGGAGTCAATCGTTCAGGAGGCCGAGAAGGTTTCCCAATCTTCTGTTAACCTGGAGCGGGCTTTCAAGAAATTTGAGGACAACTGGCAAGCTCACGCTCATCTGGAGGACGCGGCGGTGCTGACCCAAGAGGCGGAGCATCGAGCTAAACAGAGGTTTGAGCGATCGATTGCCTTGCTGACGGACCGTCTCACAGCGCTATGTACCCCGGAGCAGTGATCGGTTTTCTGTTTTCTTTTGCTTCTCTTTTTTTTTCTTTTCCTTCTTCTTGTTTTTATTTTGTAAGGGATGTGATCCCAAATGATGTAGTACTTTGAATTCTGAATAAATGAGCACATTTCAACTCATCTTCTCTTTTCTGTACTCGTGGTGTTTATGGAATTGGACCTGCTGGGGGATTATTTGTAGACCTGTTACCCTAGGCATACCTTGGTTTTAGGTACGGATAACAAGTTTGGTCAGGATATCCAAAACAGCCATGGCAAAGTGGTCATGGGTGCGCTCGGTATTGGGAAAAAGAATGCCGTAGAGCAGCTGGGCTCCTGGAGCATGATGAGATGGTAGATTTATGCTAAGAAGCTTAGCAGAGGATATTTGTGGGCCTATTATCCTTGGCGTACCCTGGTTTAGGATACGGATAATAGGATGAAAGGAAACCAACATATTTGCTCAGAGGTTATGAGGTCATGGCAAGCATGAGGGTTTTATCGTGGAATCTTCCTGCTCAGAGGTAATGAGGACATGGCAGGAGTGACTTCACGGAAGATATTTGTGGTCAACAGAGGACATTTGTGGTCAACAGAGGACATTTGTGGTCAACAGAGGACATTTGTGGTCAACAGAGGACATTTGTGGGCCTATTATCCCTGTCGTACTCCGGTTGTGGGTACAGATAATAGGTTGAAAGGGAACCGACATACTTACTCAGAGGTAATGAGGACATGGCAAGTATGAAGGTTTCTTCTACGGAGCCTTCCCACTCAGAGGTAGTAAGGACATGGCAGGAGTGGGCTCAATGAAGAGGGGGTACATAAAATGACTCAGAGGTAATGAGGACATAGAAGTTCTATGTAGGGGGTAATTTGTTTTTGGCAGAAGTGAAACGACTTAGAGGTAATGAGGACATGGCCGTTTTAGAAATTTATGGATCGCTTACCCTTTTTTGTGCACTGGAAGTGCGAGTATTGGATCATGGGGGAGGATCTCCTCCAGGAAGAAAGTTCAGAGATATGATCATACATGACTTTCTATCTGAAAGAGTGACCGGAATGTGAGCTCAGAGGTACCATCAGGTACATAACTCGATATTGTGAAAGTGTGAGTTCAGTGGCACCAGCGGGCACATGACTCGATAATCTGGGATGTTGTGGATGTGAGTTCAGCGGTACGAGAGAGTGCATGACTCAGGAATCTGGAGAATGGTGAGTGTGAGTTCAGCGGTACTAGTGGGTACGTGACTCAATGATCTGGAAAATTGTGAGGGCGGGTTCAGTGGTACCAGCGGGTACGTGACTCAAAAATCTGGAAAATTATGAGGGTGAGTTCAGCGGTACCAGCGGGTACGTGACTCGTATGATTGGAAAATGTGGGAATGAGTTCAGGGGTACCAACGGGTACGTGACTCGCTGTATGGAACCAGAATGTAAGTTCAGCGGTACGGGGAGGTACATAACTCGACACTCTGAGATGTCTCGAGGATTTTGTTTCAGACATAATACTTCTTCAGGAACTTGCCGTTGATGGGCAGCATGAGCAAGTCTCTATTTTGCTTTGCAATGCGGTAGGTGCCATTGGAGAATACGGCTTCGATGATGAACGGGCCTTCCCATTTTGGTTGGAATTTATCGGCGGTTTTATGCGTCATAACCATCGGCCTCCGAACCGCCAGAACGAGATCGCCTACTTGGAATGTTCTGATCTTGACCTTCTTGTTAAAAGCTTTGGAGATTCTGGCCTGATATAGTTCGATTCGCTGTTGAGCTAACAGGCATTTCTCGTCTAGGGCCTCCAATTCATGTAGTCGGCGATGGTGGTTTTCGTCTGTCGTCAACTGATGTGTGAGGGCGACGCGGAGTGAGAGGATCTGAGTCTCTAATGAGAGGACTGCCTCACTCCCGTACACCAGGGAAAATGGTATATTTTCGGTGGCTGTTCGAACTGTGGTGCGATACGCCCATAAGCATTCGCCAAGCTTCTCATTCCAGTCGCGCTTGTTAGAGGATACGAATTTCTTGAGTAGCTTGATTATGGTTTTGTTGAATGCTTCTGCTAACCCATTGGCTGCTGGGTTGTAGGGTGTCGAAGCAATGTGCTGAATTCGGTGCTTGTCGCAGAACCGATAGAATGCGTGGCTTGCGAACTGTGGCCCATTGTCGTGAATGATCCTTCGGGGCAGTCCAAGCGGTAGATGACATGATGCTTAGGGAAGCTGATCACATTTAAAGTTTTCACCTCTGCCAATGGGATGGCTTCCACCCATTTGGAGATGTAATCGGTGATTGCGAGAATGAATCGGTATCCTCTGGACGAAGGCGGGGTGATTGGGCCGACGATGTCCATACCCCAAGCTTCGAATGGCCAGGAAGCCACAGTCGGATGTAGTAATTCAGATGGCTGGTGGATGAAGTCGGCATAGATTTGGCAGGCTTTGCACTTTCGTGCATAATCTATTGCGTCTACAACCATCGTGGGCCAGTAATAACCCATTCGGCGAAAGCGGTCTTGCAGTTTCGGGCCAGGTTGATGGGCTCCACAAACACCATCATGGGCCTCGTGTACGGCTTCCTTGGCTTCTGTATTTGATAGACACCGAAGCAGTAACCCATCATAGGATCGGTGGTACAGTATTTTCGTCTCCGTATCATAGAAAAATCTGAGAGAACGTCTTCTGATAGAAGTAGCTTCCTTCGGATTCTCTGGCAGGATATCGTATTCTACGAAGTCGATGAAAGGCTGTCTCCAGTCTGGTGCTTCGTCGACTGAAAGGGCGAAGTAGCTTTCCATGCATTGAACGTTATCCTTAGGACAGACCAGTTCACGGCCTATTATGTCGACTTGATGACGAACGTAATTTGGCACAGCTAGGGAAGCGGCCAAACCAGCTAGGGCATCAGCCTTAATGTTCTGGAGTCTGGGAACATATTCTATGAAGAATCCTCCCAGAGACGAGATGATGTCGATTGCTATTCGGTGATACGGGATCATGTCTTCGTGGCGGACCTCGTACGACCCCCGAATCTGATTGACGATTAACTGCGAGTCACCGTATGCTGCAAGATGCTCTACCCCTAGCTTCTTTGTAAGTCGGAGTCCAATGACCAAGGCATTGTACTCGGCCACATTATTTGAACAGGGCTCTGTGAGTGAGTAGGCCCGATTGATCACCAAGCCGGAGGGAGAAATCAGCACCACTCCAACTCCAGAGATGATGTTGCCTTTGGGTCCAGTTCTTAAAGCGCCGTCGAAGAACATTCGCCAGATGGCATCATGGAAGACCGCATTTGAACTGGTGATCTCGTCCGGTATGTCTTCATATACCCTAGCCGTCTCTGAACCTGGATGGGCTGCTAGAAAGTCTGCCAGAGCCTGGCCTTTAACAGCCTTTTGCGGGACGAAGATCATGTGATATGGTGATAGTAATATCGCCCAGGTAGCAAGGCGAGAGCTGAGTGTCCCAGGTTTGGTCATGAGGACCCTGAGGGGGTTGATCCGCGATATCACGTGGATGGTTTGTCCCGTGACGTAGTATCGTGTCTTCTGGATTGCGAACACGAGAGCAAGGCATTCCTTCTCTACGGCCGTGTACCGGTATTCTGGCCCAATCATCTTTCGACTGAGGTAGTATATAGCTTGTTTGTGGCCCGCATTATTGTTCTGTGCCAATAGAGCACCGAGAGAATGTTCTATCGCTCGCACATAGAGCAGGAATGGCTTCCCAGCAACATGAGCTACCAGGACTGGGGGGTTCGACAAATATTCTTTGAGACTGTCGAAAGCGTACTGGCATTCCTCATTCCATACGAAAGAGACTCCCTTTTTCATGAGATGGGTGAATGGTTGACATCGTCCGGAGAGATTAGAAATGAATCTCCTGATGTAAGCTAGCCTGCCTTGGAGGCCTCGGAGTTCGCAAAGATTTCTCGAGGGACCCATCTCTATGATTGCCTTTGTTTTCTCGGGGTCAATGTGAATGCCCTGAGAAGTAATGACGAAGCCCAGGAATTTCCCGCTGGAGACTCCCAAGAATGATTTCGTGGGGTTCATCTTTAAGTTGTGTGCTCGCATTAGGTCGAACACTATCCTGAGATCTTACAGATGATCTCCCTTCGAATGGCTTTTGATGATGATGTCATCGACGTAGCATTCCACTGTCTTGTGCAAGTGGTCTCTAAAGATGACGCTCATAGCTCTCTGGTAAGTAGCGCCAGCATTCCTTAAACCGAAAGGCATAACGGTGTAGCAATATGTACCAATCGGTGTTCAGAATGATGTGTGCCTCTCGTCGTCAGGGAACATCTTGATCTGGTTGTATCCTGAGAAGCCATCCATGAAGGACATACGTTCAAAGCCGCAGGTGTTGTCGATCATGATATCTGTGATAGGGAGAGGGAATTCATCTTTAGGGCATGCCTCATTCAGATTCCGGAAGTCAATGCATATTTGGATCTTCCCGTTCTTCTTGAGAACTGGTATGTTGGCTACCCAGTCTGGATGCTGCTCTTCGCGAATGAAGCCGCTGGCTATCAGTTTGTTAACCTCGGCTTCAATAGCATTCATGACATCGGGGCAAAACCGTCGTTGCTATTGCTTGACAGGTTTTGCATCCGGACGAATATTGAGTTTGTGGAGTGCGATCTTGGGGTCCAATCCTGGCATATTTTCATAGCTCCAGGCGAACACATCGATATACTCTTTGACGAGTTGGAGCAGCGACTCTCGCTCTTCATCTGTCAGACTCTGGCTGATGAAGATTGGTTTCGGGGAGGCTTCATCACCAAGATTAACTTGTATGACCTCATCCTCAGTGGGAGGTTCTCTTTGCTCGAAACGCTTTTCCTATTGTTCATCTAGCTGTTGGGCCCATGGCTCTAGCTCGAGGATTTTTGGAATATCTTCATCTTCTTCATAGGCGTCGGCGAATGCCATGTTGACTGACAGGACTTGTCTGAATACGTCTCCGATGCTGGTATCCGAGTCGGAAGTTGGTGACCCGGTCGAATGTGAATACCAGTCATATTCTTCATCTGAACTTTCAGGGGTTGTCGTGGGTGTCACATACCCTAATCCACATCGAGTCTTACTATAGTAGTCTCGTGGTTTGCCAGCCGGGACCGGAGGCTTCAAAGATAATCATCGTCCAGTACCGTAGTTCAAATCCGGTGTCGTTTCCAGATCATACCCCTGTTTCTGTATGAGATATTTAGATTGGGGGCTATAAAGATACAGAGGTAGTCTCCCGGCATCCGATCCAAGGTCGACTTCTTCTATGGTGAAGGGATGCGGATCGTCCTTCCGGCCGAAGATGATTGGATGGTCCCCTCCCTCGATTATTCGGTAAGCGTCTTCTGCTGGAGTAAGCTGGATTGTGGTGTAGACATTTGTCACATGTGTGTGTAGATGAGTGCCTATACCGTGTTCCATAGCGTACATTATACAAAGCTTATTAAGCTCGAGGTAGTTCAAAGATAGCCCTTTATTGATGAAGTAAGGTATCTTTTCTAGGGGGATTACATCATCTGCGGAGGGAACATCAGTGTGGACAGCCACATACTTGGCTAGCTCCGGTTCCTCTTCGGCTACCCCCTGTGTGAATGAAGTCTGAGAGGATGACCTGGAAAGCTTGATCGTCAGCGGTTCAGTTGATGGAGCTGAGTGTGGAGTTGTTGGCAGACTAGCGACCCCCGGTATGGTACTCGATGTGGGGCGAGGAGTGGCTGGTTCGCTAGAAGTGTCAGACCTTTCATCGGGGTGACGACCCTTCTTGGGAAGGCGTATCGTTAGTGGCTTGTCGGAGGGATTGAGCTTCTCCGTTTGGGGTTGACCGGCTCTCGGCAGCCTGATTGTCAGTGGCTCCATTGTGGATCTGGGCACTTGGCCAGCCCTTGGCAGCCGGATTATCATCTGCTCTTCTTGTGCCGAGAGGCTGATTGCATCCTTATGCAGAGTGGCGGTAAGGGGTGCAGACCTGCCCGGATTGCGAGCTTGGAGGTGGATCGTCAGAGGCTCTTCTGATCCTGCGGCTGTCTCGGTACTAGCTTGTACAACTCCTTCACCAAGATGCTTCTTTGATTTTTCGTACAGGCAGGAGTCCGAGTAGTAAGATTCGACCCCTTTGAAGGGATCGATATCAGTAAATTCCGTCCTCACGAAGCCGTATTTGTCGATATATTTGAAGTACTGGTGCAGCATGGAAGGCACGATCATATAATCGTGCATCCATGGGCGTCCCAAGAGGATGTTGTAAGAAGTGTCTGTATCTATGACGTAGCAGGTGACTTCGGATTGGAGGTCGCCAATTTGACACTTCAGACGAATCTTCCCAATAGGATAGCTCATGTCCGAATTGAAACCGCTGATGGCGGTGCTTGTAGGCGTCAGGCGATGCATTGGAATGCGAAGATAATGTAGCAGACCCTTCGGGATAATGCTTATGGAAGAGCCAGGATCAATGTACATCCGATCCACCTTTACGTCGCCGATGTATCCAGTGTAGTATAGTGGGCGATCGTGCAGATTAGTTTTGATAAGCATGTCCTACGGAGTGAAGACGATGTGGGGCATTGCTCCCATGCAGGCGCTGTCTTGGAGATCCGCAGGCGGGTTTTCTCCCGTGAGGTTAACTTGAGCCAGGTATGCGTCGGCGTTTTGGAGTGCATCGCTCAAAGCCGCACGAACATCCTTGGAGAGTCTCAGGAGCTCGTATAGTGACAACTTGGCCGGTGTGTTGGCCAATTATGCCAAGATGTCGAAGTTGTAGGGCTTCTCCAACCCTTGGGCTGCCTCTTTTCGGAGGGATTTGTCGAAGCGAGTCTCCCTCGGCCTAGGCTTGTCGGTCGTCGAAGGCTGAGCCGATCCCGGAGCATCAGTTGTAGTGGGTTGATGATCTTCAGCTGGATTATCAACCATAGGTTGGGATTGTGCCCCAGACCGCGTGACGACGGCTGTAGCTTCTTCGATGTCTGCCGAGATCATGCGGCAGGATCTGACTTTTCTACTCTTTTTCTTGCAGGTAGAAGACGATATGGGCCGAGTCACTTTTAATACCAAGTCTAGATAGATCCACATGACCTCCCCTCATGATGTGGTGAGGGGCACTAGACCAGCAGCCTGATCTCGGGGAGGTGGAAGATTAGCAATCTCTATTGTCGCCAGAGGGATGGGGACCAACCCGTCTTGAGTTTCCGTCGGAGGAAAGCTGCCGAATTGTGCTGACACCATATTGGCTTCCACGGTTACCTCTTCGAAATCGATAGCCAGAGCATTCAAATCGATGAGGTTTTGGATGTACCATTTTAGCTGGTAGCAGTCATGTGTAGCATTGTAGACGTAGCAATGATAATGGCAGTATTTTGGATTCTCCATCTCTGCCGGCCGTAGTTCCCGTCTTGGTAGAGGAAGCTGAATTCTGTCCCCTTGTATGAGCATGTCCAAGATGGGCTTGACGTGCCCGTCTTCGAAGGAGTACGTGATTTGCGGCCATTGTTTGTCTGCTGGCTTTGGCTCAGGTTTCTGCGCTGTATTGGCCACCATAGCCTGCTTTCCCTTGCTGTCCCGATTGTTGGAGGGGCTACCCCCATTATCGTTGTTGGGACGCTTGCCCTTGTTCTCTCCGTCTGAGATGTGCAATCCCAGTTGGCGAGCTTTCTTCAGTCGTTCTTCGGCGCTTGTGGCGCTGATGATGAACGTCTTCCAATCCTTGAATTGACTTTCGCCCATCCATAGACTGATTGTTGGAAGTAGTCTCTTTTGGCAAATTTCAATTAAGGAGGAATCCGGGTTTCCAGATGGCCGCTTCATGGCGGTTTGGCGGAACCGCTCGATGTAGTTCCTTGTCAGCTCTTTCTCCCCTTGGACGACGTCCATGAGGGTGGACATGGTAATGTCCTTCCCTACTTCATAGAATCTCTCAAAGAACATGCGCTTGAAGTCGGCGAAGGAGTTGATGCAGTTGTCCGGCAGATTGCGATACCAGTCGAAGGCAACTCCTTCCAATGCCCGATGAACAATCGTATGAGAATGGCATCGTCATGGGGCAGATGGTCGGTGGTGACCTCGAAGTAAGTGGTGTACCGACTTGCTGAGGTCTTGCCATCATAAGGATTGATATTGAACGGCTTATATCTTGGTGAGAATGGAATATCCCTCCATGCAGCAGGGTACGGATGTCGTATTCTGAGGTCTTGAGAGTTTTCTCGTGCGTGGAACATGGCTCGGAGCTCCTGGACCTCTCTTCTCGCTTCGCGTGCTTCTTCCACGGCGGTGGGGACCGTTGTTTCTGGATGATTGTTGCCCGGGTTTGGTGCCAACGAATTTGAATCCGTATTGACCGCGGGACCCGTGCTTATCTGGCCAGGCGTCCCTCCTTGCAGAGTTGGAAGGGCCGCTTTAATCTCGTCTACAGACTTGACCAAAGCAAGCAATATGGCTTCGAGACTGTCGATGCACTGGCGATCACTGGAACCACCTTGGTTGCTGTCTGTCATGAATACCGTCTTCACATGAGGAGAGATAGACGGAGCGGTGGAGGAAGCGCCCTCCGAATCGTACCCCTGTAGTGAGAAGTCATCGGGGTATATGCGTATGTTCCCTTCTAATTCAGACTCAGAAGGAACAGTACCCCCAGTCTCCGAGTTTGCCTCGTCATGGGAGTTGTGGACGTCCTCGGGGACTTCGAGGTTTGCTACATCTGATGGAAGAGTTGTCTCCCCTGGCTCGTCTTCTTGGAACATCGGGTTGCTGTGGAGGCTCGGAGGGGTGCTACCCCCAGCCCCAGCAAGCCCCTGCGTTATGGACGACGAATCTCCCACTGTAGCAGATTTCGTCTTAGAGCGAGTACCTTAGAAAACTCCGGTGGTGGGCACCCGCTTAGACGACAGTCTTTTAGTCGCCGTGGTCGAGATCTTCGGACAGGGAACATTCGTCTTCTTCCCCATTCCGTCAGCGGGGACTTTCCGAACAGAGTTGTAGGAGACGACTGGTAGTGCCTCGTCTTCTGAAGATGGTTGTTGCAGTCTTTGAAAGACAGACTGCCGGTCTTCTTGTATAGTCGTGCTATTGCAGCAGCAGTTGACGATGACTTGGGTGCAGTGACGTCCGTGGGAGGACTCTTTGCACCCCGATGCATCTTTTCTTTCCTTGTATTTATGGAGGATGGCCTCACGCAAGTCAGATGGGTCTGGACCGACCATGTTTGCTCCCAGGATTTTGGGAGACTTTTGTGAACCTCTCTGTCCGTCTGCCGCCAGGGGCTGGACTCGAGTGGTTCTGTACAACTTTCCATCCGAGGCCCGCAAAATAATCAGCAGAATGCCCCGATAGTCAGAGGTTGGGGCAGCTGACTGGGCTTGGTGGGCCCGCGCTGCCCTAGACTTCTTTTTTTTTGCATTCGCGAGTGCGTAATAGAAAGAGTCCAAGTTGAATACCACAGAGTCTAGCTTATCATCTAGAGAATCATCAGGGTCAGGACCGCATGAGAGACGGTCGATGACTGATCGAGAGAAGCATGGGATAGACGCTATGCAGCTAGGATTGGAAACCGTGCAGGCTGTCTGCATGCGGCTGTCTTTAGCTGTCGGATGAGTTGTTCTTGTGCGACTAGGAGTCACGACCGTGCAGGCTGACCGCATGCGGTTGGCAATTATGGCCGCATGGGTTTTCTGCAAGCGGTTGACTTCAGTAACCGCATAAGCTTCATCCATGCGGTTGGCAACTGTAGCCGCATAAGCTATGCGGCTGACAGATGTGGCCGTATGAGTTTTCTTCATGCGGCTGGCGGATGTAGCCGCATGAGTTTTCTGCTTGCGGCTAGCACCCTTATGTGGCCCGGATCGTATAGAGTTCCTTTTTGCCCCTGCAAGTCCAGCATCATAGTATTTTCTTCTGCCGGACTTGGGAACAACAGAGTTGTCTACGGTCTGAAGTGGGGCCGCGGGAGAGTCTTTCCCGCCGTCTTGAGCAACAGAGGGTATCTCTGCAAGAGCTTCAGCAGGAGTGAATGATCGGGGTTTCCACTCCTTGCGGGCCTTCTTCGTGCGGGCTTGCTTCTGGACCGGGCCAACGCTCTTGTCGGAGAGCATTTCTTCAAATGCCTGTTGGTCGAGACGGACGACCATCTTCTATTACGTGGAGCCAAGCTTGGCTGTATCCGACTGCGTCACCAACTCCTCAGCCATGGAGAAGTTTGTCTCCAGCAGAGTCGACATCGTGTTTGCCATGAAATATAAAAGAGCAGAACAGTTTTATGGGAGGACTGGACTTTTACTTCACGTTACAAACTCGCTTGTACAAAGAAAGCCTAGGGACAAAAACCTAGGTACAGCAATCTAAGTACAATTGTTTATTTTTTATTCTGGGGGGTGACGATAGAGGCTCGGAAAGGCGACGGCAGCCTTGTCTTACTCCTTGGACGATCGGTATGCAGCCTTGGCTCCTGTGACGAGATGGTTGGCGTTGATGAAGAAATGCTCTTCTTGCTCTTCTCGTATTGCTCTTCTGGCTTCTCTCTCTGGATTGATCTCTGTGTATTTTCTCTCTCGGATTATTGGGGGGAGCCTCTCTCTGTATGTGCGTCTCTCTATATTTTGCAAGGGAATGGCACCCTGCTATTTATAGGAATAGGGTGTGATCATTATGGTTGCAAATGATTGCTTCTTGGAGATGGCGACGGCCTGTGGATTGGTCAATCTAGGCCATTAATCTTGAGCGTGAAGGATTTAGGCCATTAATGAGGATTATGCCAAATCCTGTCAGTCATTAATGTTGATTGTAATAAATCCCCATTATGATGATTTGCTGATGTCCGCAAATCTAAATGAATCAATTTAATTCATTCTCTTGCCACGTGTCCTAAATTATTGGGATCTGACCCAAAATTTGATTATCTTTAGGACACGTGTCCTGTCATCGTTGTTGAGCTGCATGAGGAGCGTTCATATTTGGGCCGCATAAAGGTCATCATGACCGAGCCGCATGAAAGATTTCATGATCGAGCCGCATGAATAGTCTCTATACTCGAACCGCATGAAGGTTGTCATGACCGAGCCGCATGAATATGTTCATGACCGAGCCGCATGGGGGTCTTCATGGCCAAGCCGCATGAGAGTCTTCATGACCGAGCCGCATGAGTTTTTTTATGGCCGAGCCGCATGGGGGTCCTTCATGATTGAACCGCATAGGTTTCTCTGCATTGGCCGCGTGAACTCGTCTAGTCTGGCCGCATAAACTTGCCTCGAAGCTGTAGAGATTTTCTCCAGTTCCCTAGGAAGATAGTGCCTTTATGTCAGTCATCATGACTACTTTACGTCAGGGCTGTCAGCTGTCAGCTATCGGCCGTCAGAGCATTAATTGTGTTTGAATGACGCTGGGGTACAGATATTCTGAAAAGACATGTGGCTTCCCTCTACGGGCCGTATGGAGTCCACTCGAGCTGCCTACGTGTTTGAGCCACATGGGACTCCTGAGCCGCATGCGGCCCCTTGGCCGCATGGATCATTTTTCTCTTCTTTTTCATGCTTCTACAGACAGTGAGTGGGAGTAGTTACTAGTATTGGTTCGACTGGTTAATGGGAGCATGTGATGGAGAGAGAAACCTCTTTTCATTTTTTATGTTTTGCCATTTTGAAAATCGAGTCAGCCTTGACTCTTTGACTTTTGAAAGGTCATTCAAGTGGCCGTTGGAGATTAGGAATGGGTGAGGAGAGTGATGGAAACAATCGGAATTATGAGTGGGCTGAGTGTTGACTGTTGAGTAAAGAGTATTGAGTGTAAGGAATCGTCGGCTGAGAATTTATGAGGGAAGAGAGAGACTCTTCTTCCAATTTTATGCAGTAATTCACCTGCTAGCACCCAAATCCAATTAATTTTGAGTGTTGGAATCCGAAGGGCCAATATTGGGACAGTGCTGGATAGGAGTAAGGATATTTAATGACATGGTGTTCGGCTGAGGAATGGTGGGAAGTGAGCTGGGTCCTTGTAATTGAGATGATCAAGAGATGGGCTGGGTTCATTTTTAGCTTTAGTTGTTTAATTTTATTTTTCCAGGGGTGGACTTTGGGCCAGACCAGTAAATGGTAGGATGGTTGGGTTTACCAATTTTGTTTGGGCTTTGCTGTTTTATAATTCCCTGTTATAATTCTTGTTATAAAAGTAATTAATATTTTTAGTATTATTTTGTTATTAATTAAACTTAGTTTCTAAAATGCTCCAATAGTATAATTATATTATTTGGTATTTAATTAGTTAATCTTGTTAATTGGCATAATTAGTAATTGGTTCTAGTATTATTTATATAATATTATTATTATATTAACAAATGTTACTTTAAATATGTTTTGTTAGATTAATTTCTAGTAAGTATAATTCGACGTATTGTATATATAATTATTATTAGTTAAATTGGAATATTATATTGGTATAAATGTTTTTACGGTAGTATTATTCTAGTTGATAGCTAGTAAATATTTGGTTAAATATTAATTACTAAAAAAGTGATCTTTTATTTTCTAAAATTATTTCTTTACAAGACAGAGATTAAAATATTATTTTGATTAAACAAGTAAAATGTTTCTAATATTCCTAAAAACATCTATTATATATTTTGTATTTCTGGTGATTAAAACTATAATATTTTTCCACTAGTAATCATTTTTGATTAAGTTATATATATATATATATATATATATATATATATATATATATATATATATATATATATATATATATATATATATATATATATATTACCAATATATATATATATATATATATATATATATATATATATATATATTTTACCAATATATATATATTTATATATATATATATATATATATATATATATATATAAATATATATATATATTGGTAAAATATATATATATATATATATATATATATATATATATATATATATATATATATATATATATATATATATATATATATATATATATTGATATATATTGATATATATTGATAACTATTAGCTAATATATGGATAATAGTTTGTTGTGATGATTGTCTTAGTTTAAAACCCTAATAAATTGTACAAATATAACAGGTGATTAATTACAACCATGCAGTACTATTCTCGTACAACCAAACCGAGGCAAGTACACTGACTCGACTTGTACCTTATTTTCTGTCTTATATTCATGTGCCATGTCCTCATATCGGACACGAGATACACACGATTGCCTTATAGATTGTCCATTGCTTGTGAGTCATTGTTATTGCGGGGATTGGGAGAAATATTAGCTTTTGTGTGACCACACCCAACATAGGATTGTGGATAGCCTAATCGTACACTTCACGTACGATGAAGTCGTACCTTGTAGAATTGATTGACTCATTGATTGATTGCTCCTAAGCCGGTCACATATTAGTTTTAATATTTCAAATTGCCACACTTGCATTGATTGTCGTAATTCATTGCCTTGTATATTGATAGCCATGTTCATTATCTTGCATATTGATTGTCGTCCATTGCCTGCAGTTTTACATTTCATTTCTGGTATCGCAGTTTCATTTCCATTTCTGGTATTCTGGTTTCACCTTGTATTCTGTACTACAGATTACATTGTATATTGTCTGGTCAGGGTTGTACTTTTCTCTTTTCCTGACAGGATACGTTGCAGGTGAGTGGAAGATTACATGGAGCTTGTGATTCCATTGGACATTGCAGCTTTTCTTTTAGTTTATTTTTCTGGAGATTGTATTTTGGATATTCATTATTGTATCTTATTTTATTTGACCGGATTTGTCTCCGGCTGATCTTTGTATTTAAAAGACTTGATGAATATTGGTGATTTTTGGGAACGTTATAAAAGCTGTGTTGTTTACATTACATTATGACTTGGAGTTTTCTTTAGTATTGTACAGCTTATGTCACGACCCGATCCCAAGTTAATGGGTCGAACCGGACCATGCCCAGCCTGCACCGTGGTGAGACGGGCGGCAGTAAGCTGTTCCATTGCAGGTATTCACAACAACACAAATCTCAGCAGACAATATCACAGAAAATGCTAACGTAGCTAACCGAAACTACCACGTAGCTAACCGGATTTCCGAAGGAGAAACCGGGGACCGATTATCATCACAGACTACCAATGAAAAGCAACGGGACAGAGAATTTATACCTCAGGGTGCTCGGCTAGAGCTCTCAGATGATATAGAAAGAAAATAATAATAATCCCGCAGCGACGTCGACGTCGAAAACGCCGGAATCCAGAGATAGGCACGCTGGCCAAAAAACGTCGCGAAGAGCAGCGACGTCGCGGACAGATCTGGACAGCGCAGAGGAAAAGGGCGCGGGCGCGCTGGACGGGGAGGGCGCGATGACGGGGTCGGCGGCCAGAGGGTTGCCGTGAGGAGCTCGCGCGCGGACGGCCGGAAGGGGGTCGCGCGGTTGGGCGGCGCCGAGCTCGGGAGGAGTGGCCGGAGATTCGCGCGCCGGAGGGGAAGCTCGGCCGCGGTCGGGGATGGGCGCGCACGGGGCCGCGCTCTGGACGGTCGGCCGGAAATGGCTCACCGGATCTGGGGTGGCTAGGGCTTGGGGAGGGTTTCCAGAGAAGGGTTTAGGTTGGGAAAAATATGGGGAAAGAGAGAGATGGTGAGATTTTGTGATCTCTGTGAAGAGTTCGAGAGTGAAGGAGAGATGAGAGAGTTGGTTTTGGTGAGAGTTCTCTTCTGATGTGAGTTGTGAGTACGGGAGAGAGTGGGGTAACGGAAAGTTATTAATGGAGTGTGGGGTGATGGCTGTGCGTGAGCTGTGTGGTGGAGAGGAGTTTAGGGGAAGTTAGAATGGATAGTACTACCAATTTCTAGGGAGTGGGTGCTGGTCCTACGGGACAAGCCTAAGACTAAGCTTTATTTATTTTTATTTTTTTAATACTTAAACCAAAACCAATCAGAATTGAGAAATAGAAAGAAGGGTTTGGGCTCAGGCCTGGGTTTGGGCTCGGACTCGGGTCTGGGTCCGAAATCAAAAAATCCAAGTTGATATAATTTTCAAAAATCCTTTTTCACCCAAAAATAATTTAATAATAATATTTAATAATAATAATTTTGAAGACGTTAATTAATAACACAAAAATTCTATTTAAATAATTAGCTACAAAAAAATAATGGGTTTCACAATCTTCCCTCCTTAGAAAATTTCGTCCTCGAAATTTCAAGGATCAGGGCCGGGGTACAATCAACACTTAGCCTTAAACAAAATGAACTTTAAACTAGTAGGCACGATCGGAATTATCAAAATATGATCTTAAATGGGACGGGAAAGTTTGGAGTATTCAAATCATTTTAGGCCCGAGAAAGAACCTAGGTACCTCCAGGATCATGGAATAGGCGAGAACTAAAAGCGGTTACGAGAGAAAACAAGAAAAGAGTGGAGGTCGACATTTTATTTAAAAAGGCAGAAGATGGAATCTTCTAAGATGAGAAACCTAAATGTCCCATCAAATTGAAATAGGGTACAAAGATTTGTGACTCAGGAAGAATTGAAAAGTTGTACGATAGTAGGATACTAAAGATGATTAGAATGATAATGAATGTAATCGAGTGAAATATTTCCAATGAGGGCTGAGTGATGATCAACGAGGATGGAAAGTATGTCGTTTCACCGCTCAACGGTCAGAAGATAGGATATGCGGGAAAAGACCTACAAGATTACTACCTATAGCTTCCAAATTAAATCTGTAACTAGATGATAATAATAATGAATGAATAAATACATAAGGTATAGGAATATATATGTATGCAGCGTACCAAGTTTGAACAGAAAAGAGGTCGAGGTAGTCGAGCTTGATTTGATCCTAATAAATTTTTAGGACGACCAAGTAGAATTTTGTAGGAAATCTGTTATCTCTGATTGTGACAAAAGATTTCTGGAAATGAAGACAACCGCTAGAAATGTAAATCCTCTAATCAGGAGAAAGTCAGAATGATTTGATAGTGCAAAAGGTAACCATGATATGAATGTAGTCTGAATAGTATTCGGGAACCAAATATGTTTGAAGTCACTTTGTCTCAAATCCATGCCTCGCCAGAGTGCACCTGACTGCAGTGAATTTTTTTGACCCAATAACTGGAATAATTTTAGGTGACCGAGTACTCTTTTAACTTTATCCATTTCATGACTAAACAACAAAGATGATCAACATGGTGTATTTAGAACATAGTCACGATAATATCCAGAAATCTATGAACACCCGAAATCACTTCAACTTTAGAGTCTTTTTGCCTCATCAGTGCGCAACCGACTGCAGTAAACTCGCAGTTTTCATAATTCAGGCAAATCACTACAACGCACATGTGCGAAGTTGTATTAGGTTATTGGATATTTTCTCAGCTGTGTCCATGAAAATTTCAAAGAAATTTTCTAAAATTCAAACGAGTTCTAAAGTTCTATTTATGATAGAAAAAGGTATTGATGTATGTTCTACTGGTTTTAAGAAAATTTATCAGGATAAATATGTGTTCCAGTAACTCTTGAGAATTAAGAGATTTGATTTTGAGGAAATTGTTCAAGCTTGAGTATGGCCAATTGAGTTGGACGCAGGATAAGGTAGAAAAATCAGAGTTTTGGGTTGAGTTGAAGAAGTCAATGAGAACATTTCCCGATAAATCACTTAAAGGATACAGACGTTTACCAAAATTATTTGAAGAAATAATTTCTTATCCAAGGAAAGTTTTGAGAATGTGATAGGGAGTAGGGTTGACGTAAAAGAAGTATGTCTTTATAGATTTCGGGAAGTCTGGTTAAAATGATTTAGTAGAGCCAACAGGGAAATGATTCAACAATTTTAAAAGAAGATTTTACTAATAAGATGGAATCAATTCTCTGACCGTTCGTACTTCACGGTACTCAAGCATTGAGTTAAAATACTGCCTAAGCTTTGGATTGATCAAGAAGTTGCATAGAGAGTGTAGGGTTTCAAGTTGAGTGGGGAAAATCAACAAAAATATTTGGAATAACCTAGGAGATAACAATCAAGATTTGAGGTTATTTTGAAAATATCTTCTCTAGTGGAATCATGAACTAACCAGGCTGAACCAATTCTTTCGGTAATAACTGAGGTTTATGGTTCCAGAAGGATTTGGTTCAGGATTCGTTCCAAGGAAGTCAATTTAGAATTTAGATCAAGTTTGGGTACGCAAATCATAAAAGTTTCTCCGGTAGACAAGAGTTATTAGAGTTTAGAACTCTAGATAGAGAATGAGTCTGGATTCCCGTTAAAGATAGAAAAAGATTGATCACTAGTGGAGAAGTTAAAAGGTCTGCTGACGAAGGAGATTAAGGAATTCTAGTAATGGTCCATAATTAGCAAAAGTATAGATCCTAAGGGATGCTAAAAGTTTGTTAAAGATATGGGAAGGAGATAATCCCTAAAATCACGGGATACTAAAAGGTAAAAAATCTAGGAAAAACATATGTAGTAACATACAGTCGGCCTAAACTGGTCAGGGTCCAAATCACTACTCATGCCATCATCAAATTCTAATTGTTATAGGTACCAACTAATGTTTGGGTAATCCAAATTCTACCCTTCCAATTCTTAATCACCAACATATCCCTGATAAATATCGCCTTTCATTCCTCCTCATTTACAATTTCAGCAATTGTATCGTAGGAGAGAGACTTTGGGAAAGATTTCTACCATAAGGGTGTAAACAAGAATTTTATTCATAAAGGAGAATTACAGTAAGACTCTCATGATTATTCTAAGGACATTCAGTTACAACTTCTTATAACAATAGGTAATGGCAGTTCTAGGTACTAGTCCTCATGGCTCTGGCTCTTGTATGAGCAGTCTCCAATCGCCTCATCTTCTTCTATGATCCTCGAGTCTGCATCATGCCTTCCTGCAGTGAGTGTAGGAGGCAAGGCTTGTTCGATAGGAAGAGAGTCCCTAGGTTGTAGCGTAGCAGGTGTTGCTGGGATAGGTGCTCTGGTATAATGGACAGATAAGAGGCAGTTCTTTACCCGATGTTCAGTGGATCCACATGCCAAACATTGTCCCAATCTATTGCGGCAACTAACGGCCTGATGACCAGACCTCTTGCAGTAGTCACAAGCCAATAGTCTCTTACGACGAGACTGCCGAAAAATAGGGTACTTGATGGGACCCAAATATCTTCTAGATTCAGGGGTATACCTTCTAGGGTGAGGTTCCGCACTAACTCGGTTTAAGATAGCTAAGGCTACGTCATTGACATTATTCATAACATCCTTCGTAATATCAATATGTTTCTGCTGGGCCTCGGCTTGGGCCTTCTGACCTTCAAGTATACCTCGCAGCAGGCTTGCAAGGTCAGAGGAGTTATCGGGCACTGAGGCCACAGCTTGAGCAGCTACTGCTGCAGTGACCTGTACCTCAGCCCGAGAATAGGTAGGGTCCGTCGCTTGATCTGCAGTTCCAGAAGCGAGGGCAGATGCTGGTGATTCATGGGACCGATCTGTCAACTGCAAGGATGGGGGTTCTAGTCGTACTGGGGAAGATGGGGTACGATCGGGAGATGGCACCGCATCACCAGCAGGGGTGGTCGTTCCCTTGGTCATATTCTGGAAAGTATAGGTTGCAATACATAAGCAAGGTAGTTTACTAGTCTATATCAATCAAAAATATTTAATAATAAAATATTTCGGTCCTATGTCGTGACAAATTGATGTTCTAGTGTTCTAGTTGTTTCTAGATAGGTTTTCCTAAGTTGTTGTTGTTGTGGACCTGCATGGGCCACCACTGAAAACATGTCACGACCCGATCCCAAGTTAATGGGTCGAACCGGACCATGTCCAGCCTGCACCGTGGTGAGACGGCGGCAGTAAGCTGTTCCATTGCAGGTATTCACAACAACACAAATCTCAGCAGACAATATCACAGAAAATGCTAACGTAGCTAACCGAAACTACCACGTAGCTAACCGGATTTCCGAAGGGGAAACCGGAGACCGATTATCATCACAGACTACCAATAAAAAGTAACGGGACAGAGAATTTATACCTCGGGATGCTCGGCTAGAGCTCTCAGATGATATAGAAAGAAAATAATAATAATCCCGCAGCGACATCGACGTCGAAAATGCCGGAATCCAGAGATAGGCACGCTGGCCAAAAAATGCCGCGAAGAGCAGCGACGTCGCGGACAGATCTGGACAACGCAGAGGAAAAGGGCGCGGGCGCGCTGGACGGGGAGGGCGCGATGACGGGGTCGGCGGCCAGAGGGTTGCCGCGAGGAGCTCGCGTGCGGACGGCCGGAAGGGGGTCGCGCGGTTGGGCGGCGCCGAGCTCGGGAGGAGTGGCCGGAGATTCGCGCGCCGGAGGGGAAGCTCGGCCGCGGTCCGGGATGGGCACGCACGGGGCCGCGCTCTGGGCGGTCGGCCGGATGGCTCGCCGGATCTGGGGTGGCTAGGGCTTGGGGAGGGTTTCCAGAGAAGGGTTTAGGTTGGGAAAAATATGGGAAAAGAGAGAGATGGTGAGATTTTGTGATCTCTGTGAAGAGTTCGAGAGTGAAGGAGAGATGAGAGAGTTAGTTTTGGTGAGTGTTCTCTTCTGATGTGAGTTGTGAGTACGGGAGAGAGTAGGGTAATGGGAAGTTATTAATGGAGTGTGGGGTGATGGCTGTGCGTGAGCTGTGTGGTGGAGAGAAGTTTAGGGGAAGTTAGAATGGGTAGTACTACCAATTCCTAGGGAGTGGGTGCTGGTCCTACGGGACCAGCCTAAGACTAAGCTTTATTTTTTTTATTTTTTTATTTTTAATACTTAAACCAAAACCAATCAGAATTGAGAAATAGAAAGAAGGGTTTGGGCTCAGGCCTGGGTCTGGGCTCGGACTCGGGTCTGGGTCCGAAATCAAAAAATCCAAGTTGATATAATTTTCAAAAATCCTTTTTCACCCAAAAATAATTTAATAATAATATTTAATAATAATAATTTTGAAGACGTTAATTAATAACACAAAAATTCTATTTAAATAATTAGCTACAAAAAAATAATGGGTTTCACAGCTTACTTCGTCGTGTCCATTGACGAAGGCTGGGCGTGTCCGGCTCGTATCCGATTATTCGGGAGCGGGTCGTGACCGAGACGCGTGGGGTCCCTATCCTTGGCCACATCGACTTGTTATTTCTTAGCCGCATATGCATGTTTTACTCAGCCGCATGAACAAATAATTTTTTTGCCGCATAAACTTTAGTCCTAATGCATTTTGGCTGATTCAGTCCTGAGTTGACATTAATTAGCATTGATTGTTATCTTGGCCTTAATTAACATTGATTGTGACCTTGACTAATAATTGATCAAGCATTCCTAGTTGGAACTAAGAGACTGGCTAGTCGTCGTATTGAATTGAATGAATAAGACACGTTCATATTAACTATGAACTATTGTAATCGACTGGCTGAACCCGAATATTGGCATACAGGCACGTGCAGGCTTCAAATTATGTATTTTTCTACGAAAGCAGCATGTGTACTTTATGGTCAAGGTATGATTATTCCGTGGTTAGTTTTGATTGTTGCATTATGCTATATAAGACCTACAACCTAAACTGTACGGGTATCGTTGTAGAGTTGTGCATATCGTACCACGTACGGAAGTACTCATTTTGAATGACCATGATCCACGATATGGGATTTCGCTTAACATAGAGGCTACTAAGTTAAATAAATTAATGATTGTATGGAGAGAATAGATTTTCGAGTTCTTACATGGCAGCCCTCTTTAGGACTGTTAGTGCCCGACAGGCCGGCTGGTTCCCACAGATACTGCAAATCTGCCACACGGACAGGGAGCGGTATCTACTTATATTATTTATTGTATGTTGTATATTGATGACGGGCGTCCCGCTGGGACTCGTCTAATTCATGATTGGCGTAATTGATTGATTGGATAGACTAGCCTTACTTGCACATAGTAAGAACTGAGGAATCCTTATTACATAATTCCAAGGTAACTTGGAAGTCACAGTATTAAGCCGTAGTAGTTGCATGGCCGTTATAAGTTAACTTGTTTGTGTATTGTACCTACTCTGTTAACTAACTGAGATGATCAGAATGTCAGTACATGACGGGCCAACTTCTGTCCTTGCTTGGTTGGGAGGTTGGTTCGAAGTGTCGTGATGTTATGAGAATCCCAGTGGCAAGAAGAGATTTATATATCATATTCTCTTATTACTAGTTTTAATTTATCATATCGTGCTTCCTTGCGGTACTTGCTATTAGAGGTCTAACCTCTCTGATTTTGCATGGCCAGATTTAGAGCCGGTCCCCGAGGACTCAGCTTACTTCCACCTCCAAGATGGTCAATACTAGAGGAATGATCGCAGGAGGACTCGAGTGGGTTCCTTACTTCCCCGCTTATTTTGTTATTTACTTTATACTTGCCGTTTGGCACCGACATGTTAGTCGGATTATCTTATAAATACTTTTGCATAATTGTAACTAAAGTCAGACTGCAGCTGATAAACAATTGTGTATACTTTGTTACATCATCTGGCTATATTTTATAAAGTCAAATATCAAGAACATTTTGACTGAGCGTTTGGGATGCCTTACTGCTTTATCTTACATGTTCTCCATTTCTGTTTCTTGTTTGAATGATTGAGACAAAAGATGTGAAGTGACCATAGTAAGAATTTCATATAGTATGCACCCCATTGTCTTTTAGACAGCATTGATCGTATTATACGGTATTCATCTACCCGTAATACGTAGCTGGCTGAGTCATTCCTCCGCTTTCCAGTATTCTGGTTCTGGGGCGTGACAAAAAACGACGATTGAATTGGTACCATTGACTCTTACATGAGTGGTGAAGTCGTTTAATGAAATTTACCAAATGCATACGACACGGAAGTTGGAAAGGTACTCGTGTATAGTTCGATGCCATCGAACGATAAAGCCATTCGATAGGGATTGTCTAAGATATGCACATGACATGGTTAAGAAACGGTAGGATGACCTGCACTCAGGAAGTCTCAAGGACGAGACTTATTTTGAGTGGTGTATTATGTAACGATCCGCTCCGCCCTAGCGGAACGCTGATTCAAACGACAAGTGCAACGACTCAAATGAGCCATCGATTCGAAGAGTTACATTGACCTGATGAAGAATCGATGCAAGACTTACATTGGCCCGTCAAAGATGAATCCAGACTTAGACTTTCAAAGGCTCGCTCAGAGTATCGCTCGGCCGATGCGTACATCGCTAAGGTGGGTAGCTCCGATGAACCTATCTTTGCTTAGCCTAGACACATGATAATACGGACTGTATTGTTAGATTGCTAGGCGATAACTCTATGTATGCTAATAAATGACTCAACACACCTAGCTAAGGGAATAATTCCCATCTTGCATGCTTGTGTAGAACTTGGAAATGAACTGGAAATACTACTTGAATCTTGGCACCGCATGACACACTCGTGCTCGCACACAGCTTAGTTTTGAGTAAAATTGGCTATGCATTAACACGTGAATGAAATACTTGTCACTTAGAATCGTACCACAACTTGAGTTATGAAGCAATGAATGGTTTATAACAATGAAACAGGAAGACTATCGACATAGTCGTTCCGAGTAGAGTATAGCAATATTGAAAGCTTCGGGACCGATGGTCGCCAAGGCGGTTCCCGTACAGGGAACTACATAATGAATGAATGTACGAATGAATGAACGAACAAGTAAATAATTGAATGAATGAACAAGTGAAAGAAGAATAATGAAGAAAGGAATGGTTAGCGACAGGTATGATGGGGACGTGCAACGAAGCTCGCTACCTACGCTGCATGGATGCCGGCGCCAACCTGGTCGATAACGCATTATGGCTCAAGACATCCTGATAAGACAAATGGCCTATGACGGTCTGATGTGATAAATGGCTCAAGACAGCCGATATTCTATTTAGGCTCTCGACAGCCCAACAGTTTAACTAAAGAAATAAGAATACAAAATGGTCGCGGACAAACTCGTACACGAGTGATAGAACAAACGATTCTAAGGCAATGATCACGACATCGTGGCCGGCCTAGAGGAATCATGGATTACGTATGGCCTATATGCGGGCTCAGGCACACAAGAGGCGTAAGGCCTGGGTATGGCGTAGCCTATCAAGGTGTACCAGCTATCACGCTTGATAGATGTGAATACCATAAGGAAAATGTCCAAAATATCTTGTGATGCCAGCGACCGGTACATAAAGATTAAGTGGGCTTGCTGGTGACAATCCACGTGCAAGTCCTTACATTGAAACAAGTAAATTTGATTAGCTGAACACGCTATGTTACTGAATGAAACATATCTAAACAACAGCTGTGTATAACACATCCTGACAACTTGAGTAAGCTAAACAACTGTGGAACTGAACGAAGCGCCTTCTGAACAGGCTTGAATATAACACACCAAATAAACTAGAGTACTTCGTACAAATGAGTGAGAAATACGCCTACGACGCACTAGAACCTGAGGCAGGGACACGCTCTGGACACCTGAATGTTTACGTAAACTCCGTTAAGTCGTTATATATGAACTGTTGACTAACATGGTTTACTTGGGCATGGAAGACCGGACGGTAAGTATGGGTAAGTCGTACATGTATTTCCATGCGACACTTGATATCAATAACAAGAGATAGGCTTGAATGATATGCATGAAACTGATCTTAAGGCAAGATTAGTGTAACACCCCAGTCCCAAAATACTTGAGACTAGATACGTATCATGCCAGCTGTATACATACGAGTAAATAAAAGGCTCGTATGTATACATAAGCTGTAAAATGTAGAAAGCCATGTTCAAACTAAATCTTATACACATATATCTAGTTTTAATGATATAATCAAATAGTCATTTGTACAAACGTTTGGCGGAGACATATCCACTACCAACAAGTTTGAATAAGAAAGAAATATACAAATAACAGATTTGGTCGAGCGAAGCAAATGATGAGTCCAAGAGCAAATGTGTCACGACCCGTACCCTGATTAGGGGCACGAGTACGTTGTTACGTCCACCCTACGCTGCAGAATCGGTGGTAGAACGCTGTATAGGTCGTCTATAAATACTACAACTAGACAAAATATAAGGGTACCTGTCATCTCCGTACGGAGCTTTAATATGGTATAACTCAATCACAAGACAAACTTGGATAGATAGCACAAAATGGAAATATGATAGAAGGGAAAACTGGAAAGGAGTTTAAGATCCAACACAAGCTCAGAGATATAAACACATCACAGAAACTCAAAACATAATATAAAAACTATAGTCTGAAAACACTAGTTGGATCACAGTCCAAGCAAACCTATCTAACAGTCTAAACATGGACTATATCATCTACGGGCTCCAGGGGTAATGTCTTATCAAACTCAATCCTGGCCATACCCATAAAAGGTAGAGCAATCAGCTAACATGTACTCTATAAACATCAACGGTTATCCTGTCAGAAAAATGAGCAAGTACAAACACCAACAACAGTTCCATATGAATTGACAAATTCTATAAGAGACACAATAATAAAATATAAGACAAAATCAACAGGAAATATATAACAGGATGTGAGTACTGAATAGGACGATAATTTTTAGGATGACTTGGAAGCTATTTCGGAAGCCAAGTTACAACCCATAAACCAAACAAGGACCGGGGTTGTAACCCTTCTCCTGAACAGAACTTAGCCTCCAATCAAGGTTTAGCATAAGATCATGTAGAACATGTGCCATGAATTATTAGAGCGTTATGTGATCGGCTTAGGAAAGTACAGGACAGGCTATCCACTTGGCCCGACAATCACATAAAAATCACTGGAAAGGGTCATGCCGGCCAACCTAGATAACAAGCACAAGGAATAAGATCTCGCTACACCCTACGTAAGGTGAGAGTGGGACGAGCACAAGAATATAGTGACACTATGGTATTGATCTCATAGCCCCTAATAATTCTCTATCTCCGAATAGTATAATGGATCCGGACATGACACGTCATGATACGGGATTCCCTAAGAGGGTAGCTACTCCATCTCAGGAATCGGTGTCTATACAAGTACAGGAAACAAGACAGGAAATGTACCAATATACCAAGAAAATCCAGGAACAACATCTCATGTCATGATCCGACATATATTAGTCCGTGAACCATCGTGTCGAAAAATCAAGTAAGACACTACAACTGAATCGGATATAGCAGATATCAAGACAATGAAAACTATCAGTGAATGTACTCGCCTGCGGTCCTGAGCTGTAAAATAGGATCGATGCTCAGAGTGATGCCACAAATCTAAAGATGAGATATATATATATATAAGCTAATTAGGGTTCAATAGTGTTAGGCAGGACTATATAGAATAAGCTATGTAATCTAGGTCAATCTCAGTCCAACCAAGTCAAACTAGGTCACACTGAGTCATACTAGGTCAAACTAGGTCACATGAAGTCAAACCAAGTCAAACTAGGTCAACTGGGTCAAAGGTTGACTTACTGTTGACTTTTGATCAACTGGTCAACTATGGGTCAAACTAGGCTAATGTTGACTAACAGTTGACTTTTGGTCAACTGCTCAACTCTAGGTCAAACTAGGCTAATGTTGACTAACAGCTGACTTTTGGTCAACTGGTCAACTCTGGACAACCGAGGTCAAAACTAACCTAAGCATATTATTCCTAATATTTATATACCAAGATACTATATATCTTAGTCAAACAGGATCAACTCTAATCTAAGAATTAAAATATCAAGTTGTATCTCGTTATTCGTATATCAAAATCTACGACACGCAAATCGAGATAAGATAATCAACGATAAAGTTAATAATATTGTCACAGTGATCCACATGATCATCTTGTCAATTTCAGCGATGTGAGATCACTGGAATCGACTGATCTTAGTTTCGTTGTACTAATTCCGAAATACAAACTTAATAAGAATTAATTATAATAAAATATAATACACAAAGAAAATATCTACAAACATTGTCGGATGATGAAATAAATATCACGAACGTGTCCAGAATGGTCAAATCATCTAGGATAGCCTATCCATAAGTCCAATTTGGACACAGGGACAAAAAGATAATTTCGGGTAAAACGGTGTCCGTATCGGACTCGTTTTGCATCGAAAAATATGCAAGGATACCATTCCACTAAACCTAACCAATTATATGTCCACGAATCTAGAATGACGATACGAACCCAACGGTATATCTAGAATTGGATTCCGTTGACCCGATCTCAAATTAGTCCGTTGACCAGAACATTGAAATTTTGATTTGCACGAAAAAGTATGTCGGAGCCAATGTCCTCAAAACTCAGCAAATTATATGTCAACTAGTCCAGAATGATGATACGAACTCAACGGTATATCCAGAATTGGATTCCGATGAGCAGATGTCAAAAAATCCCGTTGACCCGGACTGTGGGACCCGCTTTGTACCGAAATGCGTGCCAGGGCCAACGTCCTCCAAATCTAACAAACTTTATATGAAAACATGACAGAACGATGCCAAAGTCTATTGGTGGTGTCAGAAATTGAAACCGGAGTCTCGGGTTCAAAAGTAGAATTTAACAAGTTGAAAATTACGAATTCGGACGGCCAACTTTGACGTCAAATTCAACCAATCAAACGTGCTCACAATGAAATGAAACTTAAGAGGTAGAAAGAGGGTTATACCAGCTGTGCATAGGAACTAGTGGTATGCCAGACGGAGCTACGATAGAGGAGATACGAACCGATAAAGTTGGCTCGACAAAACTGTCCAAAAATTATACAATTTAAAGCGTCAACTTGGTGGCCGATTTTGATGTATCAAACGACAAAATTAATAGACGAAACTTGAGAGGAGTGAAGGGTATATACCGAGATCGTGACAGAGAAAAGAGTTTGCCGATCCAATGGTCGGATTTCTCGAAAAATGTGCACGAAGTTGCTACTCCGAAACACGATTTCTGAGTTGATTTCGAGCTCACGCCGACGGAATCCCGGGCCAAATGCACGAATCGGCTCCGATACACGTCGAAGAGGGGAGCGGTGACCGCTGAGGTGTACCTGGGGGATAACCCAGCCTGGACGGGGCAGCCACGGCGGCCGTGGCGCCGACGGCGACGCCTGTGCGCGGCTACTTCCACTGCCATTGTCGGCTACTACTGGTGTAATTGCTCGCTGCTGCCAGCCATGGCGGTGACGGCGACGCAACCAGGGGGTATGGCAAGGGGTCGTGGTGGTACGACGGCGATGGTGGAACTCGGTGGTGGTGGCGGTTGAGGGTGTGGTGGTGATGATGACGATGTTAATGGTGGTGGTGGCTTGATGAAGAAGAAAGAGGAGAAAAAACTCGGGGTGCTGGTGGAGAAGGCGGCTGGAGAGGGATCTACGGTGATGGAGTGACTATGCTCGGCCAGGGAGGAGCTGTGCTCGGGAGGAGGATGAATGGAGGAGCACGAGTTTAGATGGTCGGCTAGAAGAGAGGAAAGGAGAAGAGGCTGTGGAAAAAGAGAGAGAGAGAGAGAATGAGTTGTATAAATAAGAGGGGAGAGAGAATGAATGTTAGAGAGAGAGAGAGATTCTCTTGAGTTTTGGGCGAGCTATAATAGAGGGGGTTTGGGAGAGAGTGCCAAGTGTGATGGAGGATTAGGATTGATGGATAGAAACCAAAGGCTAGGATTTTATGTAGGGAATAGATCATTCTTTAGAAAATTAAATCAAGGGGTTATCCATGAATTTTTAAAAATAGGTAGAGTAGGTATTTAATATTTTGTAGGAAAAAGAGTGTGTGCGTGTCCATAAGGGGGTAACATGAAGCTTGGACTGGGTTTGGTTGAACCGGGTCAGTCTAAACGGACTTGGTGCTGGTTTAATTTTTAGGTGTTTATTATCATGGATAAATAAGTAGCATGCAGGGGCTCAAATAAATGGAACACAAGTGTTAGGTGGGTCGTAGGCTTCATGTGGGCCATGTCCATATTTTGGGTCGATTAGGTTGGATCGATATCGGGTCCCAAAATTAAACTGGAAGTTAGGTCACATTTTATGGTAGATATTTAATTAGCCTAAATTGACCCAAAAGTTGTACGAAGCAAATGAAGCACAAGATGGTGTGTCTGAGTGGGACACGAAGGTCATGGGTATAGGGTGTCTCGAGTAGGTCATGCATGTGAAGTTGGTTTCAAGAAAATTATAGCCTTGTGCTCCTAAATTAAAAGTCACGGTGACGTGCATATGATGATCAAAGATAAAAGTGGGAAAATCAATTAATAATTAATTAATGATCAAATGGTCTAAATTGACCCGAAGTTGTGTGAAGCAAAAAAGTATAAGGGAACAAGTTTGGGTGGGACATGATATATCAATATGAAGGTAATCTTGTCTACTACACACTGATGAAGAGAGTTTCCACAGATTGGCATCCCTGACGCTCCAGAAGTCAAAGTCACAGAAAAGAACAATTAATCAAATAATACTATCTATTGCAAATAATTGATTTATAAAATTGAAAAAAAAGTCCTAAATTTAGGAGGCTTACAACCTACCCACCTTATAAAAATTTCGTCCTCGAAATTAAAAATCATCTAATAGGTCAAGCTAAAACATGCAACTGCTATGGCTACAGTACCCAATCTGCTACCCTTGTGATCATCTATGTTGTTTCTCTCTACAGGTATTTTGGTCCAGGTTCAACAAACTTATTTCATTTAAAACTATGTCATTTTACCCCTTAGAATCTAAGCACAAGATTCTAGTCCTTAATCTGTAGTCATAAAATATAATATTTCATTACTCCTTCTTAGATACCTTAAAACCAATCTATACTATCAAACTAATCATTCTTAGTCCACTATAGTCAGTCACTCATATCTTTCCTATAAGCTTAACCCAATAAATCCCTAGAAAAAATATACTCATCACAATCACACATAATAACATATTATAGTTACACTACAGAATCTGTTAATAAGGTCTGGCTATCCAATCATCAAAAATAGAAGGTAACAAGGGCCTAAGACTGGGTCTAGCAATCCATATCAATATTCGGACAAGGTAAGGGTCAAGCAAGACATGAAATATTGTTAAAATATTTCTAAGAATAGTAAGAGGCCAAACGAGATGTATAGGATGTAGTCGAAGTAAAACTCAAGAACTATATACCTCCATAATTATGTCACATGAAGTTACTATCGCGCTAGTGTGCATCAGACTGTGATTAACTTCCTTGTTCCATAATACGACGGATGGCTGCAGTGTACAGCTGCCATGCCAGATAATATAGGTTCCTAAACTTAACTTGGCTAAACCCGTAAAATATTTCCAAATAATTTTTGCAAAATAAAGGAGAAAATATTAGTCAAAATACTTAGGGAGTGGTCCAAGTAGAATTCGAGAAACATATTTGACCATGATACCGTTATCTGAAGTCATACCTCGCCAGTATTTTTTTGGATGCAAACTCCCGATTCCGTAATATAAGGATAAATATACTTTTCGAACCTTTCCTGAATCAACCCAGGAGGCACTTTCAACAATTATCGGGAAGGACAAGAAGAATTACCCAAGAGGTTAGCGAAGAAGAGTTTAGTCAAATCATAGGAAAGATGGAACACAAAACAATTATGTTGAGAAAATCTTACTTGTGGCTGTAGATAGACAGAGTTA
The DNA here is from genome assembly GCA_029216955.1 of Iris pallida. Classification (NCBI taxonomy): domain Eukaryota; kingdom Viridiplantae; phylum Streptophyta; class Magnoliopsida; order Asparagales; family Iridaceae; genus Iris; species Iris pallida. The sequence continues at coordinate 14,488,479 of JANAVB010042018.1, forward strand.
ACCAAGACGGGAAAGAATGAGGATAAGAATTTATTCTTGCTCATCCGGTCATAACGAAGTGATTCGATTTAAGATATAATCTGATAACCATATACGTCTTCTTGAAATTATGTTGCCAGAATTTTTGCCACGCCAGTAAGCATAGCTGCAATAAACGATAGAGTCCATAACTAAGGTATACACCCTAAAATCATGTCATCTGGAATTCTTACCACGCCAACCGGTATGGCTGCAAGAAAATCCAAATTTCATAACCAGGATAAGCATATCTAAAATCAGGCTCTATGTCCTTGTCATGCTAGCTTGTATGGTTGCGATAAATTCTAAACTCCATAAATAAAGCAGACATTTACCTTATCAGGATATACCTTAATTCAATCCACAAAATTTTTCTCGATGCAAGATTAAAGTCAATCAGGAATCAAAATCAACAACAAATCAAAGAAGTGTAAATGGAGGCAAGTGGGAATAGACTCAAGAGTTTTCGAAATAAGATTCTCAGGGGTTATCCCTGGAATCTATCAAGAGTTCCTAACTGTGATTGAGCAACTCCCACATAACCTAGAACATATATCCTAATAGAAGGCTCGTAGCAGCGCTCTAAGTCAAGCACCACTACGAAATTGTACTAGTTGCGACTCTGACCTGCATGGGCCCCCACAAAAATGTGTAACGACCCGCACCCTGATTAGGGGCACGAGTACGTGGTTACGTCCAGTCTACACCGCAGAATCGATAGTAGAATGCTGTATAGGTCGTCTATAAATACTACAACTAGACAAAATATAAGGGTACCTGTCATCTCCGTACGGAGGTATAATATGGCATAACTCAATCACAAGACAAACTCGGATAGATATCCTGAAATGGAAATATGATAGAAGGGAAAACAGGAAAGGAGTTCAAGATCCAACACAAGATCAGAGATATAAACACATCACAGAAACTCAAAATATAATATAAAAACTACAGTCTGAAAACACTAGCTGGATCGTAGTCCAGGAAAACCTATCTAACAGTCTAAACAGGGACTATATCATCTACGGGCTCCAGGGGTAATGTCTTATCAAACTCTATCCTGGACATAACCGTAAAAGGTAGAGCAATCAGCTAACATATACTCTGTAAACATCAACGGTTATCCTGTGAAAAAAATGAGCAAGTACAAGCACCAGCAGCAGTTCCATAGGAATTGACAAATTCTATAAGAGACAATATAATGAAATACGAGACAAAATCAACAGAAAATATATAACATGATGTGAGTTCTGAATAGGACGACAATTTTTAGGATGACTTGGGAGCTATTCTGAAAGCCAAGTTACAACCCGTAAACTAAACAAGGACCGGGGTTGTAACCCTTCTCCTGAATAGAACTTAGCCTCCAATCACGGTTTAGCATAAGATCATGTAGAACATGTGCCATGAATTATTAGAGCATTATGTGATCGGCTAGGAAAAGTACAGGACAGGCTATCGACTTGGCCCGACAATCACATGAAAATCACTAGAAAGGGTCATGCCGGCCAACCTGGATAACGAGCACAAGGAATAAGATCTTGCCACACCCTACGTGAGGTGAGAGTGGCGTGAGCATAAGAATATAGTGACATGATGGTATTGATCACATAGTCCCTAATAATTTTCCATCCCCGAATAGTATAATAGATCCGGACATGACACGGAATTCTCTAAGAGGGTAGCTACTCCCTCTCAGGAACCGATGTCTATACAAGTACAGGGAACAAGACAGGAAATGTACCAATATACCAAGAAAATTCAGGAACAACATCTCATGTCATGATCCGATATATACTAGTCCGTGAACCATCGTGTCGGGAAATCAAGTAATACACTACAACTGAATCGGATATAGCAGATAACAAGACAATGAAAACTATCAGTGGATGTACTCGCCTGCGGTCCCGAGCTGTCAAATGGGGTCGATGCTCAGAGTGATGCCACAAACCTAAAGATGAGATATATATATAAGCTAATTAGGGTTCAACAGTGTTAGGCAGGATTATATAGTATAAGCTATATAATCTAGGTCAATCTCAGTCCAACTAAGTCAAACTAGGTCACACTGAGTCACACAAGGTCAAACAAGGTCACAGGAAGGGTCAAACTAGGTAATGTTGACTAACAGTTGACTTTTGGTCAACTGGTCAACTCTATGTCAAACTAGGCTAATGTTGACTAACAGTTGACTTTTGGTCAAATGGCCAACTCTGGTCAACCGAGGTCAAAACTAGCCTAAGCATACTATTCCTAACATTTACCTACCAAGATACCATATATCTTGGTCAAACAGGATCAACTCTAATCTAAGAATTAAAATATCAAGTTGTACCACGATATTCGTACATCGAAATCTACGACACGCAAATCGAGATAAGATAATCAACGATAAAGTTAATAATATTTTTGATGAGCCGACATCAAAAAGTCCCGTTGACACGGACTATAGGACCTGCTTTGCACCGAAATGCGTGTCAGGGCCCACGTCCTCCAAATCTAATAAATTTTATATAAAAATGTGCTAGAACGACGCCACGAGTCTAATGATGGTGTCAGAAATTGAATCCGGAGTCTCGGGTTCAAAAATAGAATTTAACAAGTTAGAAATTACGAATTCGGACGGCCAACTTTGGCGTCAAATTCAACCAATCAAACGTGCTCACAATAAAACGAAACTTAAGGGGTAGAAAGAGGGTTATACCAGCTGCACATAGGAACTAGTGGTATGCCAGACAGAGCTGCGATGGAGGAGATACGAACCTACGAAGTTGGCTCCACAAATCTGTCCAAAAATTATACAATTTAAAGCGTCAATTTGGTGGCCGGTTTTGATATATCAAGCGACAAAATTAACGGATGAAACTTGAGAGAAGTGAAGGGGTATATAATGAAATTGTGATGGAGAAAGAGTTCGTCGATCCAACGGTCGAATTTCCTAAAAAATGCGCACAAAGTTGCTTCTTCGAAACGCAATTTCTGAGTTGATTCCGAGCTCGCGCCGGCGGAATCCCGTGCCAAACGCACGAATCGGCTCTGATACACGTCGGAGAGGGAAGCTGTGTCCGTTGAGGTGTGCCTGGGGGTTCGCCCAGCCTGGGCGGAGTATCCACGTCGACCGTGGTGCCGACGACGGTGCCTGTGCGCGGCTACTGCCGCTACCATTGTCGGCTGCTGCTGGTGCAGTTGCTCGCTGCTGCCAGCCATGGCGGCAGCGACGGCACAGCCAGGGACACAACGAGGGGTCATGGTAGTACAACAGCAATGGTAGAACTCGATGGTTGTGGCGGTTGAGGGTGTGGTGGTGATGATGACGATGTTAATGGTGGTGATGGATTGATAAGGAAGAAGAAGAAGGAGGAGGAGGAAAAACTCGGGGTGTTATTGGAGAAGGCGGCTGGGAAGGGAGCTGCGGTAATGGAGTGGCTATGCTCGACCAAGAAGGAGTTGGGCTCGGAAGGATGATGAATAGAGGAGCTCAGGTTTAGGTGGTCGGCTAGAAGAGATGAAAGGAGAAGAGGCTGTGGAAAATGAGAGAGAGAGATAGAGAATGAGTTGTGTAAATGAGAGGGGAGAGAGAATGAAAGTTAGAAAGAGAAAGAGATTCACTTGAGTTTAGGGTCGGCTATAAGAGAGGGGGTTTGGGAGTGAGTGCCAAGTGTGAGATGGAGGGTTAGGATTGATGGCTAGAAACCAAAGGCTAGGATTTTATTTAGGGAATGGATCATTCTTTAGGAAATTAAATCAAGGGGTTATCCATGAATATTTTAAAAATAGGTAGAGTAGGTATTTAATATTTTGTAGGGTAAAGAGTGTGTGTGTGTCCATGAGGGGGTAACATGAAGCTTGGACTGGGTTTGGTTGAGCCGGGTCGGTCTAAACGGACTTGGTGCAATAAATGGTTTAATTTTTAGGTATTTATGATCATGGGTAAATAAGTAGCATACGGGGCTCAAATAAATGGGACACAAGTGTCAGGTGGGTAGTAGGCTTCATGTGGGCCATGTCCATATTTTGGGTCGACTAGGTTGGATCGATGTCGGGTCCCGTAATTAAACTGGAAGTCAGGTCACATTTTACGGTGGATAATTAATTGGCCTAAATTGACCCAAAAGTTGTACGAAGCGAATGAAGCACAAGATGGTGTATCTGAGTGGGACACGAAGGTCATGGGTGTAGGGTGTCTCGAGTAGGTCATGCATGAGAAGTTGGTTTCAAGAAAATTACTAGCCTTGTGCTCCTAAATTAAAAGTCACGGTAACGTGCATATGATGATCAAAGATAAAAGTGAAAAAATTTATTAATAACTAATTAATGATTAAATGGTCTAAATTGACCCGAAGTTGTGTGAAGCAAAAAGAGTACAAGGGAACAAGTTTGGGTGGGACATGATATATCAATATGAAGGTAATCTTGTCTACTACACACTGATGAAGAGAGTTTCCAGAGATTGGCATCCCTGACGCTCCAGAAGTCAAAGTCACAGAAAAAAATATTTAATCTAATAATAATAATCAAATAATACTATCTATTGCAAATAATTGATTTATAAAATTGAGAAAAAAATAAGCCCTAAATTCAGGGGGCTTATAAATCATCACGAAGGAAGGAAGACATGGCCTTAGCTAGAGCACCTGCAAAAATCACGAAACACACACCTGGAGAGATCACCAGGTCCTCAGAGGGACGTAACAAGATACAGGAAGGACATGCCATTTATAACTGCAAATGTAAATACTATAAACTACAACACAACTAGGTCCCTAACCCTCTATTTCATATGTACTTTGAGGACAACGTTCTACGCAGGGGCTGTAGGATCAGCAGAGTAAATAAAGAGTGGCAGTAGGTAGTGCTCATCCGAGTCACTATCGGCCATGGGCAGTAAGTAGCGCTCATCTAAGTTGCTATCGGCCCCGGGGCAGAAGGTAGTGCTCATAAGAGTCACTATCGGCCCACAAATGTGTGTAAAAAATAAATATAACCCCTATGCTAGTAGCTGTTCCCTCCCCCCAATGATATTATACATGCATCGTAACCACGACGCACCAACACATGTCACTTCCACAATACTGTTTTATAATAGATAACTGTCAAGTCTTCTAACATGCATCTATTGACAGTTATTCCTACGTATGTGCACGGGTGATCAGCCAACACGCAAGTGACCAATACATAATACTCATAACTCATACACAACTCGTGATACAATCGTGACAAGTTTAATGAAATATACTAAGTTGACGGTAGTCCCTTAATTCTAAGTCCACATGCAAGAAGAAAATAATAAACAAGAAATATAGATATAATAACTGAAATAAAATGCAACTAAATGTAAGTAGTAAGATGGCAAGGTATCTTGCCTGGTGGGTCGCCTGGGGTGGTGCGATGCTCCAACAAGTCCTGTTTGTCCAACAGTCAAGGTCGATGAGTATGTCCAAATTTGTGGAAAAATAGGAGATGATCGGTCATGCTCGACACTTGACGATAGTTAAAAATTTTGTGAAAAAAAGGTATTTTGTACTTAAAACATATTTTGGTAGTTTCTAGAAAACACTTTTAAAATCTAATAACTTTTTTTTGGATAGAAAATAATTTTATCAAAATACAATTTATAGATAGGGAACTATTATTTTATTAGAAAAAATAAATTTTACGATGATACTTGAAGATATATTTGAAATTACATCTTATTTATTCAAAAAAAACTACAAGTCATAAATAGGGTTTAGGTGGAAACTGTATTAAAATATGTAAATATTTAAAAATACTTCCTAATCATTTATACCAAGAGTATATCTGATCAGATAGATATCCATATGAGTAGAGAAAAATATTTTAGTATATAAAAAAACTATTTTGAAATTTGATAGAAATATTTGTTAAGTTTCTGAAATAACAATAGTGCAAACAACAATATTTAACAAAATAATAATAATGATAATAATGATAATGATAATGATACTTGAAATGCTAATGCAAAAATAATGAGGAAAAAGAAAAGTAAAACAACACAGAGAAAGAAAAAATAAATAAAACAACAGCAATAAGCAGCAGCTGTTGCTCCTCTCTTCAGTTTTACGAGAGAGAGTGTTAAGAAGAAAAGAAAAAATATAATCATAAAAGCAGAGTAAAGAAGAGTTAAAAATTGAGAGAGAGAGAGAGGAAGACGAGGAGAGAGGAGGAAGAAAGAGGAAAGGGGGAGATTACCGGAGGGGGATTCTCACCGACGGGAGAAGTGGCGCACGGGGTCCGGCTGGGAGGAGGCGGTGGCCGGGCTGAGCTCAGCTGAGGGGTTCCTCGGCGTGGGCAGAGGGATGCCTGCGACGGGGTTGCCGGCCCAAGTTCTGGTGGCAGATCCATCGGCACGACGGAGCTCGTAGAGGCTGGCACCCGACGGAGGAAGTCGCACGGCTCCGGCGCGCGCGGAGGGGCGGTCGGCTCACGGCTATGGGGAGGCACGGGCACTAGGTGCCGGAGGTAGCGGCCAGCGGAGGGAGCGGCGTCGGCGGACGTCCCGACGGCGTGCATGCGCGGGTGGCGCTCGGGCACAGCGCTCGAGGTCGCCGGGGAACGGTAAGGCGGCGCTCAGGTTAGGTTTCACTTCTTCTTCTTCTTCTTCTCCTGGTGATGGAGTTAAGTTCGTGGTGGTGCCGGCGATGATGATGAGGGGGTTGGGATGATGATGGTAACGGTTTTGGGGGTTGATAGTGGTGGCTGTGTGTTTTTACGATGGTGGGGATGCTACTGATGTTGGTCTGATTGGTCGAAGACTGTGTTGGGATTGACCGAGGTTGGCGCGTGGTTGCGGCTAGGTTGTCGAATGTTTAGGCACAGGTGGGGGTGGTGTCAGAGGAGCGGAAGGCTGGGTTGTCGGGCTGTTGGTCGACGGGAGTGGGGATGATGACATTGTGGTTTTGAGCGTAGAAGCCGCGGTGGTAGGGAAGGTCGAGTATGGACAGGAAGGAAGCGATATGGTGGTGACGGTTGTGGTTGCTGGGGAGTTGTCAGAAAGAGCGACGAGGACGCGAACGGCAGTAGGATGGCCGAGGCCACGTGAGGCGGTGTTGTGTCGGGATAATGATGACGGTGACATGATTTGTGTTATCGTGTCGGGGGCTGTCCTGACAGGACAGAGAAGGGTCGGAGGTTGTGTCCTGCGAGACATGGGAACAAGGTTGTGTTCGGCATGTCGGACACGGAAAAGAATGATGTATATGTACTAAAAAATATAATAGATGTAGGGAGGCACAGACACGATGCACAATGGGGTAGAAATTTGGTGTTGTGGAGTTCATGGAAAAAGAGGGCAAGTACCTCTCCTTTTATAGGAGGTGGGAATCCCATTAGGATAAGGACTAGGATAGTTTAAACGCCCATAAGATAATTTCATAATTAAATTCAAATTAATTTAAACTCGTTTTAAACCATCTTGAATTTAAAGCTATTCAAAATAAGTCAATAAAATCTTTTCAAATGTAAATTATCACAATCAATTAAATTTAAACCAAAACACTATTTTAAAATACTTTTTTGACTAATAAAATATTAATATGGAATAAATTTTGAAAATACAATGAATTTAAAGTCATGTATCTCGTATGTAAAAGATTATTTATGTAAAATATTATTTTTGAAATTATAAGTTATATTTGTATAATAAAAGTAAATATAGCTCTTTTTATATTAAATCAATACGGTTTGTAAATCGAATAATAAAGATAATATAAGTAAATAAATAAAATATTTACCATATGAAATTTGAATTCCATAATAAAATATTTTTATAAAATATGTACCTCGCACATATTCGTACTCGACGAGCAAATACAAAAAATGCGAACTCGTACGCGACGTATAAATACGAAAAACAAAATTAACATCAAAAATAAAAATTGTAGTAAAAATTTAGGGGGTTTACAATTAGAAAGACAATGAATGATAAATGTTGCATAGAAGTAAAATGAACATGTTTGGTAATGATAGCGAGTGGGCGAGCTAGCTCCCCACCAGTGCATAACAATGTACTGATAACCCCACAGATTTCTTATAGGGTGCAGGAGACGTCGTCGAGTGCGGAGCTTCCTTCGAACATGCTAAGTCACGGAGCTAACTATAGAGCCTTGGGGTATTGCAAAGGAGCTGAAGTACCATATACAGGACACACACTACTAAAATAACCCCTTTTAGCGACGTCAGAAGACGTCGCTAAATAAGGAAAATCTGTCGCTAAAAGCTATTTGCGACGTATTTAGCGACAAAAATTGGATGTCGCGTATAGGCATGTCGCAGATGACAATTTCGTCGTAAAACGTCGCTATTTGCGACGTCACATTTCGTGTCTCTAGACGTCGCCAAATGCACGACAGATAGCGACGTAAGGTTACATCGCCAAAATAGCGACGTAGAGCGACCACTTTGCGATACAGTAAACTTTATATATGATGACATGGCATGGCAGCCACGTGTGCACTTTAGCGACGCCTAGCGACAAATTTAGCGACGTTGGCTCTTAGGTTGTCATATCCCACGTCCGCAGTTTAGCGACTTCTAGCGACGTTACGTCACTATTTAGCGACGTATAGCGACGTGTACTTTCCGTCGATGTACGTCGCAGAACGTTGCTATATGTCGCAGATATTTAAAAAAATTAAAAAATATAATTGGTATTTTTGTTATGCTGTGTGTCTGTGTTTACAGTGTGTGTGAAGAGCAGTGTTCGAACCATCGACAGTTTCGCTTACTGTTCTATGTTTTATCTTGGATAGAAAGAGTAACAGTGCAGGGTGCACTTCTCAGAGCTTCCTCTTTACGTCCTTCACCTTCTCGGGAACCTGGACGTGAAAATGAAGCTCTCAGAAGTACACCCTGAATTGTTGCTCTTTCTATCCAAGATAAAACATACAACAGTAATCGAAACTGTCGATGGTTCTGAACACTGCATTTCACATTCACTGTAAACACAGACACACATCACCACAAAAATACATATTATATTTTTTTAAAATTTTGGCAGCACCTCCTTTGTATATCCGATCATTGCTTATAACCCAGCGTAGGTATATTTGTCATCCCCGTCGCAGATATCATACAGTAAATATCACAATAAAAATAGGAGACAGTGCAAAGTAAAAATCACCGACACACATCCTCACAAATATCAAAATAGAGTCAAATAAAAATGGAAGATGATAAAAAGTCTCCCACCAAGTGTATAAACAAAAGTGTACCAATAAACAATTTGCCCATAGGGCCAATACATACAAGTTATAAAAAAATCAATAAAATTACTGCGGACCCCTGCCGCGCAATTGGGATAGAATGTAGTCATACTGCTCCTAGGTGAGCTGCACCGTAGGGGCAGTAGGAGGCAGTACAATATCTGGAGTCGACGCCGTTGATGGACCGGGAGGACGTATCTGCTCCAGCTCTCGCAGTCGCTCACCATAAACAGCAAGGGTACTCACCACCCTCTCAGAACTCGCCTCAAGCGAAGCCGAAACCTGAGTGAGTGAGGCAGACATGCTCCTCTGCGATCCCTCCAGCTCGACCTGTCTACGCTCTGTACGCTGCGTAGACTCAGTGAGCGTGTGCAAGATGGCAGCTGTAGCCTGATGCAGACTCATCAGCTCTTGTATACTGCGCTCGACCGCATCATATCATCCGGTGACGATCGGAGGGTCGGATCGTCGCTCGACTGCATCAGAAATCTGCTGCTGCAACTCGCGACGTAGCTCCTCGATCTGACGACGAACATCTTCAGCTCGTAATGACGCCTGCAAAGCCGGAGACTACGCACTGACAGAGGGGGCCCGGGATGACTCCGAAGCCAAATACGCGTCGTAGGATCCCGTACCGTAGTACGTACCCTTTTAAAGACCGCCAACGGCGGTCATCCAGAACTCGTCCGGCGATGGAAACATAGGCGGCTGGGAGGAACTACCAGCCCCTCCCTCTGCTGGCGCACTAGCAGCAGCAGCCGCCTTCTCCTGTAGCCGAACAAACTCGCCCTAGAACAATATTTGCTAACGTGTAAGTGTTTGCTAAAGTCTATATTGATATCTATTTTCCTGTTTTCTAAATTATAGTAAATTAATATAAAGAATAGAACGTACATATGCCTGCGTCACCCTCTCGTCAATGAACTCTCCAGCCCTCCGATGGGTGACCAAGAAGACGGTCACCATGTTCGGGTCCTCACCCTTTTTTACCTGTTGAAATATATTATCTATTATTAGTATTAAACATTCTATCGAACTATATATAAATTAATGTCTGTCATAGGAAACGTACCAGACGACGAAAATACTCCGTTATTGGAATGGAGCCACCACACCACTTACCGGCGCTCGACCGCGCTACCTTGGCCTTGTCAGACCGCTCCTGGTACTTGGGCTCGCTGAATCTAGCCTTCATCGCAGCCCACTGCTCTAGCGTGATCCAACCATGGATCGGCTCTCCGGAGCGATCATGACACTTATGGTCGTGGATCGTATCACGGATGAGCTTGGCTGCGACGGCAGAAAATTGGCCCTCGATCCTCGCCGCCCGGTGTGGTGGATAGAAATAGGTCCTCTACAAGAAGTAAAATACAAAAGTTGTATAATATACACAAATGATTATTAAAATTTAAAAATAAACAAATTTTTTACCTTGAAGTGGGCGAACCAAAATGCCTTCCTATCTGCGGGAGCATCTGAGTAGTTAATCCAAGGCCCACCATAGTTTTGCCTCAGAAATACCTCCAGCTGTCTCTGTACTGCAGAAGGCCGATACCTATACAATAATAATTCTCATGAATATATATGTACATATAATCATTTGAAAAATATATATTAACTAATTAACTTACTTCATAGGCCCGTTCGTCCAAATCTCCATACGCATCTCGCCCGGGAGAGCGCATGGAGGGTCGCTCTCACCTCCTGCCTGGACAGGATCAGTCTGATCGCCATCCTCCATATGTTCGACGTGGGCTCCCTCCATAGAGCCGTCGACAGGAGGAATGCTGGAAGGGGGATCAGGGATGCTGGACGCGGGATCAGGAAGGCTAGACGACGATGGAGGAGTCGCCAACCTGCTGGAACTGTCCTGTCTCGGTAATGGACCGGGAACAGAATGGTACAATAGCGTACTCGGAGATGAGGATGAGGGTACGAAATCTCCATCCCCAGCCCGAGGCTGACGGGAATGCCTAATATAAAATCCTCCGCGTTGTCCTCTTGGTCTAGTCATACCTGATAATAACAAATGACAATAAAACAAAAAACATATTTATATGATATACATCACAGATTTTTGAAAAATATCATAGTCACAGATAAAAGTGTCAATAATGTGTCACTGAAGTGTCACAGATTTATATGATAGAAGTGTCACTAAAGTGTCAAATATGATGATAAAACAAATGTACAGATTTAATCCTCTTCTAAAAATTCATCTAGTTCATTTAGCTCATCTAATTCTTCTTCTTCTTCTTCCTCCTCTACATCTTCACTTTCATCTGCATCTTCCTCTTCAGATAATTCTATTTCTTCTAACACAATTAGATGTGTAATGAGGAACTTCCGTCGTGTCCACTTCTATAATATTTGTTACAAGAGTTAGTTTATCCTCTTGATAAGCTATATCGTCAATCTCAAAGGTATTTCTAGCTTTGGTCTTGCATACTGCCCACCAGTCCGACCTTGTTGTTCCCCGTTTAGGATAACTTGTGAAGTACACGAGCTGAGCCTGACTTGATAGGACAAATGGTTCATAGGCTTGATATCGATGCCGATAGTTTATATGAACAAGACCGTGCTTGTCTACTTTTCAACCTTGACCTTCAATCGGATCGAACCAATCAGACCTGAATAACACAATCTTAGCAGGCTCTATTCCATAACTATATGTCAGCTCCACGATCTCCCGTAGCACGCCATAGAAATCGCTGCCCGCATCAATATCTTTGTAGTTCGAAGATCTGATACACAAACAGCTATTTTTGGTGGAGTCGAGATCCACAAAGTTGTCTCTAATCGGGCTAGTTGTTGACTTGAACCTAAACCCATTAACACAGTAGCTTGGCCATATTTTTGCAGCATAAATTGGTCCCTTGGCTAGCGTTCTAATAGACTCATTATCAAGTCTTGCGTATGGACGATCGACCTAAATACCACGAAAGAAGCAATTAAGCTCATTCTCAATCAAGTGCATATACAGAAAGGTAATTACAGAGTTCTCAAGTCTTACATATGCACTCAACCATGATGGAAAATAACGCCTCGTTTCTGGAAGCTCTCGTTCTATTAGTTGCAACATGAGCCTTGAAATACATCGAACAAAAGTTTGTAATCTCCTCGAGAACTTAGGCTTCACAAATAGAACCCTCGACCCGTGCCTTATTTTTCACCTTTCTTTTTAGGTGATTCAAATGTCGCTCGAACGGGTACATCCATCGATATTCGACGGGTCCACCAACATATGTCTCATAGGATAGATGAATCAACAAATGCTCCATAGAGTCGAAGAATCCAGGAGGAAACACCCTCTCTAGCTTGCATAGTGTTATCGTAATGTCCTTCTCTTGCTTTTCTAGACGATCAACGAGTAATTTCTTAGAACAAAGATCCCTGAAGAATATGCTAAGCTCCGTCAATGGATCCCAAACTATCTGCGGTAAGAATTCCCGAAATACAATCGAAATTAACCTCTCCATGAATACGTGACAGTCGTCGCTCTTTATACCCGTCAATTTTTTTTCCTTCGGATCGACACATCTTCTCAAATTTGACACATATTCGTCTAGAAATTTTAGGCCCTGGATCCACCGACAAAGTCTCACTTTATCCTCCTTGTCCAGCGAGAAAATTGACTTCGGCAGGAACTGTTTTCCATTCTGCTTTATCAAATGCAACGCAGGGCATTTGCATATTTCTTCTAAGTCCAACCTGGCCTTGGGATTGTCTTTCGTTTTTTCTTTTACGTCCATCACAGTATTAATTATGTTATCAAACACATTCTTTTCAATATGCATGACATCAAGATTATGTCTGATCAGATTGGTACTCCAGTATGGTAGATTCCAGAATATGCTCCTCTTTGTCCAGTTATGATCTCTACCAAATCCATCGCACTTGTACCCAGCTGTAGGATCTTCGATAGCACTTGGAAAATCTCTAACCTCCTTCCATATCGTGGCTCTGCACCATCTTGGCGGTGGATCACCCTTCTCTACAACGTCGGCACGGAATGCATTCCTGTTCCTTCTGAACGGATGATCTTTTGGCATAAATTGCCGATGACAATCAAAGAAGTACGGTTTTCCTCCGTGTTTCAAGCGTAAAGCCTTACTACGGTCCACGCAATACGGACGTGAGAGACGGCTATGAGTGCTCCATCCAGATAACATTTCATAGGCCAAAAAGTCGTTGATGGTCCACATAAGGGTTGCCTTCATCTGAAAATTCTGCTTCCTGGAAACATCGTACGTGTTAGCGCCTACTTCCCATAACTGATTCAACTCATCTATCAAAGGCTGTAAGTACACATCAATGTTCCTCTTAGGATTGTTCGGACCAGGAATTACAATGGTTAGAAACATGTACTTAGTCTTTATGCACATCCAAGGCGGTAGGTTATATGGAGTGACAATCACAGGCCAGCACGAATACTGGGATCCCGAAAGACCAAAAGGAGTAAAACCGGCAGAAGATAGCCCTAACCTGACATTAAGCGGATCTGAAGCAAAATTAGGATACACTCGATCAAAGTGCTTCCACGCTTCTCCATCGGATGGGTGATCCAACACTCCTTCAATCTGTTCTCGCATGTGCCAACTCATATTTTCGGCCGTCTCTTTCACTATAAATAATCTTTGCAACCGCGGCGTTAAAGGCAAGTAGTGCATTGAATCGGTCGGTCTTCTTGTACCGGTAGACCTTCTTGTACTAGTTGTCTTATAGAGATCAATATCACAAAATTTGTACACATCTGCGTCCGTGTCGTCTTTGTAGTACAGTATGCACCCATTGCGACAAGAATCAATTTTTTCGTATCCCATCCAGAGCGATCTCACCATCCTCTTAGACCGGAAGAAGTCTTTAGGCAACTTAGCAGCCGCCGGCAAGATCTCTATAATCAACTCCAACACTCGGTTGTAGCATTCTTGCGATATATTAAAATCTGACTTAATGCTCAACAGTCTTGTAACCACCACCAACGGTGAATGATCCTCACAACCAGGATACAATGGAGTCCTTGTATTCTCTAGCAACTCTATGAACTGTGCAGCATTGGCGTTCGATGCCTCCTCAGCTGCATCATGAACGAAACTAGGCCCCGCAGCGTCGAAAACCATATTCATGCACCCGTCGTCGTATGCATGATTATCTGAAACAAAACTAGGTCCCGCATGCATATACGGCTCAATATAAGGCTCCGGTTCTGATGCTAAAGACACAAGTTCTCCGTGTGCGGTCCACTGATAGTAATTAGGCGTGAAACCCCTCGAGTACAAATGATATGTCACTTCCACTTCTGGATAATATTTTACGTTATGACATTTCACACACGGACACTTAATTTTGGTGTCGTCCATGTACTAAGGGAACACCTTAGTAAACTGCAGGAACTGCTCTACTCCCGCTATGTATTCATCCCACACACCACACATATCATCAGGACGACGATTGTACATACATGAACGATTTTGCAAGTAGTAATTCATATCCATTTGGAAATAATTCTGCAAAGATGGACACACATTATCCAACAGGCACAAATTCGTATATTATGTCTTATTATGGGACACACATTAGTAGCGGACAGTTACTAATAACAATGATATGCAATCTAGGTCAAACTAGGTTGTACTAAGTCAAACAAAGTCAAACAAGGTCAAGCTAAGTCAAACAATGTCAAACTAGGTCAAGGGTTGACCTACAGTTGACTTTGTCAACTCTTTGTCCAATCTAGGTCAGATGTTGACTCTACTTTGACTTTCAGTCAAAATAGTCAACCTTGGTCAAACAAGGTCAAATCTAAGTCAAATATCCTATTTATAGTCATTACCTACCAAGGCACCCTTTACCTTATCGCTATTGGTATCCCAATACCAATACCTTAAGTTGGTACCCTTTACCTTATCGCTATTGGTACCATTTACCTTATCGCTATTGGTATCCCAATACCAATACCTTAAGTTGGTACCCTTTACCTTATCGCTATTGGTACCCTTTACCTTATCGCTATTGGTATCCCAATACCAATACCGCGATAACATGGTTGGTACATTAAGGGTCTTTGACAAGATGACATGTTGCGAAAAAATATATCCTTATATATAGTTCTTCTACGGATTTTCTTTAACATTACGTAGGAGAACTATAAGGATATATCTTTTTGCAACATGTCACCTCCTCAAAGACCCTTAATGTGACAACCATATCACCCTCTCAGTCATATCCCTGAGCTACGATGTAGCTACAGACATTTAACATATCACGGTTTATAAAAATAACTAATAAATCTCTATCCCAACTAATAAATTAATATCCTACTTTAACATCTAATAACTCTCATATTCCTGCAGCTACGATGCAGTTGCAGACAGTTCCTTCTAACATAAACTAATATCCTAATCTAAACTAACCCTTTAACTAAAACTAATATCTAAATAATGCTAATCATGAACTGTACACTACTACCTAACATTCACATGAACTATCTATCTCAAACTCTCTATCATAACTAATTAATTAATATCCTACTTTAACATCTAATAACTCTCATATTCCTGCAACTAAAAGGCAAAACCATGGTATATACATGGTTTAAAGTATCGGCCGATACCGATCCGATACGGCCGATAACGATACGGTTTGGCATGTTTCGATCCGATACCGACCGATACCAAATATTGACCGATACCGACATTGGGGGTCTTTGTTCTGGTCAATTCAGCAAAACCAATCGGTAAGGGTAACTACTATTTCATATAATTTCAAAACTACCAAATGTATAAAATATACATTTTTAAATGTAAATAATTTATTAATAATTATTTGTTTTTCGATACCAAAGTCTGATACTCCGATACGATACCGCCGATACTACCGATATCGCCGATACCAATACTCATAGGAATAGTCCGATACCGATTCCGATACCGATATTGTGAACCTTGGTGTATATACATTGTATACATATATATTTATATATGTATTTGTGTGTGTATGTAAGTGTGTGAGAATATATATACATGTATATATGTAGATATGTGTATTTATATATATAGGTATATATGTATATATTGTGTGTGTCTGTGTCCTGTGTCCTGTGTCCTGTCCCCTGTCCCCCTCCCTCCTACCCCTGCACCCACCTACCCCTGCCCCCCTCCCCCTACCCCTGTACCCACCAACCCCTGCCCCCTCCCCCATACCCCCCTCGACAGCAAGACCCCACTCCCCTGCCCCCTAGAGAGCAAGACCCCTGCACCCACCCCTGCCCCCCTCCTTCTACCCCTGCACCCACCCCAACCCTCCCCTGCCCCCCCTCTCCCCTTCCTTGCCCCCCTCCCCCTACCCCTGCACCCACCCCAATCCTCCTCTGCCCCCCTCCCCTCTCCCCTGTCCCCCTCCCTCTACCCCTGCACCCACCCCAACCCTCCCCTGCCCCCTCCCCTGTCTCCCCTCCCCTGCCCCTGCACCCACCCCAACCCTGTCCCCCTCTCCATACCCCTGCACCCCCCGGGTACCCCTACCCCTCCCTCCACCCCTCGACAGTAAGACCCCTCCACCCCCCTGCACCCACCCCCACCCCTCTCTCCCCCCTCGACAGAAAGACCACCCCAGCTAGGGCTAGGGTTAGGGTTTACCTGAGGAGGGTGGCTTCGTCGGAGGATGGAGGCGGCGAGGAGGGTGGCTTCGTCGGAGGAGGAAGGCGGCGAGGAAGGCTCCTTCTTCGGAGGAGGGAGGCTGGTCGCCGGAGGGAGGGGTCAGCGTGAGAGCGGGATCGCCGGGAGGAGAAGGGGAGGGTGTCGCCGGAGGGAGGGGTCGCCGGAGGGGAGGGTCCGCCGGGGGGAGAGGGAGAGCGGGAAAAAAAATTTTGGGTGAAAATTTTGTAATTTCGATCGGGCCAGGAACCCTATATGAAATAAGACAGCGACGTATAAATTATACGTCGCTAAACGTCGCAATACAGCGACGTAAAAGGGACGTTCGTCGCAAAACATCGCCCGTCAGCGACGTAAAATATACTACGTCGCTACTCAGCGACGGAAAGCGACATGTAGCACAAGGAGTCGCTATAGGCAATTATCAGCGACGGCTTTTTCCGCCGTCGCTAATATACGTCGCTATTTTAGCATATTTTAGTAGTGACAATGTATCGAAACATCGCCATAAATCATTCCATGTTGTAAGCCACTTGGCCCGTCTTTTATGTTTCAGAGAGAGAGAGAGCTTGAGCGACTTGTAATCTCGGCCTAGCGCCGCTTGTAAACTTCTTGAATATCAATAAAGACGATTGAATTTGTTCCAACTTGTGTTCATTTACTTTTCGCTGCAAATGGGGACACTCTATGTGAAGCCCATGACTTTAATTTTATTTTTAATGTTCCTATTTTATATCGTTTGGTGAGCATTTTATTTTTAGTCCACAACTTGTTAATCATTTTTTTGTGTTATTAATTAATTACTAGTTAGTTATTTTTCAGTCCAATGATTTAAGCCCTGGAACCCACAACCCGAAGCCCAAACACAATAGGCTAACCATTCTCCCAGTCACCCGAGTCTCCCTCTCTGATCTGCCCAACCCGTGCCCACGTACTCCTCTCACTCTCCACTACGTAACCCTTAGGAGCAGAAACTCTCCCAATCCACAGAAACTTCATTTTTCCACCATCACAATAACTCTTCTATCTCCCTAACCGTTCCACCATTCTCCGATCCGAGACCACCACCGCGCTCTCCTCGCCGCCCTCTCCGATTACAGACCCCTCTCCCCACCTTTCGAGTCCGTTCTCACGCAACCCTGTGCCAGCCCGACAGCCCGGTGCCTTCCGTGCGTGTTCCTGTGCACGTGTCCCGTCTCCGCGTGTCCGTCCGTGTGCGTACACATGTCCGTGCTCGTCGTTTCCATCGTTCCCGGCGTTGTTCCGAGTCCGAGGCCTCCCCTCGGTACTCCTTCATCAAGCTTGGGTAATCCCTTTCCTCATTTTTTTCCATCTTCTGGTTGTTCACAGAACCATTTAGACCTTCTGGCCTTAGGTTAGTTTCTGTAGATTACTAAACTAAGTTCTGTGTTTTGACTATTTAGTTTCTGTGGTGTTAAATTAGCAATGTGGTAATAATATACATATTAGAAAACTTTATACATGCTTATTTGGTATTAATTGATTTATGGATTAACCTTAATAATTTAAAATATGGTTTAAATGATTTAATTGGTTTAAATAAAAGTTAGGATTATCATTTATTTTGTAATGTTAATTTGTAGAGATTCTAAACCTAATAAATGATTTAGTTATTTTATTTACAAAATAGTGGTGAATAATATTCATTTAAAAGTTATTATTTTAAATAAAAGTTTTGTTAAAAAAATTGTATTATAAATTATATATATTCTCCTTTTAAAATGATTTCTAATCAAAAAGGTTTATAAAGAGATTAATATAATAAAAACTAATATTTATTTAAAAATTATTATTTTGGCAAGAAAACCGTATTTTATACAAAAGTGCTATTTTAGTATTTAAAAAAATTATTTTCCCTTTATTACGAAAAATGGTTAAAAAATATATTTTCTAAGGGAAATCGTTTTATTAATATTGTTTGGTAAATAATTTCTCTTAATAATAAAATATTCATTAATGAATTATTTTGGTCTTGAATAACATTTTTAGTAACAAAAACCGAAAAATGATCTCCAGCTAATTAAAATATTAGAATATTAGTTTTGGAGGAAAATTATAAATTTGGTAAAATATTAATTTATTAAATATAGTTAAAATATTATTTTCCTTATTTTGTGAATAATAGTCAAAAAATGGGTTTTTAGTAAATCGTATTTTCGCGTAATTTGGTAATTACATAAAAATAATACTTTCTATAATACGATTAAATAATAATTTTCTTACCCTTAATTATTACGTTAAAAACTTGTATTTTTACTAAAACGATTATTTTGTAACTTAGTATCTAAAATATAAATATTTTTCAACGTTATTAACAAAATTTTGTTATTTTCAACCCGACCAGACTTAGTCCTAATTAACTAGTTGGCGTTGCCCTTAAGGATTAGAGTGTAATTATTTCTAGCTGCTGAACCTGGTGTTACGAATCTGTAGGTTCGGGACCCTAAGCCCAAACGGTTACCTGCTACTCGTCGTTTTCTACGTCAAGGGACTATCTGAGGCAAGTTACGGTTATGCTATCTTATATTTTAATTAGTAATTGTCAAGTTGCATGTTTAAACCATATTGCTACACGAAACCCTCTCCTAGGGTTCAAATATTGATTGATATTGATTGTGGGGATATTGGGAGAATAGTGTAGCATTTATGACCAATACCCCTCATATTGCATTGTTATTGTGCAAGATTACCCCTCTTACACACGGAGATAAGTCGTATCGCGTCGCTAGGATGCTATTGTACAACCCACGTCGGTCATAGACGTCACACATTTAAATCACATTGTTTCAAGTATTGAATTGTTAAATTGCTAAAAAATATTGTTTCAACTTTTTAGCTTGCACTTTTCTGTTATTATTTGAAATGTGAGGTACATACTCGTACTTGCTCCCTCCTGACTGGAGACCCAACATTTTTAGGTAACAACGACGAAGAGGAGCTGCCTTATTACTTTTTCTACGGACAGACTTGGGTCCCACGGAGGCTGAACCAGGAACCTCAGAACCCTAGAATGTTGGCTTAGCACTTTCTTTTATTTTTCTTTTCAGAAAACAGTTGTAATAATTAAATATTGTTAATATTTGTTATTTCAGACCCTTTTCCAATTCAATAAAATATTTTTATTTTCGTTAGATTTTTGTATGTTGTGTTTCACTGTTTGATACAGCTTACTGCCGCCGTCTCACAACGGTGCAGGCTGGGCATGATCCGACTAGACCCATTATATTAGGATCGGGTCGTGACATATTTTTAGTGGTGGCCCATGCAGGTCGATCTGTAAATTGGTCTAGTCGACTTAGTCTAGACCAGCATGCAGTCCTGTAAATTGACCTAGGCCTAGATGAGACTTTAGGAAAACAGACTCTAGAAACAACTAGAACACTTAGATGATATTCACCCTGTTACATCATAGGGTCGGAATTATATATTTAAAAATTTATTTTTGCTTGCTTATAGTTTCGTAGGTTACCTTGTTTATTATGTTTGTACCTAAACCTTTCAGATCATGACTTATGTTCCAAAGTTATTCCTTGTTGGCTTTGCTAAACCATTTCAACTTGACTTTCTTGAATCAATAAGATTTACCATTTAGCCCAACTTACCTAGCATATTCTCAAACTTTTCTTGGACAAGAAATTATTTTTCCAAATAATTTCAATAAAGATCTGTATTCTCTTAGTGATTTTGTCGAGAATATTCTCATTGGCTTCTTCTGCTCTACTCGAAGCTCTGATGCCTCTATCTTATCTTGTGTCCAACTCAATTAGTCAGAATCAGATTTGATCCATTCCGTAAGCTTAATCTTTGGAAAGGAAAATATCAGAGAACATATACTCCTCTGGACTTCAAACCAACCTCTTAATTCTCAAGAGATACTGGAACACATTTATCAGATAAATTTTTATGATTCCAGAAGAACGGACATCTACATCTTTTTCTATCATGATTAGAACTTTAGAACTCGTTTGAATTTTTCGGAAGCCCTTTGAAATTCTCATGGACAAAGTTGAAAAAATATTCAGGGGCCTAATATGGCTTCGTACATTTGCGTTGTAGTCATTTGTCTGAATTATGAAAATTGTGTGTTTACTGCAGCTAGTTGCGCACTGGTGAGACATAGACTCTAAGTTGAAGTAATTTTTGGTGTTCATAAGTTTTCAAATATTATTGAGACTATGTCCTAAATTCAACAAATTTTTCCTTATGTTGCTCAGCCATGAAATGGATAAAGTTGATAGACTACTCGGTAACCTATTATTATTCAAGTTATGGAGCCAAAAATTTACTGCAGTCAGGTGCACTCTGGCGAGGCATGAATTAGAGGCAAAGTGATTTCGGATATATTAGGTTTCCGAATATTGTTAAGACTATATCCATACGATATTTGTCCTTTTTGCACCATCAAATTATTCTGGCTTTTATCCGGTTAGAGGATTTGTATTTCTAGCGGTTGTCTCCACCTTCAGAAATATCTTATATGATTACATTCATGTCATAGTTATTCAAATCACTCTCGCTATCCTACTATTATACAACTTGTTGGCTTTTCCTGAGTCCCAAACCCTTATACCTTGTAACACCCAGTTTTTCAGATGAGGGTAATTTTGAAATTTTGTAATTATAATTATTATTTATTGATAATTATTTTATATTATAATTTTTGGTGATTTTTTAATCATTTTTAAACTATTTAAAATTATGACTTGTGATTTTGACATTTTACTATTGTTTGGTTTTAATTTCGAGGAATTTGTCACCCCCAGTTTTCAGGAACAGGGGTATTTTTGTTATTTTGTATTTTTAAAATATTTTTGAAATTTATTTTATTATTTATGATATTGTTTTTGGGTTATTTGAGTCTGGTTCGAATTTCAGCTCAATCCGACTTGAAACGGGGACCAGGGGGTAGTGTTGACTTTAGTGGACCCACACATTAGTTAGTCATGGTCCACATGATAGAAATATTTTAGTTAGAGGTTAGACTAATTATTATGGATAAGGTTAGTGTGATTAAAGACTTTAGAATGACTAATTTAGCCCCAACCAATTAGCCCTTTCCTAATACTAATAGAATAGGTTAGTGGGGGCATTTTGGACCTTACCATAATAGGACAAATAGCCCCATATGGCCAGCCACTTTGGGAGAGGATAGGCTCAAGTTCATTTCATTATTCTCATCCACACACTCTCTCTTGTTCTTCCCCAAATTTCTAGAGAGCAATCCCTAGCAATTTCTCCACCAAATCCTTCCATTTCGCCACCAAATCTTCTTCTTTCCTTCTCCATTCTAGCCAAGGAGGAAGCTACCCAAGTTTGGGAGGATTCGGAGCTCGTTCGTGTCCTTTTGGAATCTCTACGTGTCGGTGTCGCTCCGGGAAGGCTTTTTTTCGATTCGATCTACCGGGAGGTACAAATCCATTCTCCTTTTCATTTCCTCATGTATATAGGTCTATTTTGAACCCATAGAAATGACCCCTATGGTTGTATCTCCATTTGTGACCATTTTGTGTCCATTTGGAGGTCATAGGAGTGTCCTTTGTGTTGTGGTTGTGTCCATGTGGGAAAATCCCAAATTTGGACACACTATGTGTTATTGTTATGTATGAATGAATTATTACATGTTTAATCTCATATTTTTGTATTGGAGATGTGTTCTATAGTGTCTCATATATATATATTAGTGTAGAGAGTGAGTTCTTGATATATTATGTTATATACTTGTGTTCTTTTGTCTCAAACTACCCAAATTCGTCATAATTTTTATCCACGTTTTTAGTAGCAATAGCAACTTAGAAATGTCATAACTTTTAGCTTAAAACTCTTATCTATCTTCCATTTTTTTTAAAAGAACCGTATCGAAGTTAGCTTTCCAAATATATATTTTAGTAAGCCAAATTCTTTCTGTAACTTTCTGTAGGATTATTTGAGTGTCAGCTGTATGAAAGACGAACGCGTTTCGGTATTTTTGCGATTTCGGGAGCTTCCGGACACGAAAGTGCGATCCGTTTGAAGTTTCGGAAAGCTAACATGAAGTACTACAACATACTTTAATCTTAGAATTTTATGAATGCCCAATTGGTATAGTATTGATTTTAAGTAAAAGAGTGACTATACGATATATGCATTTTGTGTAACCTATGAGCCTATGTAGTATGGATATTAAATGAATATAGAGTATGTAATGCATGATATATTAGATGAATGAAATGATATATATATGATATATATCCTCTTTACATTAATGTATATATATGGTTGAATACAAGCATGTAGGAATGCAATTAATGTAATATATGTAAGCAATGCATAAATGCATGAATGAAAGAATAATATACAATTCATGCATGAAAGTATGTAAAGAATGCTAGATATAAATACAAGGTATATATGTGATGATAGATATGAATGCATAATGTATAAATATTGTAAATGCAATATCAGATTTCATATGTAGACATAGAACCAATGCATAGCTGATATTTAGATTGAATGTTAGTTCATTTTAGGTTGTTCGAACACTGAACTGTCCATGTAAGCATATATACCTTCCTTTTCCTATTGCCAAGCTAATTTCAGTTTTTAATATAGTGGAATGTCTATGAATGTAATGTTAACCTTCAACCCCTTAATTCGAAATGTTAGTTAATTTCAGTATTAGACAATGCATGAGCTGTATGCATATGGGATGTTGGCTTAATGGCAGATTTTAGATAACATGGTTCATTTTATGTGGTTAGTTACACCAGTTTATGGGATAGCTCACTTTAGTTTATATGTAAATGTGGAACTAAACTGAGAATGAACTTCACCCTCTGCACAAGGACACCCCACTCTATATCAACCACCATGCCATGTAATCCTTCTCTAAATGATTGCTATAATATATATAGATTTATGTAAAGTATAGATGCATGTTAGTTATAACTTAAATAGTCTCTACTCTAATGTATATAGATGTATACTTGCAGACATGCATGTTAAGTATAATACATGTGTAATATAGATGGGTTAGCTTTGTGCCATGTGTAGTGTAAACTCATAACTAGTGTTGATTTCTCTTTTCATGTACACACACACACACAGGTTTCACACCCTCAAGTGACACTCTTATGTCACATGACACACACACACATACACTTGAATACATGCACTTTCATTCTCCTTTTTTCCTATGGATATGTGTACACACACATATATATATATATACATATGTGCATGTTAGACTCACATTTTTAATGTATCCTACAAATATATGAGTGCACTATATTATATTAGATACATTTATGGACATATGTGTATATATGTGAGATGAATATATAGGTATCCTATATATTATAATATGTGGGTGTATTATATTTAGATATATATATATATATATATATATATATATATATATATATATATATATATATATATATATATATATATATATATATTGTTATGTATATGATATATGAAATATGTGTGATGTGGAATATAGGGCATATGACCTATGTGCATGATATGAATACACCAATATTGTGTGTTGGTAGTCTAGTATGACTTGTGATTGGTGTGTGATTGCTAGACTAGGCTTGGTTAGGCCTGGTGAGACTTGTTAGACTTGTTTGGCTTAGGCTTGACCTAGTTTGACCAGTCTAGTTGACTAGAGTTGACCGAGAGTTGACTTTGGTCTAGTTTGACCTAGACAGCATGCAGATACATTATAGATTACATTTATCATCTCCTGTATACATCTTGACTTGTGTTGCTCTAAATAGGAGTCAGGTACCTCATCTCGAACGGTACATTTACTTCAGACATTCAGATACGAGGCGAGTACATTCTCTGACCGTTTCATACTTGTCTGGATTTACATTCTTGCTCTAAATTACTGTACTTGAAGCTGACACGATCATTATCACGGATTGGTACTATGTGGATCTTCTTCTGAGATGTTATCTCCATGTATTCACTAAATACATATTGTGATGTGCGTTTCACTTATATATTGTATTTATTGAATACCCTTATCATTGTACACTCATTGTGCATATTGTACTCTTATTATCACATTGAGCCATTGTACAAGACATTGTACAAGCCATTGTATAAGCCATTGTACAAGCCATTGTATAAGGTAACGTAACTGAATTGGATCCTTGTGTATTGATTGGGGAGGGAGAGTAAAATTGGTTATGTGATCAATCCTGTTGTATAAGAAATTGTATATGTCCATTATACACCCACGTACAAAGGAGTCCCATTTTATTGTATAACCTAACCGTTTACATAACCATATTGTGCTTTAAATTACATGTTGCTTATAGTTCTTACTTATCATATATAGATATTTCCCATTATCAAATCTCTGCTATTTTCATATACATTCTTCTTTCAGCGTTTCATGTACCTTACTCTATTGCATGCTTTATATTTCCTGACATGATATGAACTGCGTGAGATGTTTTGTGCTCGCTCCCGTCCTGACTGGACCTGTTGAAAATTTTACAGAGGATGATGAGGAACCCTGCACCCTTACTTGGAGTTTGCCTAGTTGACACTCTCGACCTGGACCCCTGGGGAGATTTAGGCAGCTGCTCAGGATGATAGCTTGTATAGTGTAGATAGCTTAGACTGTCATTTCTTTTCATGTTAGCTGTTGTCTTATTTTCAGAGTTGTATATTTTAGAGATATTGAGACTTTGTTATTTCTTTCTGCTGTACCTCAGTTGAGAATTTCTTATCTATTTTCCATCATGCTACATTCTACCTTAGATTATGATTGAGTTGTACCTCTGTGTGGCCTCCTTATGGAGAGTATTCATATTATGTTAGTTATAGTTCATGACCTAGAACAGCGTTCTACCGCCGACACTGGGACGTAGGCTGGGCGTTGTTACGCTCTCGTACCCTCACAGTGGGTGCGGGTCGTGACACGTTTTTAGTGGTGGCCCATGCAGGTCGAGTTTATGTAGTGGTATTCGAACTAGAGTATCACTACAGCCTGCAGTAGGATTAGGATATTTTTTGGGGTACTCAATCACATTAGGAAAAACTCTTAATCAGATTCCTTTTATCCAATTGTTGCTTATTGATTTCCCTTGAATATAAACTGTCCTCCCTTGATTTTTCGTTTCGTTCTCAGTAATTGCTTCTTGGTTTGATCCGTCTTCATGATGGTTATGAAGATGATCTCATCGCTTCGGTTTGGGGGATACTATCGAGCGGTTGGCCACCTCTCGTACTGTTCATCAGGTCCTCGAGACCGCAGCTCCTGTTATGCCGACTCAGGTTGGCTTTTCTGCTACATTGGAGGTGCACCTCTATCTGTACAGAGATTTTCTTCCATTATTTCTGATTTCTCTCAGCAGCGGTGATTTATGCAGCATCAGCAACAGACCAAGAGAAACCAGCAGGTACGAGCTATCGTCAGGATAATTAAGGATGCACAGACCATTGGAGATTTGCTGCAAGTTCCGTTCTTCTCAATTCCATTTTCGTAAATTATCTTTTATAACTACCTTGAAATTCGATTCCATCTGTTCCTTGCTGATTTATTAAGTTTGTCATGTTGTTCTTTTGTTATGTTGTTTTTCTTCAGAATCATATGGGCTAGGTCACCTAAATCATGGGATCTAGAATCTTCGATAGTCGTGTTAGTTGGCATAGTGAGGACATGTAGTCAGATTTCGGATGTATTTCTTGGTTATGGGAATTTAAGGTTTTTGCAGTCGCATACGACAATACAAAAATTTTAAATACCATGAACCTAGAGGTACGTACCTTAGTCAAGGACTCTGTGATTATCGTAGCCTTGCTCACTAGCATGATGAAGACTCTAGACAACATGATTTTGGAAAGACGCATATGATTAGCAGATTGTATCTTGAGAAGGTTTAAAAAAGCATCATACCCTTTTATTGTTATAAATGACTTAAGAGTAGGAATATTTAGTTTGTAGAGCTTATTCATAGGTAGTTCCTTCATAGTATAACGGTATGATGACTTGTAGAGTGTCTGTACCCTAGAGGTGATAGTTAGCATTGGTGTTAGAATAGTAATCCATTGCAGATAATTCTCCTGTTATCTATGATACCAACCAGTTACACATAGGATGTTAGTATGCCTTACATCCTTGATGATTATTACTACTTTTTCTTACCTTTTCCAGTGAGGCACCCATGACCAGAGCCTGCCTTTGAGTATAGTTGTAGTTTCACCTAAGATCGAGAGGTCTATTTGCATAAGTAGATTGCAGATGATATTGGCATATGGGATATAGGTTAGTTGGTATCTATAGGCCATTGTTGTATAGGGTTATAAACATGTTGTTTAGCCTATACTTGGTTCAGTTTTCCATTTTAGTTAAGTTCCCTTCGTGTTGAGTCCCTTTGTGTTGATCACCTTTATAGGCAGTGTGCAGACCCTTCACTAGATACCATGTCCCCTTGATTCAGACCATTCATCCTTAGCCTAGTTCTAAGCATTGTTTCAGACCCTTATAAGTTTAGTCTGCCTTAACCCTTGGTTGATAAGTCATGTATATATATAGATGATATACTTAGGATATATGTGATGGGTTGTTGTTCTTGAGCATATATATATATATATATATATATATATATATATATATATATATATATATATATATATATATGTGGTATTGGGTATTCATGTGCTTAGCTTGTAGGTATTTAGTTATAGGTGACTTGATAGGATTGGGAAGTTAAGAGCTAGTCTATTATAGAGTTTCTCTTTTGCTAAATTCTAGTTGCCAACACCTAAATAGCTAGCATAGGTAAAACCCTAAGAAGTTGACCAGTTGATGACCAAGTACTTGGATGTTGAGAAATTGACTAGTGATTGACCCTTGACTATGTTTGACCTAGAAGGGGGTGCGATCATCTTAATTTCGAGGACAAAATTTTTATAAGGTGGTAGGATTATAACACCCAGTTTTCCAGATGAGGGTAATTTTGAAATTTTGTAATTATAATTATTATTTATTGATAATTATTTCATATTATAATTTTTGGTAATTTTTTAATAATTTTTAAACTATTTAAAATTATGACTTGTGATTTTGACATTTTACTATTGTTTGGTTTTAATTTCGAGAAATTTGTCACCCCCAGTTTTCAAGAACAGGGATATTTTTATCATTTTATATTTTTGAAATATTTTTGAAATTTATTTTATTATTTATGGTATTGTTTTGGGGTTATTTGAGTCGGGTTCGAATTTCAGCTCAATCCGACTTGAAACGGGGACCCGGGGGTAGTATTGACTTTAGTAGACCCACACATTAGTTATCCATGGTCCACATGACAGAAATATTTTAGTTAGAGGTTAGACTAATTATTATGGATAAGGTTAGGTTGATTAGAGACTTTAGAATGACTAATTTAGCCCCAACCAATTAGCCCTTTCCTAATACTAATAGAATAGGTTAGTGGGGGCATTTTGGACCTTACCATAATAGGACAAATAGCCCCATATGGCCAGCCACTTTGGGAGAGGATAGGCTCAAGTTCATTTCATTATTCTCATCTACACTCTCTCTCTTGTTCTTCCCCAAATTTCTAGAGAACAATTCCTAGCAATTTCTCCACCAAATCCTTCCATTTCGCCACCAAATCTTCTTCTTTCCTTCTCCATTCTAGCCAAGGAGTAAGCTACCCAAGTTTGGGAGGATTCGGAGCTCGTTCGTGTCCTTTTAGAATCTCTACGTGTCGGTGTCACTCCGGAAAGGCTTTTCTTCGATTCGATCTACCGGGAGGTATAAATCCCTTCTCTTTTTCATTTCCTCATGTATATAGGTCTATTTTGAACCCACAGGAATGACCCCCATGGTTGTATCTCCATTTGTGTCCATTTTGTGTCCATTTGGAGGTCATAGGAGTGTCCTTTGTGTTGTGGTTGTGGTTGTGTCCATGTGAGAAAATCCCAAATTTGGACACACTATGTGTTGTTGTTATGTATGAATGAATTATTACATGTTTAATCTCATATTTTTGTATTGGAGATGTGTTCTATAGTGTCTCATATATATATATATATTAGTGTAGAGAGTGAGTTCTTGATATATTATGTTATATACTTGTGTTCTTTTGTCTCAAACTATCCAAATTCGTCATAATTTTTATCCACGTTTTAGTAGCAATAACAACTTAGAAATGTCATAACTTTTAGCTTAAAACTCCGATTTATCTCCAATTTTTGTTAAAAGAACCGTATCGAAGTTAGCTTTCCAAATATATATTTTAGTAAGCCAAATTCTTTCTGTAACTTTCTGTAGAATTATTTGAGTGTCAGCTATACGAAAGACGAACGCGTTTCGATATTTTTGCGATTTCGGGAGCTTCCGGACACGAAAATGCGATCCGTTTGAAGTTCGGAAAGCTAACATGAAGTACTACAACATACTTTAATCTTAGAATTTAGTGAATGTCCAATTGGTACAGTATTGGTTTTAAGTAAAAGAGTGACTATACGATATATGCATTTTGTGTAACCTATGAGCCTATGTAGTATGGATATTAAATAATATAGAGTATGTAATGCATGATATGTTAGATGAATAAAATGATATATATATAATATATCCTCTTTACATTAATGTATATATATGGTTGAATGCAAGCATGTAGGAATGCAATTAATGTAATATATGTAAGCAATGCATAAATGCATGAATAAAAGAATGATATACAATGCATGCATGAAAGTGTATAATGAATGCTAGATATAAATACAAGGTATATATGTAATGATAGATATGAATGCATATATAAATATTGTAAATGCAATATCAGATTTCATATGTAGACATAGAACCAATGCATAGATGATATTTAGATTGAATGTTAGTTCATTTTAGGTTGTTCGAACACTGAACTGTCCATGTAAGCATATATACCTTCATTTTCCTATTGCCAAGCCAATTTCAGTTTTCAATATAGTGGAATGTCTATGAATGTAATGTTAACCTTCAACCCCTTAATTCGAAATGTTAGTTAATTTCAGTATTAGACAATGCATGAGCTGTATGCATATGGGATGTTGGCTTAATGGCAGATTTTAGATAACATGGTTCATTTTATATGGTTAGTTACACCAGTTTCTGGGATAGCTCACTTTAGTTTATATGTAAATGTGGAACTAAACTGAGAATGAACTTCACCCTCTGCACAAGGACACCCTACTCTATATCAACCACCATGCCATGTAACCCTTCTCTAAATGATTGTTATAATATATATAGATTTATGTAAAGTAAAGATGCATGTTAGTTATAACTTAATAGTCTCTACTCTAATGTATATAGATGTATACTTGTAGCCATGCATGTTAAGTATAATACATGTGTAATGTAGATGGGTTAGCTTTGTGCCATGTGTAGTGTAAACTCATAACTAGTGTTGATTTCTCTTTTCATGTACACACACACACAGGTTTCACACCCTCAAGTGACACTCTCATGTCACATGACACACACACACATACACTTGAACACATGCACTTTCATTCTCCTTTTTCCCTATGGATATGTGTACACACACACACACACACACATATATTATATATATATATATATATATATATATATATACATATGTGCATGTTAGGCTCACATTTTTAATGTATCCTACAAATATATGAGTGCACTATATTATATTAGATACATTTATGGACATGTGTGTATATATGTGAGATGAATATATAGGTATCCTATATATTATAATATGTGGGTGTATTATATTTTAGATATATATATTGTTATGTATATGATATATAAAATATGTGTGATGTGGACTATAGGGCATATGGCCTATGTGTATGATATGAATACACCAATGTTGTGTGTTGGTAGTCTAGTATGACTTGTGATTGGTGTGTGATTGCTAGACTAGGCTTGGTTAGGCCTAGTGAGACTTGTTAGACTTGTTTGGCTTAGGCTTGACCTAGTTTGACCAGTCTAGTTGACTAGAGTTGACCAAGAGTTGACTTTGGTCTAGTTTGACCTAGACAGCATGCAGATGCATTGTAGATTACATTTATCATCTCCTGTATACATCTTGACTTGTGTTGCTCTAAATAGGAGTCAGGTACCTCATCTCGGACGGTACATTTACTTCAGACATTCAGATACGAGGCGAGTACATTCTTTGACCGTTTCATACTTGTCTGGATTTACATTCTTGCTCTAGATTACTGTACTTGATGCTGACACGATCATTATCACGGATTGGTACTATGTGGATCTTCTTCTGAGATATTATCTCCTTGTATTCACTAAATACATATTGTGATGTACGTTTCACTTACATATTGTATTTATTGAATACCCTTATCATTGTACACTCATTGTACATATTGTACTCTCATTATCACATTGAGCCATTGTACAAGCCATTGTACAAGCCATTGTATAAGGTAACGTAACTGAATTGGATCCTTGTGTATTGATTGGGGAGGGAGAGTAAAATTGGTTATGTGATCAATCCTATTGTATAAGAAATTGTATATGTCCATTGTACACTCACGTACAAAGGAGTCCCATTTTATTGTATAACCTAACCCGTTTATATAACCATATTGTGCTCTAAATCATATGTTGCTTACAGTTCTTACTTATCATATATAGATATTTCCCATAATCAATATTTGCTATTTTCATATACATTCTTCTTTCGGCATTTCATGTACCTTACTCTATTGCATGCTTTATATTTCCTAACATGATATGAACTGCGTGAGATGTTTTGTGCTCGCTCTCGTCCTGACTGGACCTGTTAAAAATTTTATAGAGGATGATGAGGAACCCTGCACCCTTACTTGGAGTTTGCCTAGTTGACACTCGCGACCTAGACCCCTGGGGAGGTTCAGGCAGCTGCTCAGGATGATAGCTTGTATAGTGTAGATAGCTTAGACTGTCCTTTCTTTTCATGTTTAGTTGTTGTCTTATTTTCAGAGTTGTATATTTTAGAGATGTTGAGACTTTGTTATTTCTTTCTGCTGTACCTCAGTTGAGGATTTCTTATCTATTTTCCATCATGCTACATTCTATCTTAGATTGTGATTGAGTTGTACCTCTGTGTTGGCCTCCTTATGGAGAGTATTCATATTATATTAGTTATAGTTCATGACCTAGAACAGCGTTCTACTACCGACACTGCGATGTAGGCTGGGCGTTGTTACGCTCTCGTACCCTCACAGTAGGTGCGGGTCGTGACATACCTCAACCCAATTTGATTTGGAATTTTTAGTCCCTCATCTCAGAAGATTCCATTACTTTTGTCTCCTCAATAAGCTGTTGACGTTCGTTTCTTTGTTGTCTTTTCTGTTTCACGAGACCTCATTTGATTTTTCTTCCATCTTATGATCATTGATTATATTTTAATCGTACCTAGACTTTACTTGTGTCTAAAACGATCACAACAAAATTTCTAACTCTATCTCAGATCATATCTAGATAATTCTGACCGTGCCTATATTTTATCATTGTACCTAGTCATCATGCCTCGAATCTGATTATGCCTGATGATTTAAATCTAGAACGATCTATAGCAGTAATTTATCGAGTACATGAGTTATGAGATAAAGATGAGATAAAAATGAACAGTTGTGATTTGAATCAAGGAAAGTATAATTAATGATGTGAATACCAAGCAAATTGATATTGTAGATTAGAGGTGATTAAATGATAAGCATGGAGATGCACTTTAGGAAGGTTTATGATGAACCAAAAAATATATAAAGAACGACTGAAATAAGAAAAATTGGACTTAATGCATAATTAAAGTAAGGATGAAAATCGTATGAATTGAAGAGTGCAAAAGATTTTAAATCAGAAACCAGAGATACAAGGATTGTAAATAATTCAAGGTTCAGAGATGTAATATGGTATAATTTTGACAGAGAAAAATTTGGTCAAATGATACATAAAAATTAAGATGAAGGATTCGAGCTTAAGAATATCGATAATTAAATTTTGTTGAGATTTCGGGATCAAATATGGAAAGTGAGGATTTAGAATCAAGATATACACATGTTGATGAAATGGACATCCAAATAAATTACAGAATTATCGCATATGAGTAAGGAAGGATAAATTTTACTAATCATAACAAATTGGAGTATAGAAATATGATGTTAGATTTTGAATGTGATATTGGGCTACTGAGACTTGATACTAGAGTATTACGATAATATGGAGTGTACCAAATTATGATATTCTGGTCAAGAATGAATAAGATGTATAAGAATATAATTGGAACACATGTAGTGGTATGTTTTAGAATTAAAATTTGGATATATATTGACAAGTTGAAGGAATTACAAAATATATTATGGAATATTATATGTGTTTAGTGAGAAAAGTTAGGAAGACAAAATTTCCAAGATTATGACAGTGATTGATACTTCAGGGATAACAGCAGAAATCTATAATTTTGGATAATGACTCTGTTTCTAAGGAGGGAAGAATGTTAATTGAAAATAGTGGATAAGGTTAATGAAGATATTGCACTAGATGAATTTTGTTATGGGACAGTTAGCCTAGCTAGGCATAAGGCTATTGAGGAAGAATATCCAGACTGGTTTGAGACATGATTGCATGATTGTACCCCGACCTTTACCTTAAAATTTCGAGGACAAAATTTACTAAGGAGGGAAGGTTGTGAAGCCCATGACTTTAATTTTATTTTTAATGTCCATGTTTTATATTGTTTGGTGAGCCTTTTGTTTTTAGCCCACAACTTGTTAATTATTTTTTTGTGTTATTAATTAATTACTAGTTAGTTATTTTTCAGCCTAATGATTTAAGCCCTGGAACCCACAACCCGAAGCCCAAACACAATAGGCTAACCATTCTTCCACTCACCCGAGTCTCCCTCTCTGATTCGCCCAACCCGTGCCCATGTACTCCTCTCCCTCTCCACTAGTAACCCTTAGGAGCAGAAACTCTCCTAATCCACAGAAACTTCATTTTTCCACCATCACAATGTCACTCCCCGTTCCCAGTATACGTATTTTTAATACATGTACTGCTTAAATGTATTTATTTAATATTTATCATGTATTGTTTCGTATTTAAATTTCTTTAAATTCATGTTAATTAAATTCCTGCAATTAATTTTCTGTATTTTACTTCTTACTTTTATTCTCTGCTTTAGCTTACTTTAGGTTTGGCCTAGGTTGGTTTATTTTCGGGTTATGGTGGTTCATCATGAACCGAACCCACCTACCACCACCTCTTCTATTTAAAGCCCCCAACTCTTTCTCTCTCTTCATTACTCTCCTTCACCATTACTCTTCTTCGTCTTTCTCATTACTCTCTCCACCTACCAAACCCATAGGCAAGTACATCTTGCTTCTTCATGAGGACCCATTTTTATGGTTCTATTCTCTTCCCCTTGTGATTCTAAGAGAGTTTAGAACTTGGCATTTTTCGTTTTGAAGTTTTATTTTTAGTAGATCTAGAAATTAGTTATTTTCGGATTTTGGGGGTTTTGATCTATCAAATTTCATTGTTTTTAAGTTTTGATGGTTCCATGTTGTAGAGAATTTTATTCTACCCAATTTTGACCTTTAAAAAGTTGGATTTGGACTTATTTTGACCAAGTTATGAACTTTGAAGCTTTGGGTTCAAACCATGGAGTTCTTGCTGATTGGAGAAGACAGTGAGCAGTGTACGCGAGCTTTTTAGCTTGCGCCACTGAGCTGCGCGTGCTCTTTAGCGTAGCGCGGTCTGACTTGCATACGCTGCCTTTTGGAGGCGTATGACTTGCATACACTACCTTGATAAGGAGTCGTATGGAGTACATATGCTGCCTTGAAGAGGAGTCGTATGGAGTCCATACGCTAGCTTGACTTGAGCGTAGCTTGACCTGAGCGTACGCTGACTTGAGCTTAGCTTGACCTGAGCGTAGCTTGACCTGAGCGTAGCTTGACTTGAGCGTAGCTGACCTGAGCGTAGCTTGACGTGAGCGTAGCTTGACGTGAGCGTAGCTTGACCTGAGCGTAGCTTGACCTGAGCGTACGCTGACTTGAGCGTAGCTTGACCTGAGCGTAGCTTGACCTGAGCGTACGCTGACTTGAGCGTAGCTTGACCTGAGCATAGCTTGACTTGAGCGTACGCTGACTTGAGCGTAGCCTGACCTGAGCGTACGCTGACTTGAGCGTAGCCTGACCTGAGCGTACGCTGACTTGAAGATATCTTATTAGATGTTTAATGTCCATTTTATATCCTTACGCCTTTTTGCATAAACTTGATATAATCATGATATGCTAATATTTCTGTCAAATATAGATTGTTACGTGGGATGTAACATGTGTCGTGAAATGAGTTATAGATACCCTGATTGACTGAAATTAAACCCTGAGAGTTGTAGAATCGACCCCACTGAATATTAGTTGACTTTCATGCCTTGTCACCATTGATAATGATTGTGACCTTGACTAATAATTGATCATGCGTTCCTAGTTGGAACTAAGAGACTGGCTAGTCGTCTTTTTGAATTGAATAAATGAGACACATTCATATTAATTATGAACTATTGAAATCGACTGGCTAATCCCGAATCTTGGTATACAGGCACATGCAGGCTTCAATTCATTTATTATTTATTTATCTTACCAAAGAAGCATGTGTACTTTATGGTCAAGGCATGATTACTCTTGTGGTTAGTTTTGATTGTTGCATTACGCTATGTAAGACCTACAACCTGACCGCACTGGTATCATTGTAGAGTTGCGTATATCGTACCCCGTACGAAAGTACTCATTCTGAATGACCATGATCCACGCACTACAAGAAAAAACCCTTTTTACAACGTTTCATCTACAACACATCCTGAAAACATTGTAAAATAGGGGGTCTTCTACAACCTTTATTATAAAAACGTTGTAAAATACCAGTACAAACAACGTTTAATATTCAAACGTTAATGTTTCTACAATAGTCATTCACAAAAGTTGTGTATTACTATCTTCAACAACATTTTATTAACAATGTAAAATTTATTAATTTTGACAACGTTTATTTAATGTTGTCAAAGTTATTAATTTTGACAATATTTTTAAAATATTGTAAAAATATCATGTTCAACAACGTTCATCAAATGTAGTAAGTTTTCTATCTTTCACAATATTTATACGATGTTGTAAAAGTAATTTTATTGTACCACTTTATATAAACATTGTGTATGTATTGTTATTTTACAATGTTTAAGAAACATTGTAAAAGGATTATATTCACCGACGTTTATTAAATGTATGAAAGGTGTGTATTTTACAATGTTTATACAGTGTTATAAATTTATCTATATTTTGCCGCTATAAATAAATGTCGTGAATGTATCTATCCTTTAAATATTTTAAATTGTATATCCATGTGTTTGGCCAAAAAAGAGACATCTCGTCCATCATAAGTTACACGTTTCTTATATGTGTCCGTGTGGTGTTGAATTTCTTCCCAAATTTTTCATTCCTCCCAAAAAGAAGTGTTCTTCTATTCTTTAAATTAGTTATTATTTTATATGGTGTCATTGTATTCTTTAAATTAGCTTGAGTTGATAAAGAATTGTAATGGACCAAAGTAAAGTCACTTTGTTGCTAGCAACAACATGTACATATTGTGTGGCACCGACCAAACAGTTGCACACTAGGGAGCATACAAGCACTAAATATGCGAAAAATATATTAATTGATAATTATTTATGGTAGGGCCCTCATAAAATAAATAATATATATAAGAGGACATTGAGAATTGGAATACAAAAGAGCAATACTCATCGTGAACCCTCTGTTCCTTATAACTTTTTGTTCTCGATTTACTAATATATATAAATGTCAACTTTTTGCATAATATAAAATTGGAAAAGCAAACTCCGATTTATTAAAGGAATATGTTGGTCATTAACCAGCCCAGTGTCGAATTTTAAATTTTGAGACCCTGCGGCAAACTCTAAAAATAGTGCCCTCAAACCCTAATGTTCCTACATATTTTTTTCATGGACGATGATACAATAGTATTAGCAACACAAAACTTAGAAAATAAAATAATTAATTAAATACAATATAATATCCAAAATAATATGTCATAATAAAATTCTAATAAAACTGAAAATGTACCAAACCAAAAATAAAATTAATATACTAGGCAAATAAATAAATAAAAAGCTAATAATGGTTGGAGTAGTTCATAGATAATAATAAAAAGAAAAAGAAAAAATTGTAACTTATTCTCTTGTTCAGTTACCTCCCAGAGGACCAAAAAATACACACACAAAAGAGATTGACAACAACGAAAGGATAGAGGAGATTGAGACAGATGACGGAAGGGTAGAGGAGATTGAGAACGTCAGACTATTAGAGCGAAGGAAGGGAGAAATGATCTTGACAACGACTGCACCATTTTTTTTCTTTATTCTGATTAACTGACTTATCTCTTGGTATTCTAGTATATGACGTTTAGATAGGCCCGGCCCTGGCCCTGGCAGCCATGGCGGCTGGCCAGGTCCAAAGAGTATGAGGGCCCAAAAAAATAATTTACATATATAAAGGAAAAGTTAATTAAAAGATGATTAAAATACGTACATGTATATATGTGAATCGATCTCCTGACCACTCGGGCCGCATGCCTCACCCCTACCACTAGGCTAGAGGGTCATTGGCTACAACACATGTATGTGTTATATATATATATATATATATATATATATATATATATATATATATATATATATATATATATATATATATATATATATATATATATATATATATTTTAGGAAAGCAAATTTTATTGAAATGGAAGAAGGGCTCAAAACCGAGCAATACAGCTGGTACCAAAGGTGAAAAAACAAAATGCCCTGGTAAGCAAAGAAGTAAAAACAGAAAACTAGGAAGAAAGCACAAAATGTAAACTGTGAAGGCGGGAACCCGAGGGACTCACCCCCGAGCCCGACTCATCGGTCCAAAGCCTCCCAAACTTGTTAGAGGTATATATATATATATATATATATATATATATATATATATATATATATATATATATATATATATATATATATATATATATATATATTATATATATATATATATTAAAAAAAAAAAATATATATATATATATATATATATATATATATATATATATATATATATATATATATATATATATATTTAATATATATATATATTTTAATATATATATATATATATTTTTTTTAATATATATATATATATATTATATATATATATATATATATATATATATATATATATATATATATATATATATATATATACATATATATATATATATATATATATATAAAATATATATATATATATATATACATATATATATATATATATATATATATATATATATATATATATATAAATATATATATATATATACATACAAAAAAAAAATACACACACACTATATATACATACAAAAAAAAAATATATATATATATAAATATATATATATATATATATATATATATATACATACATACACACACACACACACACACACACACACACACACACACTACAACAAATAGGGCCTACAATAGCAGTTTTTCTATAGCGTTTAAGTGTCTCCGCTATAGAATGTTATCAACAATAGCATTCTTTCTACACTGCTATAAAAATATCTATCCATAGCGTTTTCTGAATGATGTAAAATCTATAAAATTCATCTATTGCTATATTTGTATGTCAAAACAGATCTCATGTTTGAATCCTAGGAGAAGCAGCGTAGGTTTTTATTTTACATGATAAAAAATAGAATATACATATTTGGCGTGAAAGCAAATAAATTTACAAAACCCATGCCCAACATTTACAAAACCTATAGCCTAAACCCCCTTATATACCTTCTTCCGCGCATAACTATCAGCCCTAAAAAATTTCTCATAACAGTACAAGAACAGAGGCTTTAGGCCACAAAATCTGGAACGACAAAAAAAATTTAGTCACCCAAACTAATCTTCAGCGACTAAAAAATTATTGTTGTCGTCTAAGGTCCTCCGAATTTTAAAAAATAATTGTTAACTCTTTAGCAACTATTAATTAGTTTGGACGACTTAAAAAATTCTTTGCAAGAGAAAACTAAGACGACTAGGAAAAAAATTCTCGTCTAAAGTAGAAGGGAATACTAATTTAAGACGATTAAACAAAATATTCTCGCCTAAAGTAAGGTGGGAATACTAAATTTAAGATGACTAAAAATAAATAAGCGTTACTACAAATATTTTTTTACTCTATTTTGTTTGATTTATTTGTTAATAATGAATATAACCGTTATGAATGTATAGTAATTGTGTGAAAGTCACACAAAGAGAAAAAATTGCTACAAATTCCTACAGTGTTTTCATCCTTCCCCCATCTTTTCGTTCCTCCCATGTTTTCGTTCCTCCCATGTTTTCATTTTTGGTCCCGCCCCCTTTTCAGTTACGTCCCAATTTTCGATCAATACCCCCTAATCCTCACTCATCTCTCTCCTTCTTCCTCTCTCTTGTGGAGCACCACCTTCGTCTCCAACCATTGCTACCATCCAGAACCACTTTCGTTCTTTACGACGCCGACTGGGGCTCCATCGGCCTCTCCCTAAACCCTAGCTCCACCACCGACAAGGAATCACAACAGAAGCTCGAGGATGATGCCAATGTCTTCACCTCCACCAAAGCCCACGACCTCTCCCAGCCCTCTGCAATGTAATATTAGGTGATGTGCAAATATACTTCAGTTGCTTATGTATCTCCCTGCAGTGTATTCATAATGACATCAAGTTTGTGGACAACTTATCCTAGTATAAGGGGAGATAACAATACATAATATATGTATTCTAAGAGAATGTAAACTTCATGGATGTTATAAAGGAAGGAGACAACCTGGTAGACTTGCTTCTTTTTATCCACTTATCAAATTTATTAATATCAAATTGACTAGTAGTTTCTCTTAGATCTTTCAAAAGCAAGATATTGGATATCTTGTGAAGTTTAGGTCATTTCATTTGGTGCCCCAATATTGAGCAGAAATCAACAACTGCAACTTATCCCCAGGAACTGGATATTTCCAAAGGAAAATGCACTATTAGATGCTGCAATCAATAATCTGATCTCTTACTAATATCTTAAGATCTCCAATTGTTTTAGTGTAGAGAGCTGGGTTTGGTCATATTTAGGACTATAATTAATATTATATAGCAGTTGAAATATATAATTCAGGTAGCATCAATGTCGTTTTATAAATCCAGCTCTTGTACCTTAATCCTAATGTCTCTCATGTTCAGTTCAGTATGTCAATATTTTTAGCTACCAATAGTGTTGCAGGCATTGTACTTATAACCTCTCTTTTTTTATCTGCGATATAAAATTCTGTCTTCGGTCAAAAAGATGATTGCTCTGTTGTATATTACCATCTATATACAGCACAGTTACTTGTGAATGGGAACTTCTGAACCCTTGACAGCTTGTGTTATGACTTAAAACAGTGATAGTTTGGGTATTTATATTGCAATTGTAGAGTAACAAAGAATATAAGACTACGATCAAACAAAGATACCTGTCACGATTTGGGTTTTTTTTCTTCCAATTGTAACGAGTATGTTATGCAATTGTTCATGAATACTGCCAAATTTTTGGAATGGAAAACTTATTTATTTATTGTTTCAAGTACCATAGAGTATCCTTAGGTGGATCAGAACAATGGAGCAAACTTATTTAATTATTTTACCATCATCATCATCTAAGCCTTCTCCCAACAGAATGGGGTCGGCTATGGATCATAAGAAAGCTCCATACTAAATTTGAAAAGTTTTATGACAAACTGTCGACCTGACTTTAACCCTCTGTGTTGATGCCAAATTCTTAGACAAGGTAGCTATGAGCATGAGAGGGTCATGCCATAAAACCTAGGTGACCAGTTGGCAGGCAGGTAGACCTATCTTTTGGATGGCAGTTTAAACTCATGCAACTAAGAAAAACTCTCTAATTTCCCTCAGACTGATACCTTTTGAATTATAGTTTATGCTTATTTTACTTACAAAATAACATTGTTGTCCAAATATTTTTCCATGATATTTTGTGATTTACTGTTCACCATAATTGATCTCGTATGATCAAACTGTCATATCTGCTATGTGTTACACAGAGTATTGTAATGTAACCCTACTCAACTTTGAATGCCTATATCATTAATACTCCTTGATAGTAAATTTTAAGGAGGGTTATGGACTGTCTAGTTCTCTGTTGTCTTCTAGAC
This sequence comes from Iris pallida, assembly GCA_029216955.1. Taxonomy (NCBI): domain Eukaryota; kingdom Viridiplantae; phylum Streptophyta; class Magnoliopsida; order Asparagales; family Iridaceae; genus Iris; species Iris pallida. Next base: position 14,529,658 of record JANAVB010042018.1, read on the forward strand.
AATCACAAATTCAGAAAGTGACTTTCCAGTTCCTGTACAATTGCAAGTGACCAAAACATACAATTACATTCACAAGTATGGACATAAATCGAAGTTGATAGCAGCAGCAGTTCGTAACAAGCAGGATATTTTCAGCCTTCTTGGGTAAGCTTTGTTCTCTTGAATTCTATTGATGGAATTGAAAGCATATAACAACAACAACAAAGCTTTCCCAATCTTTTGGATTGGTAACTTGAAGCCTTTTCTTCCATTCAGCTTGTTAAGGGCCATGAAATGACTTACAGAACTTAGCAGTTGGTGGCTGTGTGTAATTTTTCTAGAATCTTATGGGAGTTGGAACTGGAGGATGTTGTTCCGGGGAGCATAGTTTTGGTGCTCCGTATTGTAACTCTCAGATGATTGGGAAGCCTTGCTTTTCCTCTGTTATTTGAAGGAGATGGGAAATGTATGCAACACAGCTTCATGTTATACTCTCGGTTTGTTGAGGGAGCTTATAGAATATCTTATAGGAATTGTGGTTATAAACAATTTAGTATGCAGAAGGTTGTTTCTTGTAGTCCTTTATTAGTTTGTCAATCTTGAATGTGATACACCCTGTAAACTTGATATAGCTGCAAATTCATTCAGCTCTTAATTTGGTATTATAGGGGCCACTTGTAGTGCTTAAATTTGTACATTACTATTCTGATTGCTACGAGGGTTACTTGATGAACACATCTTTATTTACACATTTCTATTCTGATTGCTACGAGGGTTAGTTAATGAACACATGTTTATTCATGTGAATGATACAAGGAGTCGAATGTGTTCTGAGACCATCGAAATAGGAGCTGACAAACTATTTAAATATGAACATATATGGTGCAAAGACTCCTTGTATTGTTGCTTATGTTGTTTGTAGTGTTTAGATAAATCTGGTAGATGTATTGATGACTGCCATCTTTTTTTGCATTCAACTAATTCTTGTACGCTACAATTTTCCCATTTGTAGTAATTTTATTTGTTGTATAGGTGTTGGATTGGAGATGGCATGTCTTCATCTCCGTCTTTGCAAGACTATACTTTTTTCTGCTATTGCAGTTCAGTATGATTCTTATATTTGGATAAAAACATCCCTCATCCTATAGTTCTATAATTTTGGACTCTGGTCCATGAATTTCATCAGTAGTAGTCAGGTAGGGCATTCCAGTCCGAAAATGACCACTGCTGCTCCAAACACTCCAAATGGGCATCTCTGACCTCACTTGACACAACACTCCGCTCTAGGTATCCTATCCTATGTCTTCATATTCATAAAGTTGCTCCAGGTATCATATCATGTGTCTTCATATTCATAAAGTCGTAACACAGTATTAATTTCAAAAATACGGAAAGCAACTGTGATTTTAAAACACTCAACTCATTGTTGTTTATCCGTAAAAATGAGTAGGAGCGGAGTATTCTTGTTGAATGTCTCCAAGTCCAAACTTGCTTGCTCTATTGTTACATATGTTTTTTAATTGTGTTTTCTTTACTTACTCTTGAGATTAATTAATTACTTCTCAGTGGTCGGCAGCATATGCAGTTCCAACTTCTGAACATATTCCAATGTTGGTGTGAAATTTAGATTTGTTAGTAGAATCTAATCTCTGATACTATGGTGCAGATAAAATCACCGTTCCTTCTTTCCTTGAGGCCTTAAAAGATTCAGTTTCTAAAGAATTTGGTGGAAGTAACCTAAGGCGAGGTGAAAACAAGGACGCGAAGCCCCAAAGAGGTGGTGCTAATTCTATGGATAAAAGCTGATTGGTCTATCCAGTGCTAAATATCGATTCTTCTTGATGGTGGGCACCATCTTTCTAATAATCGATGAAGGTGAACATCTTATTTTATTTGAAGATGCATTTTGTGGGAGAATAGAGGAAATTTTGCTTTTACTGTATATTTGATAATAAATTGCTCCCTGGCCATATTTAGGATATTTCAATCAGTTCTCTTTTGTAGTTAGAGAATTGTATGTTAGTGGCCTCTGGACGTTTTTGATAGTAAATTGCTCCATGGAGTACATGATCTATTTCACTTAGAGAATTGTGTGTTAATGGCCTCCAGACTTTTTTTGGCTGTCGTAGGCCATTTATATGTACTTCATATCTGAACTTGGTTAATGTATCACATCTTGCAATACTGATACTTAATTGGCATAGAAAACTAACGTTGGTATAACAATTTGTTTTTGTGTTTTAACAGATGCTTGCACATTTTTTTTTGCATATAGCAAGTACTTGTTGTCAGTGCTCTTAACTGGAATGTTAAGCTATTGACAGATTTAGAAGAGCCTAAATGGAAGATACAAGAATAGGTTCAGGTATGGTGTCCTTAATCATTTTATCTTCAAATTTGATGATATTATCGAGCTGTCAGTAAACGAAACATATTGTTCATAACACGTATCTAGAATGAACAATTAAAACATGAATGTATTATGTAAAACTTAAATAAGATCCCTTTTTCTGTCTCCCTAAAATGATAACTTATTTAGGAAGGTGAGCTATATAGTTTATGAAGATATATATTAGTTGATGGTCATACTAAAGGGTCTTAGAGAAGGCTTCAGCTCAAAGAAATATATTAGTTGATGGACATAGAGAAGGCTTAGTTTTGTATAGTAGCAATGGTGGGCATGGTATATAGTATTCATTGGATCATACTAAAGGGTCTTAGGATCTCAAAACATGAAAACTTATATGGGACCACTTGAGAATCCAGAGGATCCTGTTGTGAGAGGATATGGATAAATGATATCTAATTAAAAGAAGAAGAAATTTGAATGGTACAAGGTTTCTGTTCACTTCGCTCCTATCCATACCATTATCTGAAAACTTGCTTAACATTCACTTTGATCAGTTCTCCTTTCTTTCTAGTGGAGATTTCTTCTTCTTTTTCACTTTTCTTCTATGTAAATCCTGTGATAGTAGATGTTATACAGGAATTTGAGGATGCCTTCTTTGGCACTCATCATATGTAAATTTGAGTACCTACTAGGTTTACTTGTTTTTAGTTTATGAATAGGCACTTCAATTCGATACATGGTGGTTATCCCAATTCAATGTTTTCTAAACTAGTAGCGAAGGGCATGACTGATGAATGTGTCTTGATGAAGTATTGGGTGTTGGTGGCCAAATTTTCTTGGGATATCATTTACATTTATTTTCACTGCTATACCTGGACTCTTTAAAAGAAATGTACAAAAACATGTAGTTTCCTATCTCCAGGGTGTACGTATATAAAAGTTTAGATATAGTAGATTTTAGGCCTTGACAGGAATATGAAGTCGGAGTAAGCATTGGACCACATGAAAATGGACCACATGAATATATATATATATATATATATATATATATATATATATATATATATATATATATATATATATATATATATATGAATGGACCACATGGTTCCGTATCTGCTCTGATCAAGGCTTTTAATGACATTTCTAATATGCAGTATACTACATGTAAAAATACAAGCTTAAGTCAGACTTGTTGTTGCCATTATATTATGTTCTATGATCTTTTCATGTATGCTCCACCTCTTCCTCTGCATCTATAGTCTTGCTTTTTATTGATGGACAATGAACTTTGTTGCTGTGTTATTGCTTTAGTAACAGAGCCAGTGTTTTATAGAAAGGTTGCTTCGGTTTGCTTTAGTAGATTATGATTGGAAAAATCTTTAAAGTTTGTTGGCATACTCCTAGAGTGAATGACTCATAATAAAGAGAACCTTTTGGTAATAACTAGTAATTTAAATATATTGTAAAGCTGGATTATATTTTGCATCTTATCATTTACGCATGATCAAGTTCTTCGTCTTGTAATTCAATTATTTCAGAAAAATAGGGAGTTTTATGTTTTTTCCCTTAACATTAGTGAAGAAGGATGGTATTTTTCACTTTTCTTTCATTTCATATACCCTTAAATAAAAAAGGATTCTTTTTGTTCTTTACTACTATGTTTTGCAATAATTTAATTCCCTATGTAAAACTTACGATTATATCTTCTTTCTTCTTTTGTTCCTTCAGGAACTGCAATCAATGAATGTTGTTCCATGTTTAAAACTAACCGAAGCATAACGAGCATGGGAGTCGACTTAATACGAGTTGCGGAGTCAAGTTGGAGTAAGCATTGGTTTCAAATTTTCAAAGCTCTGAGGATTTTTCGCAATAGCATTTTGAACATGCAAATGATTGTAAAAAAATGTTAGAGAACATTTCTTTAGCCTTCTATTGCTTTTGTAATATGTATTGTGTTCAAGTTATTGTTATTTTGTTCCATTTGCTCATTATTTGGTTCAATCTTAACTTTGTATTGTCTGAACTGATTGTTTATGAGCCTAGTGAAAATTAGAATAATGTAATGTATTTGTATTTGTATTAGTATAATTGTAATCAATATATTTTTATTTATAAATTGTATTTTTTTAAAATGGAAACATAATCAACAACGTTTCAAAACTGTTGTAAGATAACATTATAACAACTTTTCTAAACATTGTAAAATTTATTTACAATACTTTTAAATCATTGTTGATGTTATAATTACAAAATACAAAAATATATATTACAATGTTTGGCAAAAATGATTGAATAAAATATACAACATTTGTTAAAAGTTGTATAAACTCTTTTTACAATATTTTTACACTGTTGTAGAAAATCTATGTACAATGTTTATTGAACGTGGTAGATATTATTTTTACCACAGTTGCAAAATGTTAACATTATATTTACAACACTTGCAATACGTTTCACTTGCAATACGTTTTAAAAGGTGTTTTTACAATACTTGCCAAATGTCGTAGAAACTGTTTGGTCAGATTTTATAAATTTCTACAATGTTTATAAATTATTGTGTGAAGAACTTCTACAACATTTTTACAACATTCAAACAAATATTGTGGAAGATAACCCCCCTTTTACAACCCTGGATATAACAACCTTCTATTAAACGTTGTAAGAGACCTTTTACAACATTTTTGCAAAGTTGTGAAATGGTTTTTTTCTTGTAGTGACGGCATGGTACTTCACTCAACGTAGAGACTATTAAGTTAAATAAAATAATGATTGCATGGAGAGAATGGATTCCCGAGTTCTTACATGGTAGCCCTCTTGGGACTAGTACTGCCCGACAGGCCGGTTGGTCCCCACAGATACTGCAAATCTGCCACACGGGCAGGGAGCGGTATCTGGTTATATTATCTATTGAATATTGTATATTAATGATGGACGTCCCGCGGGGACTCGTCTAATTCATAAATGGCGCAATTGATTGACTGGATAAACTAGCCTTGCTTGCGCATAGTAAGAACTGAGAAATCCTTTATTGCATAATTCCAGGATAACTTGGGACTCACAATAGCAAGCCGTAGTAGTTGCCTGGCCGTTTAAATTAATTTGTTTGTGTACTGTACCTACTCTGTTACTTAACTGAGATGATCAGAATGTCAGGACATGACGGACCAACTTCTGTCCTTGTTTGGTTGGGAGGTTGGTTCGAAGTGTCGTGATGTTGTGTGAGTCCTAGTAGATAGCAGAGATCTATTATCATATTCTTTTATTACTGGCTTCATTCCTCATATCGTGCTCCCTTGCGGTACTTGCTATTAGAGGTCTAACCTCTCTGGTTTTGCATGGCCAGATTTAGACCAGTCCCCGAGGATCCAGCTTACTTCTACCTCCAAGATGGTCAAAACTAGAGGGATGATCGCAGGAGGACTCGAGTGGGTTTCTTACTTACCCGCTCGTTTTGTTATCTACTTTATACTTTGCCGTTTGGCACCGACATGTTAGTCGGATTATCTTGTACCTACTTTTGCATAATTGTAACTAAGTCAGACTGCAGCTGCTAACAATTGTGTATACTTACTACATCATCTGGCTGTATTTTGTAAAGCCAGATATCAAGAACATTTTGACGGAGCGTTTGGGACGCCTTATTGCTTTATCTTAAATGTTCTCTGTTATTGCTTCTTGTTTGAATGATTGAGACAATAGATGTGAAGTGACCATAGCGAGACTTTTATGTAGTATGCACCCCCTTGTCTTTTAGACAGCATTGATCGTATTATACGGTATTTATCTACCCGTAATACGTAGCTGGCTGAGTCATTCCCCCGCTCTCCAGTATTCTGGTTCTGGGGCGTGACACACAATATCTCTTCTATCTCCCTAACCGTTCCACCATTCTCCGATCCGAGACCACCACCGCGCTCCCCTCTCCGCCCTCTCCGATTACAGACCCCTCTCCCCCACCTTCCGAGTCCGTCCCCACGCAACCCCGTGCCAGCCCGATAGCCCGGCACCTCCCGTGCGTGTTCCCGTGCGCGTGTCCCATCTCCACGTGTCCGTCCGTGTGCGTAAACGTGTCCGTGCTCGTCGTTTCCATCGTTCCCAGCGTTGTTCCGAGTCCGAGGCCTCCCCTCGGTACTCCTTCATCAAGCTTAGGTAATCCCTTTCCTCATTTTTTCCATCTTCTGGTTGTTTACAGAACTATTTAGACCTTCTGGCCTTAGGTTAGTTTCTGTAGATTATTAAACTAAGTTTTGTGTTTTGATTATTTGGTTTCTGTGGTGTTAAATTAGCAATGTGGTAATATTATACATATTAGAAAACTTTATACATGCTTATTTGGTATTACTTGATTTATGGATTAACCTTAATAATTTAAAATATGGTTTAAATGATTTAATTGGCTTAAATAAAAGTTAGGATTATCATTTATTTTGTAATGTTAATTTGTAGAGATTCTAAACCTAATAAATGATTTAGTTATTTTATTTACAAAATAGTGGTAAATAATATTCATTTAAAAGTTTTTATTTTAAATAAAAGTTTTGTTAGAAAAATTGTATTATAAATTATATATATTCTCCTTTTAAAATAATTTCTAATCAAAAAGGTTTATAAAGAGATTAAAACAATAAAAACTAATATTTATTTAAAAATCATTATTTTGGCAAGAAAATCGTATTTTATGCAAAAGTGCTATTTTAGTATTTAAAAAAATTATTTTCCCTTTATTACGAAAAATGGTTAAAAAATGTATTTTCTAAGGTAAATCGTTTTATTAATATTGTTCGGTAAATAATTTCTCTTAATAATAAAAATGTTCATTAATGAATTATTTTGGTCTTGAATAACATTTTTAGTAACAATAACCGAAAAATGATCTCTAGCTAATTAAAATATTAGAATATTAGTTTTGGAGGAAAATCATAAATTTGGTAAAATATTAATTTATTAAATACAGTTAAAATATTATTTTCCTTATTTTGTGAATAATAGTCAAAAAATGGGTTTTTAGTAAATCGTATTTTTGTGTAATTTGGTAATTACATAAAAATACTAATTTCTATAATACGATTAAATAATAATTTTTTATCCTTAATTATTACGTTAAAAAACTTGTATTTTTACTAAAACATGTAACGTCCCAGTCCCAAAATACGTAAGACTAGGAACGTAGACATGCCAGTCGTATAATAAATATACGTAAGCTGTAAAATGCAGTAGAACCATAACTAATCTCATCCACACAAAATAAATGAATAAAAGATATCATATAATGATAAGGAATTGTCTTGATACAATATGTTGGGCGGAGACAAATCCACTACCAATAAGTAAAGAAAATAAATACATAAGAAAAGAAATGAATTTGGCGAGCGAAGGAAAGACGATCCAAGTGCTATCATCTTCGAAGAAATAGCGAAGATCACGACTAGAGCTAGAACACCTGCGAAAGACAAGAGCATACACCTGGAGAGATAACCAGGTCCTCAGAGGGATGTAACAAGACACATAATATCATGCCATATAAACTGAATAAATATTGCTCAAATGAATAAGTCAATTGAATTATAACATGGTCCAATACACACCTATTGAACTAGCTTACCATCCCCCCAACCAAACAAGGACAGGAGATGGTAAACTAATTCACGGTGATATATCTTTCCATGCTATGAATCCAATATGGTATCCGGACCCCAACAAGGTTCAATACCTTCTCATCGAAGTAGTAAGTCACACCTACAACCAAACAAGGACAAGATGTGACGAACTAATCCGCGACAAGTTATTGTTCCAAGCCACGGTCAGATACAAGTACCCAAACCAAAAGTACTCATATCTAACGAATAAAGGTGCCTAACCAATCTAAGTAAAATGTTGTTAAGAACAATCCTTCCTACGCATGGGCCCTGGCTAAATAGGATCAGCATAGTCCCCCCTTGGGGCACCAGAGGTCCCATCAGTAAGAGCATAATATTCCGCAGATCGCCAGTGGTCGTCAGTAATCAGGGGTCATCAACCCCGTATCTCCAGCGGAGAATCCGGATCATAAGGAAAAGTGCATCGAAGCCCATACGCTAAGGAATTGTCCTCCCCGCCCAATGCCTACTATGTTGTATCCACAACAGAAAACCTTTATAACCGCTAAGGCAAACTAGCATGCAACCTCTATTAGCGGTTATTCCTATCGCACAACTTATATGCACCGGTGGCCAGCTAGTCATGCATGTCCGTGTTCTACATGCGACACACAACTTCGTGTTACAACGTGTCAAGGCCAATGAATGCAACACACAAGGTGGTCCCTTAAATATAGGTTTAATGTGTAAGAAAAATAATACATAGCAGGAAATATAAATGAACAGTAAGTTCTAACAGCTTATGCCATGTATCACAGTTTATTTTGCATAAAGAAAATAATAATAATGCATGAAATATGAGCTAAAATAAATAAACAGCAAATGGCAAGGTGTCTTGCCTGGTAGGACGCCTGGTGTACTGCAATGATCAATGTGGCACGAACTGCAACTTCGGTGTAACAACTATGCAAGGTGACCTCGGGTGGTGACACTGACAGTTCCATTGGGTCCGGGACGGTTAGAATAGTTAAGGTCGACATAGGGTAGTCTAGAATTGGTGAGGGAATATGAGTAATAGGATTTAGTCATGGACAAGAATTTATAACCGAAGAAATTTGAGGAAATAATAGTAATACATATCCTTATTTAAAATATTTGTAATGCTTCGAAATATATTCTATTAGTTAAAATAATTTAATTAAACACTTGAAATCAAAAAAAAAATCTTTTTAAGGCAAAAACTCAAAATTTTGTCAAAATAATATTTTAGTATATAACCTATATTTTTATAAATCGAAAAATAATTTAAATGAAACAAAGTAATTTTAGAAACTTATTTAAGTCTAAAACCCATATTTTGTAAAATATAATTTGTCAAATAATTTTAATTTAAATAGATAAAAATTTACAACAATATATCTTAGCCTATAATATTGTTGTTACCAATAATAAAAGTAGTTTTTTATGAAATTATCTATTTTAGCTAGTAAAGCAATTAAAATAATAATTGGTATTAATAGTACAATAACAAAGATATAGTAATAATATTTTAAATTATTTATCAAATATTACATACTGTACAAAGATCTTTGTAAAAAAATAACCCAATTAGGAAAATAACAACAACATTAATAATAATAATAATAATAATAATAATAATAATAATAATAACAATAATAATAGTAACAATAATAGTAATAAAATAATAATAATAATAGAACATTAATACATGCTATGCTGAGGAGCTGTACTAATAATAATAATATATGATAATAATAATATAATAATTATAAGGATATTTATAAAACAACAAGAAACTGAAGACCACACTAACAAAAGAAAGATTAAATAAATAAATAAATAATAACTAAAAAATAAAATATAAAGCAGCTCTCTCCATTGGAGCTGCTGCTGCTGTAATCAATATTAATAGAAAGGGGAGAGAGAATAGAAAGGAGGCGGTGGGAGCGGTTTGCGGGCGGAGTCGCCGGCGGTTTGGCACGGCGTGGGAGGATATGGAGAAGGAGAAGAAGTCGGAGGGGGTCGGCGGTGAGATCCACGCCGGCGGCTTGGCGCGACGGAGGCTGTTCGCGGAGGCGGAGGGAAGTAATGGAAGGCGGAGGGAGCTCGGCTGAGCTCGGCTCAGCGGCGGCAAGGGTTTTTCGGTGGAGAGAGCGCGAGAGACGAGCGGCGGTCAGCCGGAGAGGAAAGGATCGGTGGCGGCGTGGCTGTGACGAGGGTGCGAATACGGCAAACGTCTGGAGGAGCGCGGTGGCGCTGCTGGCGGAGTATCAACAGTGCTGGGGCTGGCGCAGCTCGCGGGCGTTGGGTTGTCAGCGCACGGAGGACGACAGAAGGGAAGTGTCGGCAAGGGCGGACTTAGATGGCCGGGCGGGGGACCTGCGCGCGGTAACGCCGCTGGTCGGGCGACGACAGCGGAGAGGAGGTACGTTTTTGGGAAATTTCTTCTCTTCTTGATGATGGTGGTGGTTGTGATCGTGGGTTGGCTGGGGTTCGGCGGGGGTTTGGCCGGAGTTTATGGTAGAGTGGTGTTGGCTTGGCGAGGGTGCTGGTGGTGACGATGGAAGTTTGGGTCGTGGTAGTGATGGATGTGGGATGGTTGTGGTGATGGCGGTTTGAGATTGGTGATGAGTCGGTCGGGACGACGTGGACGGTCAGTGATTGGTGCCGTGATAGGGGACGCGGCATGGTGGTCAGCCAAGGAGATGGGACAAAACTTGGTGTTAGGAATATGGATGTGTTGAGTCTTGTGTCCTACGTGACACGAAATCTAGGAAACACGTCCGGGGTTGTCGGACGCGAGATGGGTGAATGTATCTCTAATAACAATAAAATTAGTGGAAGTGGGTGATGGACACGGACACGATGCATGCACGTTTGGTTGTGGAATTTATGGAGGATTATTGTGGAAAAAATATTGGAGGAGTACCTGTCTATTTATAGGATGTGGGAATTCCCATTAAGATAAGGATAAGGATTAGTTTAACCCCAAAAATAGATAATTCATAATTTAATTTAAATCAATTTAAATCGATCCAATAAAAAATAATCCAAATCCAAATTGCAATTTAAATCTAGATAATCTAACTCAAATTAAGAATTCTATCTTTAAATTTAAACTATTTAAATTAAATCCAAAAATCTAATCAAAGATTTAATTTGCCACCATAATTCCAAAGTATATTTTCCAAAAATACTAATAATAATTTCAAAAATTCATTATTATTTAAAAATAAACTAATAAATAATTATGTATGTCCAAATAATATTTTCATAAATATACTTTTCTAATATACCATTTTATAGAAAAAAAATATATTTATTGTTATAATTGTATAAATGAAGGGCTTTATAAATAAAATAACAAACTTGAAAATTTTGGAACGATAACAAAATAATTATTATGTATATTATTTTGAAACCAAAAAAATAGAAAAATATTTTTTTAAAAAAATATGTACGCTCGGACATATTCGCACTCGTCGAGCAAATTTGAAAAATGAAATTTCGCGCACGACGTACAATACGACTACGCGACGTACAATACAAAATTTTAAATCAATACCAAATTTAATAAAATAATAAAAAATAGTAGAAATTTAGGGATTTTACAAAACGATTATTTTGTAACTTAGTATCTAAAATATAAATATTTTTCAACGTTATTAACAAAATTATGTTATTTTCAACCCGACCAGACTTAGCCCTAATTAACTAGTTGGCGTTGCCCTTAAGGATTAGATGTAATTATTTCTAGCTGCTGAACCTAGTGTTACGAATCTGTAGGTTCGGGACCCTAAGCCCAAACGGTTACCTACTACTCGTCGCTTTCCACGTCAAGGGACTATCTGAGGCAAGTTACGGTTATGCTATGTTATATTTTAATTAGTAATTGTCAAGTTGCATGTTTAAACCATATTGCTACACGGAACCCTCTCCTAGGGTTCAAATATTGATTGATATTGATTGTAGAGATATTGTGGGAATAGTGTAGCGTTTATGATCAATACCCCTCATATTGCATACTGTTACTGTACGAGCTTACCCCTCTTACACACGGGGATAAGCCGTATCGCGTCGCCAGGATGCTATTGTACAACCCAAGCCGGTCATAGACGTTACACATTCAAATCACATTGTTTCAAGTATTGAATTGTTAAATTGCTGAAAAATATTGTTTCAACTGTTTAGCCTGCACTTTTCTGTGATTATTTGAAATGTGAGGTACATACTCGTACTTGCTCCCTCCTGACCGGAGATCCAACATTTTTAGGTGACAGCGACGAAGAGGAGCTGCCTTATTACATTTTCTACGGGCGCAGAGGCTGAACCAGGAACCCCAGAACCATAGAATGTTGGCTTAGCACTTTTTTTTCAGAAAATAGTTGTAATAATTAAATATTGTTAATGTTTATTTTTCTGGACCCTTTTCCAATTCAATAAAATATTTTTATTTCCGTTATATTTCTGTATGTTGTGTTTCAGTGCTTGATACAGCTTACTGCCGTCGTCTCACAACGGTGCAGGCTGGGCATGATCCGACTAGACCCATTATATTGGGATCGGGTCGTGATACTCTGTGCGACTCTGTGGCCTATCTTCAATCGGCCGTTTCTGGACTTAGCCTTACGCGGACGCAACCTAGGCCCGAGCGGCATCACGCCTTAGCGAGGACGATCGCTCCTACGGAAGCGGGGCGTGTCACGACCCGATCCCAAATAATTGGGTCGAACCGGATCATGCCCAACCTGCACCGTTGTTGAGACGACGGCAGTAAGCTATTCCATTAGCAGGTAACCATAACAACAACATCTATATTTGTCACAACTCAATATTCGGGAATTGAAACTTTATTAAACATTTGAAATGAATACAACTGGAATTTAAAAGTACTGAAATAAATATTGAATTCAAATAAACTGATTTTCAAAGAACAACGAAACTGGGAAAAGAAAATCTATCTAAGCATTTGGCTCATCGGCCTCAGTCCCTGCATCCTCCAAAGGGGACTCTGGCAGCACTACGGGATACAGAACAGGGTCGTAGTAACTGCTGATTAACAACTCAGCATCCTCAATATCCCCTAAAAATGTATCTCCAGTCAGGAGGGAGCAAAGTACAATTCATGCTAATTTAAGCAGTTAAAATAAATAATAGAATCATGCACTTTTAAACAGTTTGAAATAAACAGTTTTCTAGCAGTAAAACAGTGTGATTTTGAATAGGCAATGAATATGACCGGCTTGGGTTGTACAGTAGTATCCTATTGATACGATATGGCTTATCCCCGTGTGAGAGAGGGAAAAGCTAATACAGTTCTAAGTTAACAGTGGATATGGTCATAAACATTACTCTATTCCCCCAGTACCCAACAGTCAATCAGTCAGTGCTCTCAGAGAGAGTTTCGTGTTTGCATCGTGGTTTAAACTTGCAGTAAAGCGATTATTAAAATAATTGTAAACTAACACAAACTGTACTTGCCTCAAATTGGACTGGACTGGAAAGTTGGAGACTTCGAGATGGGAATTAGGACCGTCCTTGAATTCCTACATTCGAGAAATTGACTCAGAATCTAGGGTTACCAAGCTAACTATACTAGTTAAAATCTCTAATTGTGTCCTAATCAATTTTAATCTTTATTTATTAAACACGAACAAAAATGCGATTATTGGTGCGTTGAATTAATAACGAGGGAAAGATTTTTTAAACTTTGTATTTTGAAAAATCTCGTAGTTACCAAATTAATTTGATTAAAACTTTGTATTTTCGTAATTATACATATAAAACTAAATTTCTTATTTTAATGAAAAATACATGATCGTTGTTTTAATATTAAAACTTGTAAATTTTATTGTGAGAAAATATTATTAATTTTCTATATGAAAATAATTATTATTAGATTTACGCGAACGCTACAAAAACTCGCAAAACCAGAAAACAACAGAAAATCCTACGCTACTAAATTACAAGTCACAGAGCCAACAACCAGCTGGGCTTATGCCCATTATAATTTATTTACATAAATTGAAATAAGACGAAACGGTCGTTAGTTCTAAAACTTCATATAATTTAATTATGAGTAAATTAAATAATAATAAAAATAAGTTAAATATTTAATGAGTCTCAGATATGGTCCAATCGTCATATAGGCTAATGCCTCCACGTCCGGGCGAGGCCGGTTTCGTTTGCACTTAGCCAGGGCCCATTGATCGATACGGTCGTCGCCCAAAAATCCAAAATATTAATTATTTTCCGAAATCCATTTTAAAATCACTTTAAAAATATAATTAAATTTTACGGAATCTCTCTCTGGTCTGCAGGTCGTACCGTGCCACCGCATCAAAGTACTTCGTCTGGAATCTCTCTCTGAACGTCGCCCAAGTGACTGGTGCCGCTAACCCCATGGCCTGAGCTGCCCACCAATCGCGAGCCAAGTCTAACAACTGTAGGCGTACCACCGCCACCTTCTCATTCTCAGGTGTCCTAGCTGCTTCTAGAACCACCTCGGTATCCTGAAGCCAAGCGTCTGCGGCAATCGCATCTTCACTGCCGTCAAAGAAGGGAGGGTTCAAGCGCTTGAAACTGTTGGCCGCCTGATTCCCTTGGGGACCTCCTCGGTTTAGTGCATCATGAACTTCCTGGTGCAAGGCGTCGCCTCGACGATCTTGGGATGCAAGCAGTTCTCTGATAAGCCCTACCAAAGGTCCCTCATCCTGTCTAGCTGGTTGAACGGACGGAGCTGCCTGAACTGGAGGTACTGAGCCTCCGGGAAGCATAACTCGGGAGGCTACTCCAGAGTGCTGAGCTTGATCTTTCTGGCGCTGGGGTGCTTGTCGAGCTTCCTCTGGCTGGTTGGCAGGTCCGGGAGTAATGCCGCTGAAGAAGACGACATAGGAAACAATAAGGAAAGGACCAGGACAGATCAATGATACAAGCAATGTGATCAGGTCGAGATTCTCAGGGATTTGAAGATACGAGCAGAGATCAAGGACGAAATATTGATTGAGACATCTATTCGGTAAACCCTCACATTTCTTGATTGACAAGACCTGCATGGGCCACCACTTAAACCATGTCACGCCCCAGAACCAGAATACTGGAGAGCGGGGGCAGACATAGCCAGCTACGTATATTGAAATAGAATACATCTCAACTATACGGTCACGGCTGTCTAGATATGAGGGTTTACTACAAGCCAGCAGTCTCTTAAGGTCAAGCCTATTGTCTCAATCTCAAGCAATTAACAGAGTTACAAGATATTAGAGCATCAAATATATATATATAAGGCGTCCCAAATATTACATATTGGATGATCATGAAGCTAGTCGTACAAAATGATGGGACTAGCAAGAGTTCAGTCATACATGATCAACCCTAGGATTTGTTAATCATGTTTACAGCCCGTAGGCAGACAGTAAGTAAATGTGCATCGAGCTAACAGGTGCTCGTCGGCTAAACGCCTCAAAAGAATAAATTTACATATAAGTGGGTGAAACAAAAAGAAAAACCCACTCTTGGCCCGGGTTCCGTCTAGTTGTCACCATTAGACTGGAAGCTCGGTAGATCCTCGGGAGCTGCTCCGAAATCTGGCCACACAAAACCAGCTGGGTCAAACCCCAGAAAGAGCAAGTGCCACAAAGGAGGCCACAAATAAGAACAAAAGCCAGCATATCAGATCATAAAGAACAAAAGGAAAGTACAAGTAATAAGTACATAGGGCAATAAACGACTAGGGACGTGGAACCATTCCGGGAGCCAGGTTACAATCCTTAAACCATACAAGGACCGGGGTTGTAACCCTTCGCCTGAATAGCTCACTGTCTCTACTCATTTATCGTTAAGATAAGTAAAACAAACATGCTCAGGAGATAGCAGGTACTGGAGCTAGACAAGACTCAGACAAGACTGGACACCATCCATTCGCAATCGGCCAAGCAAGTACTACGGCTTACTACTTTAACTAACTAGGGTTATCACAAGACTTAATTACTAACAAGATGCAAGTTAGAATTCCAGTCCCAAGTCCTGCAGACTATCCAGTTATCCTTCCGCGGGTTGAGAGTTATAGGTGGGTACATTGCCCGGGAGACAAATGTACCCTTAGGTGACTTAGAGGGTGCAACACATGACAGTGTGCTGGAAATGTGCTCTACTCGTCGGCAAGCTACAAGTCCATTAAAGCGCCCAAATAACGAGATTGCCTGTGACTGGAAATTCTCCATGTTCTAGTTTGATCTAATAATTAGCCTAATCCAATTTAGCGCGAGTCCCTTGCCGTGGTACCCAGGAAGTCACGTCCTAGACATGATGCAAGACAAGACAAGTGGATTGTACAAGCAAGCAGGAGCACCCACGGTGTCAAGTTAATTATACGAGTCAAGTCACAAGTTACAAGTCAAGTCAAGTCAGGAGTGCGCCGCCACGGGCCACTATCAAGTTATCAAGATAATTCATGTCAGGGTACTGTCAGGAGTGCACCACTACGGGTCACTGTCAAGTCAGGTTGGTCATGTCAGGAGTGCACCACTACGGGTCACTGTCATGTTATGCTAGTTCCTTGTCATACCATGCTATGTACAATAGTCATTCCAAACATATTAAGCAAAATCAAGTTCATGTCCAAAGGCGTAAGGATATAAAATGGGCGTAAAATACCTAATAAAATACTAATATAAAATAGGACTATAGAAGAGCCAAGATCAAGAAATAACAAATTCATCATAGACAAGTAGGTTGTGCAGGGTATGTACTGCGCAGGGTGCCAAGTGCGCAGGGTGAGCTGCACAGGGTACCAACTGCGCAGGGTGCCAAGTGCGCAGGGTGAGCTGCGCAGCAGATGGATTGCACTGGATCAGGTTGCGTAGAAATGGATGGCGCAGGGTCAGATTGCGCATGAGTGGAGTGCGCAGGGATAGATTGCGCATGAGTCAACTGCGCATGGGTGGATTGCGCAGGGGTTACCTTGCGCATGGCTGGCTTGCGCATGGATGGCTTGCGCCAGCGCAATCCAGCACAGCGCAAAGCACTGGCTGAGGTCATGCGCAATCGGCCCTGCGCTAAAGAGCACAGGCCGGGGGTGTGCAATCGGCCATGCGCTAAAGAGCACAAGACAGGGGGGTGTTCTTCCTGGCCGAGAGCAGGTCCAAGAACACCAAGAACTTCAATTCTTCATAACTTGATCAAATCAAAACCAAATCTAGATTTTCAAAGTTCTTACTTGAGTAAAATCAAATTCTCTTCCACATGGAAGCATCAAAACATGCAAAAATCGAAGTTTAATAGATCAAAACCAAGGATTTTCGAAAATGGTTAAAACCTAGATCTAGAAGAATGAAAGCTCCAAATCACAAAATGTTAAGTTCTAAAGTTGTTCTCCATAGCCTAATCTAGTTAATGGACAAATAAAAAGTGGTGCTTATTTGATGGCAAGGTGCACTTGTCTATGGGTTGGGGAGTTGTGTGGAGGAAGGAAGAAGAAGGAGATGGAGAAGTAAATGAAAAATAAAGAAGAGAGAGAAAAGTTAGGTAGGATTTAATGGAGGTGGGTGTGTTGTGTTGAGGGTAGAGTGTTGGTTAAAGTGTTCCACTCATATTAAATCAAACCTAATCAAACCAAACCAATTCCATAAAATAAAACTAAGCCATGGTCCAAACCCATTTACGAGAAACCAAAATCTGCAAGTCAAGAAAATAAAATACGTGCCAAAACCTGGATACGAGTATAAATACGAAAATACAGGAAATGGGGGTGACAAGGAGAGATCTTCATAAATACACTGTCACCTTCTTCAAACTCCAAAGGCCGTCGGCTGCTATCGGCCCAATGCTTCTATCTGTCTTGGGCAATCCTAAGCTTATCTCTGATCATTCTCACCTTCTCTGCTACTTCGGTCACCATCTCAGGTCCAAGCAACACTCGTTCTCCGACGTCGTCCCAAGCAAGTGGAGTGCGACAACGACGTCCATAGAGTGCCTCGAACGGTGTCATACCGATGCTAGCTTGGTAGCTATTGTTGTAAGAGAACTCTACCAAGTGCAAATGGTCTTCCCAAGCCCTCCAAATTCTAAGACGTAGGATCTCAGCATGTCTTCTAGCGTCTGGATGGTTCTCTCTGATTGCCCGTCAGTCTGGGGGTGGTAGGCGGTGCTGAACTTCAGTTGTGTTCCCAAACTGTCATGCAAACTCTTCCAAAAGTGAGAGGTAGATCTAGTATCTCTGTCAGACATAATACTTACCGGAACTCCATGAATCCGGTAGATATGCCGTATGTACAGTGCTGCCAACTTCTCGGTGGATAGACCAACCTTGAAGGGGATAAAGTGAGCTGACTTCGTTAGTCGGTCCACGATAACCCAAATGGCATCCTTTCCTCCTTGGAATCGAGGCAGTCCCGACATGAAATCCATCGTCAAGTGTTCCCATTTCTACTCCGGAATGTCAAGCGGCTGCAATAGTCCTGCTGGTCTCTGTTTGCTAGCTTATACTTACTGACAAATTAAACATCTAGCCACATACCCGAATACATCCTTCTTCATTCCGTACCACCACACTATGGTACGCATATCCCGGTACATTTTGTTGGCTCCAAGATGTATGGAATACTGCGACTGGTGTGCTTCTTGCATCAGCTCGTTCCTCAGTTCGTCAGTTTGTACGTAAAGCCTCGTACCATTCTTCAGTGCTCCGTCGCTGGCGATTGAGAATCCTTCAAGTGTTTCTGCCAGTACCTGATCTCTGAGTTTGCAAAGCGTCTCTTCTTGGAATTGTGCCTCCTTGACTCTGTCCATAAGACTTGAACGCACTTGCAACTGCATCAATGATGATTCAGCTCCTGGTACGATGGCTTCTCTTCCCAGTTTCTTTATTTCCTCTTCAGGCAGTACAATTTCCAATCCAAGCTTCTCCATGTCCTCCAGCAAATGATGCTTCTTGGTCAAGAACATTGCCATCGGGTATCGACTAAGTGCATCTGCAACAATATTAGTCTTACCCGGATGGTACTGCAGGTTGATGTCGAAATCCTTCATCAGCTCCAGCCATCGTCTCTGTCTCATGTTCAGCCCCTTCTGAGTGAAAACATATTTCAGACTTTTGTGGTCTGTAAATATTTCCACTCTCTCTCCATAAAGGTAGTGCTTCTATAGCTTCAATACAAATATCACTACTGCAAGCTCCAAATCATGTGTGGGATAGTTCTTCTCATGAGTCCGTAATTGCCTAGATGCATAAGCAATTACTTTCCCGTGTTGTTGAAGAACGCAGCCCAATCCCTTACCGGAAGCATCACTATAGATTAAAAACCGCCGGTACCTGCGGGTAGCACAAGTATCGGTGCAGTTGTAAGCCTCTTCTTCAGTTCCTCAAAAGCTGACTAGCAAGCTTCAGACCAAATGAATTCCTCGTTCTTTCTGGTAAGCTTCGTTATTGGTTCAGCAATCTTGGAAAAATCCTTCACAAACTTCCGATAATATCCAGCCAAACCTAAAAAGCTTCTGATTTCTGCAACCGAGCTTGGTGCAGTCCACTTCTCAATAGCAGCCTATCTTCTTTGGATCCACCGAAATTTCTTTTCCTGTGACAACATGGCCCAAAAATTCTACTTTGTCTAAAAAGAATTCATCTTTGGATAGCTTACCATAGAGCTTCTCCTTCTTCAGGGTGCTCAGCACTTTCCTCAGGTGCTCTTCATGCTCTTCCTCAGTCTTCGAGTAGATCAGTATGCCATCAATGAAGACGACAACAAACTGATCCAGGTATTCATGGAAAACCTTGTTCATGAGGTTCATGAATACCGCGGAAGCATTTGTCAGTCCAAACGGCATGACCAAGAATTCAAATTGCCCATATTTGGTGTTGAACGCCGTCTTGGGAATACCCTCCCTTCTGACCTTGATTTGATGGTAGCCTGATCTGAGATCTATCTTTGAAAATACCTTGGCTCCACTCAGTTGATCAAACAGGTCGTCGATCCGGGGTAAAGGGTACTTGTTCTTGATGGTGATGTTATTCAGCGCCCGGTAGTCAATACACATCCGTACGGTTCCATCCTTCTTGGGCACGAACAATACTGGTGCTCCCCAGGGTGAAGCCCCGTCTCTGATAAATCCTTGTGTCTTCAGCTCGTCAATCTGATCCTTCATCTCCTTTGCTTCCTTGGGGTTGACTTTGTAGCATCCCCGAGAAATAGGGGAAGAGCCAGGTACTAGATCGATGGTAAACTCCACACCTCGATCCGACGGCAATCCTGGAAGACTATCTGGAAAGACGTCCATAAATTTCGCTATGATAGGATGAGGAGGCCCGGGTTCTTCGGTGATTGAGGAGTAGGTAACACTCTTCATGTCTTCCGGAGCTCGAGAGATTTCAAACTCCGGTTCTCCTGGTGGGCTGAAGATTACACAATCTCGGTGACAATCTATCAGCGCATGCTGTTCACTTAACCAGTCCATCCCTAGGACTACATCATAATTGGGCAGGGGCATCATTAGTAAGGGTTTTAGGAATTGATGGCCTGAGATAGTGATGGGACAGTTACAAGCCTCGGTGATGGGTATAGGTCCACCACCAGTCATAACTCTACTAATCACCTTGCTAAGTCCCGTATCTAGGTGGTGTACAGAAATAAATTCTGATGATATGAAACTATGTGATGCACCCGAATCAAATAATGCTAGAACAGGATATGAAAACACATAAATGAAACCTGTGATGACATCAGCGGTGGGTTCCTGGTCTGGTTCTTGATCATCAGCTGCTAGGGCAAAAGCTCGCCTGGTCTTCTGCTGGTGTTGTCCGAACCGTTGTTGCTGAGTGGATAGGGGAGCTCTTTGCTGAGTTGTTCTGGTTCGGTGGACTGACGAGGGGAAGTCCCTCACTTGGTGGGTGGCAGATCCACAGACTAGGCAGTGTCCTAGCCTCTTCCTGCATATGTTCGACTGGTGTCCTGGCCTCTTGCAATAATCGCAGATAGGGATCTGCCTCTGAGGCGACTTGTCATTAGTCCTTGCCTGATGGTGCTGCTGCTGGTGGTACGAAGGCCTGTTTTTGTTGTTGTTGGGCCTCTTCTGGTTACCCTGGAAGTTACTAGTTCCAGGATACTCCCTCTTGGATCGAGAAGGCTGGCTCTTGTCCACGTCCTGAGCTCGTATCAGGATCCTCTCATAAGTCTTGGCGCCACCTGCAATCACAGGGGTGCGAATCTCTTCTCTTAATCCATACCTGAATCGTTCAGCACGATCCTTGGGGTCAGTAACCAGGTTCTAGGCAAAGCGGCTTAGTCGGCCGAACTCTGCCGCATATTCTCCGACCGTCATGTTCCCTTACTTCAGGTCCTGGAATTGCCTTTCCATCTCCCGCATCTCTGATATTGGGAAGAACTTCCTGCGGAAGAGCCTCTTGAAGGTGTCCCAGTCGAGCTGCTTGTCCTGGAGTCGGGGTTCATTCCGATACCAGGTGCTTGCCACATCCTGTAGCTGGAGTCCTACCGCTTCGGTCTTGAGGTCCTCTGGGAGTCGAGCGACGCTCAAAAGACGCTCCATGTTGTCTAGCCATTCATCGGCGTAGATGATACCCTCGGTTCCTTTGAAAGGTCGAGGGCCTTGCTTCTTAAAGCTCTCTATATCTCCGACCTTCATGTAATAATACGCCTCTAATCAAAAGAATGGCCTTAAGGATATAAATCTTAACTCCTGAATTATGCTTACCTTGGCAGGTCATGGCTCCAAAGAAGTTGTTGCTCCTCTCTCGAGGGCAGCCATAGCCACATTGTGGGCATTCTCCATGCCTTCTCTTATGATCGCGGTCTGCTCGCGATGGGCTACAGCTTGGGCTGCAGTCTGTTCTCGATGAGCTTTTGCTTGGGCTCTCTGGGCTTCGAGCACTCCACGTAGCATGCCCACTAGATCAGTGGGATCCACGGGCACTGGTGGGGCAGCTGGTGCGAACACTACCGCAGGGATCTGCGGCTCAGCCCGGGGAAGTGTAGGGTTCGCCGCTTGAGAAGTAGTGGCGTAAGCGCCGCGGAGTGCTGGAGATTGATGGGGACGGTCGGTCAGCTGCAACGGTGAAGGGTCTGGACGTGCTGGGGGAGATGGGGTGTGTTCGGGTGATGACACCTCATCGCCAGCAGGAGTGGTCTTTTCCTTGGTCATAATCTGGAAGGTTTAGGGTACAGACATAAGCAAGGTATCCTACCAGTCTATAATCAATCAAAAATATTTATTTATATATATTTCGGACCTATGTTGTGACAAATCAATGTTCTAGTATTCTAATTGTTTCTAGGTATATTTTCCTAAGTTGTTATGGACCTGCATGGGCCACCACTGAAAACATGTCACGATCCGACCCCAAATAATTGGGTCGAACCGGATCATGCCCAGCCTGTACCGTTGTTGAGACAGCGGCAGTAAGCTGTTCCATTAGCAGGTAACCACAACAACAACATCTATATTTGTCACAACTCAATATTCGGGAATTGAAACTTTATTAAACATTTGAAATGAATACAACTGGAATTTAAAAGTACTGAAATAAATATTGAATTCAAATAAACATATTTTTAAAGAACAACGAAACTGGGAAAAGAAAATCTATCTAAGCATTTGGCTCATCGGCCTCAGTCCCTGCATCCTCCAAAGGGGACTCTGGCAGCGCTACGGGGTACAGAACAGGGTCGTAGTAACAGTTGATTAACAGCTCAGCATCCTCAATATCCTCTAAAAATGTATCTCCAGTCAGGAGGGAGCAAAGTACAATTCATGCTAATTTAAGCAGTTAAAATAAATAATAGAATCATGCACTTTAAACAGTTTAAAATAAACAGTTTTCTAGCAGTAAAATAGTATGATTTTGAATAGACAATGAATATGACCGGCTTGGGTTGTACAGTAGTATCCTATTTATACGATATGGCTTATCCCCGTGTGAGAGAGGGGAAAGCTAATACAGTTTAAGTTAATAGTGGATGTGGTCATAAACATTACTCTATTCCCCCAGTACCCAACAGTCAATCAGTCAGTGCTCTCAGAGAGAGTTTCGTGTTTGCATCGTAGTTTAAACTTGCAGTAAAGCGATTATTAAAATAATTGTAAACTAACACAAAATGTACTTGCCTCAAATTGGACTAGACTGGAACGTTGGAGACTTCGAGATGGGAATTAGGATCGTCCTCGAATTCCTACATTCGAGAAATTGACTTAGAATCCAGGGTTACCAAGCTAACTATACTAGTTGAAATCTCTAATTGTGTCCTAATCAATTTTAATCTTTATTTATTAAACACGAACAAAAACGCGATTATTGGTGCGTTGAATTAATAATGAGGGAAAGATTGTTTAAACTTTGTATTTTGGAAAATCTCGTAGTTACCAAATTAATTTGATTAAAACTTTGTATTTTCGTAATTATACATATAAAACTAAATTTCTTATTTTAATGAGAAATACATGATCGTTGTTTTAATATTAAAACTTGTAAATTTTATTGTGAGAAAACTTTATTAATTTTTTATATAAAAATAATTATTATTAGATTTACGCGAACGCTACAAAAACTCGCAAAACCAGAAAACAACAGAAAATCCTACGCTACCAAATTACAAGTCACAGAGCCAACAACCAGCTGGGCTTATGCCCATTATAATTTATTTACATAAATTGAAATAAGACAAACGGTCGTTAGTTCTAAAACTTCCTATAATTTAATTATGAGTAAATTAAATAATAATAAAAATAAGTTAAATATTTAATGAGTCTCAGATATGGTCCAATCGTCATATAGGCTAATGCCTCAACGTCCGGGCGAGGCCAGTTTCGTTTGTACTTAGCCATGGCCCATTGACCGATACGGTCGTCGCCCAAAAATCCAAAATATTAATTATTTTCCGAAATCCATTTTAAAATCACTTTAAAAATATAATTAAATTTTACGAAAAATCCGGCAGCATTTCCTCTATTTTTGGTCAACCCAAAAACTGGAAAAGTGTGCCAATATTTTCCTGCAAAATCCCAAACCAGGGAATCCCAAAATATATATATAAAAATAACCACAATCCTTCCCAAAATTAATTCGGAACGACCCGAAACGAATTTGGGAATCTGAAACCAACCAAAACATCACAGCACAATATCGAAAATATCCGAAAACCCAAAATATCTAGAAATCCATTTTTTCGAAAAGTTTCGAAAAAGCAAAACAACCAACAGAACCTTTCCGAAGGTTTCTCGGAAAGAAATCCGGAAACGACGTTCACCCAAAATCGAATTTCCCAAAGGAAATTCGTGGACCAACTCATCATTGACACAGGGAGGGACGAACTACTGTGATTAACCGGGGATTATCCAAAATGAGAAAACCGAAGGGTTGCCTCGGACTCGGGACGCGCCAATCCACAGATCGGACTCGATCTCCAGCGAAGAGTGCTGGACAGGAGCTGTCCAGAACAGCGGACACGTCTCGGGATGCGCCGGGGAGAACAGCGTCCGCGTGCTAGGGCACGAAAAGCCGCGGGGTCGCACTGGCCGGCGGCGGTGGGGCGCCGGGGCTGCGGCCGGGTCGCGCGGATCGGCGCCGCTGGGGCGGCCGGGAAGGTCGGCGAGACGCTGGGGAGGGCGCCGCACAGAGGGTCGCGCGCTGGGCCGGGGTCGCGGGCGCACGGCGTCGGGCGCGGGATGTCGGGCGAGTGGCCGACAGGAGCTCGGGGTCGGCCTCGGGAGCTCTGGGGAAGAGTGAAGGGGGTTTGAGAAAGTAGGTGGTGGGGAGAAACTTCTCTTCTGTTGAAAAAAGTATTAGAGAGAGAGATGTAGTAGTGGAGTTGGGGTGGTGGGTTGTGTGTGGGGAGTTATAAGGAGAGTTGGGAAAAGTACTGTAGGTGTGTGAGTGTTTGTAGGGGAGAAGAGTGAGGGGAGAATAGAACGTGGGGGTGAGGGGAGAGATCTTGTCCACTCGGACCAGATCCAAAAGAATGAATATTTATTTTTATTTTTTTAAAAAAGAGAATCAGATTTCAAAGAAAAGGTTAGGTCCGGGTCTGGGTTCGGGAATCGGGTCCGGGCTCGGGTCTGGTCGACAAACAAAAGCCATATTTATTATTTTCGAAATTGATTTTAAAAACCCAAAAATGATACTAATAATGATAATAATAATATTTTAATAATAATATTAATAACATTTATAAAACTGGGTTTCACAGGACGTGACACCGGCTTCCCATTGCTGCACACAGCTCCGGGAGAAATAACCCGAACTTAGATTTGTCCAGAGGAGAATGAAATGGAAAAAAAAATTGAGAGGTTAAAATGGAAGAAGATTTTCTAAATGGATGAAAAGACATGAAAATTTTTAGACAGAGAGAGAGAGAGAGAGAGAGAAAATATGGAC
The DNA here is from genome assembly GCA_029216955.1 of Iris pallida. Lineage (NCBI taxonomy): Eukaryota > Viridiplantae > Streptophyta > Magnoliopsida > Asparagales > Iridaceae > Iris > Iris pallida. Next base: position 14,554,967 of record JANAVB010042018.1, read on the forward strand.
GTTTTTCTTTTCTTTTCTTCTCTACTCCCTTCAACAGATCAAAACTTGTGTTATATAGGAATCTATACCCCCAAACAATTAAAATAGTAATTGATTGTCATTAGTAGCTAATAATGGATAGCAGCTAATAATATGATTTAATGGCTGCCATTAATAGCTAATAATAGCTAGCATGTAATAATATGATTTAATGGCAGCCGTTTCAAATTTTGAAAGTTGATTTTTTTCCAATTATATACAACACTATATGGTACCCGTCCACTAACCAAACAAATCATCATCCTACAAAAGCTGAGTTCATTGTAAAGAAAAATGAAAATTCTATTGGCATTTTATATTTTACTTATGACGGTCTAAGTTTTTGTAATTTTTATTCAGGACAGTCCTAAATTTATTTTGGACTGTCCAACACCCCCAAATATTTCCATCAAGACTGTAGGCAAATTATACAGTTATATAGTATATATGACTGTAGAATTTTTTTACAGTCCTATAGTATATGTAGGACTGTATAGAATTTTCTACAGTCCTATATATAAGCTGGACTATATAATTTTCTTACAGTCCTTATACTCCCACTTGTTTATCTCTGTATTTAACAGGACTATAAAATTTTTTACAGTCCATATATAATTTAGGACTGTAGGAATACTATAGGACTGTAGGAAAATTCTACAGTCCTATATATATTATAGGACTGTAGAATTTGCCTACAGTCCTTTTGGCTTTTTATACTCAAATTTTGTCCTCAAGCAAAAGAAAAGAGTGACAAACTTATAAACAAATAAAAAAAATTGGACTGTACTTAAGTAAAAGATGAAGTGTCTATAGAATTTCCAAAAAAAAAAAAAGAAGAAAAAAAAAACTAGAATCCCCCAACACAAGAACTAAGTTGGCTAGTGGAAAAACTGCAATGCAATACTTAAAGGGATAAGTTAAAACTAACCAATTTAGTTACAACCAACTAAAAAACATTGAACCTTTTTCACAAATTAGTCAATGTGATGACACAAAAAGACCATTACAATCGGATCAACCTTAACATGGTTGAACCATTATACTATAGATATTTTAATTCTTGTAATCAAGAGGACGGAATAAAAAATTCGAGTTAGGTTGGACTAGAGTGGACTAGGTATAAGTTTGACTGATATGAAGAAGAAAAAATTATTTGGTGGGCTGGAACATGGTTACGTCTTTGATAAGCATAAATTTATAAAAGAACAAAATTAATATTATTTTTAAATTTTGGGAAAATTAATTTGACCATAATTATGGAAGAAATAATACATTCTCGTGTTTCGATTAACTAATTTTTTGTCATCCAACCAGGATCTTATACCTCTCCTTAGTAATCATAAATGGAAAGAGCCACTCAAATTCGACAATATTTGTTAAAACCTAATGAATAAGTTAAAACCATAAACTTGCTGAGTAATATATGTTTGCAATCTTCTAACCCTTTTTTTAGATTATTTATAAGGACACATCAAAAATTGATCATGGCTAGTCAGGATTGGGGATGTCCAGGTTTGAGAAAAAATTACTCAGGATATTCCAATTTCTTACTCATTGGGCTGTCCCAACCCTACCCCTCCAACCCAAATTTTCAGCTTCATTTCAAAATTTCACTCCCTCTTCCAAAATTCTAGCTTTCTTCTTCTTCTCCACCATTTTACACTCCCCAAATTCATTAATGAGAAGGACTATAAATAAATTTTGGAGATCTTAACTTAATGGAGGAGCCTAACTTAAACCTTCAGCTAACAATTCAAGATAATTCAAAGGAACCTGAATTTGAACTCGCTGACCGCATGTTAATTTAGAGAGCTCAAGGTAGGGGTGAACATTATTCAGTTTTCTACTGGAAGTCGAACCGAATAAGAAATTCGGTTCGGTTTCAAAAAATTCAGTTCGATTTTGATTTTCAAAATGTTAAAATTTGTTTTTTGTTTTTGAATTTCGGTCCAAAACTAAACTTCGAATAAAAATTATATAACTATAGAAATATTTTTAATTTTTTGAATATTTTATGGTTAAAAATATGTATATTTTTGAAAATAACAATTCTATATATGTGTTTTAAATTCCAACTTTGATAATTTAACAAATAGAATTTTTTTTAGTTTTAGGGTCTCACGTATACATGGATATTAGAGTTTGGATTTCGAAATTGACCGATGTTAGAGTTTGGGTCTCAAAATCATTGTTCACGTATGGTAATGAACAGTGATTTCGAGACCTAAATCATAACATCGATCACTTTCGAGATCCAAATCCCAACATCCATGCATATGTGAGACTCTAAAACTAAATAACCCTAACAGCTAGTCCAACTTTGTGCAAAATTTTAACAAATATGTGCATAAAAATTATAATTTTAATAAACTTTTAGTATAATTTGATTACGATTCCAACTTTGGATTTGACCTATTAAACAATAAGTATAGTAGAATCAAATAAAAGAATTTATTACTCGATTCGGTTTCGATTTTGGCTAATCCGATTTTCATTTGGCTATTCCGTCCAATTTTGAATATTTAAAATTTTGGTTTATTTAATTTTTACTAATTTGACCCGGTTGAAACCGAATAAATCGGACGCTCACCCCCTCGTTCAAGGGACTTAAGTACATAAAACGTGTACAAAATGTTAATTTTAGAGAATTCAAGGAATTTAAGTGCACATAATACTCTGACCACATTTAGAGAGTTCCACAGACTCATGTAAACATAAGACATGTACTAAATGTTAATTTTTGAGAATTCAAGGGATTTAAGTGCACATAACACACACAGTCAGAAAACAAAACTAAAAAAAGTTAACCGCCGTTGCCGGGGATCGAACTCGGGTCACCCGCGTGACAGGCGGGAATACTCACCACTATACTACAACGACCTTCGTTGGCACATTTCAATAATAATTCTAGTTATTGGCTGCAACTGCCTAAGAAATGAGAGCCTCTCACTGCAAATGCGCAAAGGCTTTTACTTCACCAACCTTGGAGTATATTTTTGGTTCACCAACCAAAACCTGTATGCATGTTCAATATTCCACTCAAAAGTTCCACATGTGAAATTAGTAGGGCCGACCCTGTGCTCATGGGGGTCCAAGACGAACTTTTAAAATAGGCCCCACATACATAATATAAAAAAAAAATCAAAAACTAAAATAAAAGTAAATTAAAAATAATGTTACCATCAAAAATTGAACCAATGACCTTTAGTATACAAATCTAATGTACTAACAACTACACTACAATAATTTTATATTAAGAATGGCTCATGGTATATACTACTTCTATTTTAGATACAAAATTATTAACATATTTATGTTTAAACTAATTTTTTGGAACCTCATAATCCGTGGACCGTGACGGTCGTCCTGTCTACCCTGGCAGGGCCGACCCTGAGTTCGTGGGGGCCCAGAACGAACTTTCAAATTAAGACCCCCATACATAATCAAAAAATATTTTAAAAAAACTTTAAAAAAGGTTACATCCCAGGATTGAACTTAGGACCTATAGTATACAAGTCAAAACAACTACGGAAAGTCTATTTTGTCTGCCCGTGGGGCTGGCCCGCGCTCCCGTGGCGGGCAACCATTGCCCCCAGCTAACTTGGGCCCACCCAGGTGGGGGAGCTAATGGGCGCCCGCCACGTGAGGGAGGGCCAGCGGCGGGCAAAATAGCAGCCTCCAAACTACTAACAACAATAACTTTGTGCCTTAAAGGACCATGGTACATACTAGTTGTATTTGAGATACAAAATTATTAACATATTTATTTTTAAATGATTTCATCATCCACGGGTCCTGGGCAGTCGTCCTGGCAGCCCTGTGCCAGGGCCAACCATACAAATGGTCAGAACTTATATAGATATTCACTATTCCACTCGAGATACAAATTCACAGCGGTTTTAGTTTTACCTATGACAAATCTTGAGTGGAACAGTGAACAAAAGGCAACCCTTAGGCCTCGTTTGGTTCAAGAAAAAGAAATGAATTCCCTTGTATTTTCCATGAGAATGAAAAAAGTAGGATTCCTGTCACATTTTATTCGTTGTTTGGTAAAACAAGAAAATCATCTAGGAAAGGAAAGCAAAATATAACAATGTTTCAATTATATCCTTACCTTTTAAAATAAAAATAATATTATAAAAATAACATTAATGGTAAAATAAGCAATGACATATGGTTACTTTTGTCATAACTTTTGTAATAAATGTTGGAAAAGAAGAAGGAAAAATTCAATCCCATAGATCTTGAGTGGAACCATATTCCCACAAATTTCCCCCCTTATCAGAAAATTAATTCCCAAGTTTGTGGCTACCAAACAAAGGAAAGGAACAAATTTCCTTTCGTGGTTCCTTAAATCCGTGAACCAAACGAGGCCTTAGTGGAATGGTGAACATCTACAAAAGTTTTGGTGGATGAACAAATTGTGCTGCTTTACTATTGCTATGGAGTGGTCTGAAATTTTTGGACCTAGTTCTTGACACAATGTTAGGAATACATTTTTGTTCACCCACCAAAACTTGTGTGAATGTTTACCATCACAATCAAGATGAAAACTACAGTTGTTTTAGTTTTATATTGTCACACCCAAAACCAAAATACTGGAGAGCGGGGGACAAACACAGCCAGCTACGTACATTGAAGTGCAACCCACCTCGCAATACGATCACGGCTGTCTAGATGCATGAGGGTCTATCTACAAGCCATCAGTTGTCACGCCCTGCTCCCGTAGCAGCGATCGTCCTCGCTAAGGCGTGATGCCGCACGAGCCTAGATTGCGCTCGTGCAAGGCAGGTTCCAGAACGGCCGATTACAGCAGCTGCGACGGGGTCGTCGCACAGAAGTCCCAAGCAGAAACATTAAATAATAGCAGCAAAAATTTGAAGCAAACACAAGTTATTCAAAAGATGCATTATATTGATATTGAAACAAGGATTACAATGGGGCGTAAGGCCAAGATTACAAGTCACTCAAGCTCACTCTTCTCACATTACAAGTCACTCAGCTCTCTCTCGTCTCTCAATACAAGTCTTGAACCAGCGGATGCTTCGGAAGGCGACGTCCATACATTATGTTCCGTATAAGTCTTGACTCCACGCGACCGCACGCTACGAATCGCCAAGGAATTCCATGCCTCGATACATCCAAGCGAGCTCCGCACCACGAGCTTCTTCCTGTGCCTGCACATAAAAACTATGTGGGTGTCTTTACTCAACTGTACTGGTGGAATAAGCTCCTCGCCCACCCATACAAAACCGACACGTTCATTTACTTTGTGCAACATAACCCTTTTCATTGTCTTTCTACTCTTGTCTTAGGATTAGTTTTAGGACCGACGCCTTGGCCTGTTTTGTGTCTCTAGACATCCCGTGCTAGCAACAACAACGTCAACTCATACTTTGTCTCTAGACCCCTTCTCGTACTAATAACGTTAACCTATCAAGTCGTGTTTGTCTTATGGCTCAAAATCAGAGACGCGACTACGCGATGGTACCCAATTTTCTTGTGACCGTACTACAAATCCATCGTACCGTGCCTCGCAACTCAGTGTGACTTAACCATATCGTCGCCTCGCGGCCCTTGCTACTTTGATCACCAACTGACCCAATCAAGACTTGTGGGCTAAGTGTCACTCGACCGACTTTGCCTTGCGGTATTTTCTGACTTTAACTCAAGGTGACTCAAATCCAACTTATGTAACTTATATACCGACAACTTAAGACTTGACGCTACATCTCGTGTCGAAGCACGTCGCTTACGTTGAAACCAAATCTTAGGCCCAACATTGTGTTCTAACTGTACACACACATTCGACTCAACTCAATCCAAAGGCACACATGCGGGTTGCCGCCATGCCGACTCATCTATATGAATTGGTCACTGACTCCCACAACCATTTTGGACTCCCTTTAGCTTTTGTTAGACGGGCGCTCCTTCAGCGCGAGGTAGCGAGCCCCCTGCTGACAGTACTCGCCTAACCCGTGCGGTCATCCAGCAACAAGCTAATATAATATTTATCAAGAACCGGCCCCGTTGGCCGCCTATGTCACCGTTCAAGGAAACTCTACCTTGTCGACAAGTTGTCCATGACCATACAAGACTCGACTCAAACTGACGTCTTACATAGTCATTCTATCTCTAGTGTTACCATCTCTTTCAGGACCTAGTTCAATACTTCTTACATCTGGGACCGCCTCGACGACCCATAGTCGCAAGCATTCTTCTTTTTTGCCCTATCATTTCATTCAACTCAGGAATAACTTTTTAAAGCCTTATTTTTCCAAACTCAATAAATCAACCTTAATCCATGCCTTAAAACACTAAGTTCGTGACATTGTGTCTTAAACCAACTTGAACTCTATGCGGTACCACCTCCCAAGTCATACTCTATATGATAGGCCTTGAGACCGTAAGACTATGTGGTTATACCCAGTCGTAGAACTCGTAGGACCGTGCTTGCTACTACTCTGATAGCCTAACATAACTTGCATAACTTAACTTTGCAACAACTTAACAAGCAAAGTCGCATCAAGCTTTGCCTTGATGGAACGTACCGTGCACGTGTCCGGTTTGAACAAACAAGTTATTTGGTTGCCTAGACTTATGCCACAAGTTGTGCAATACAGATTAACCAATAGGGCGGGCAAAGGCTATGCCAAGCCTTGGACAATGGATCGTGCATGCTTTATCAGGCATTCATGCGGACGACGTCTATGATTTAGGCTACGTTCATAACTTCGCTTACTCAACCAACTTTCCTTCTCCCAAGCCACGGGACGAAGGGTCGAGTGTCATTTTCAAAGTACGTCGTGCACCAACTCTAAGCCGACCGTTGGAACTTTCCATATTCTAACTCAATTCGATCCACCGGGATTATTCTCTTATCTATATGGATTCGTCTCTTTTATTATCAAGTCTACTTGTGTAAGTTAAAAATATGCGATTTATTATGTGAAGGCTAAGATGAGGCGAGTTCATCGAAACTACCCCACCTGAACGACAAGTCGTCTCGACCGAGTGATGTCTTCGAGCAGTCATTGCAAGGCTAAGTTCGAACACTGTTGGCATTCTGATTCCTCCGATTGACTGAGCGGGATGGAAAACTACATCATATACCACTCAGAAAATGTTTCGTCCTCGAAACTAACTGAGTACTTACTTATTGACTTATCACTTTACTCAACATTCAAGAACTCTCGCACACACTACGCCTATGCATTTCCTTAATCTGAGCCACGCTCGCACTACCCTCAATCTTTTCTTCAAAACATCATTTCAAAATTCTCGCACTTTTCCATTTCTCTATTCTCACTTGAATTCAACGTATCACTTAGTTGGATCGTGCACATATTCTAGGCATCCCCAAAATGCATGTATTTCAGCCAAGTCTCGTGATAGTGAATTCTGCCATCACCGTTCGAGTTGGATTGTGCACATATTCGGGCATCCTGATATACATGCATGTCAACTGAGCCTCGTGACCGGTGCCTCCATAATTTCTATCTCTTCGTGCGCGGGACGTCTGTCTAACCGCTAGGCTATGTCTTTAGGCTAAAGTCATCCGTCAGTATTGGAATCACAGTTCCCAAACAACAATATCAACACTGACCCCAATCTAAGGTCAAACCAAGTTGATGGTACGGGATTTTCTACCCAAGCTCGCATCACTCCGATTTCTAAACTTTGAGCATAGATTTTCTACACACATTCTGACATTTGCCGCACGGGGTCTGAGTCATTCAGCAAAGCCATCTTACTTCAAGTTCTTCTCAACCAATTCCTCGACATATCAATATCACTCATTCATTAAGCCATTTCGTATAGTCTATGTCTTCGAACACGTTTGACATAATCCGCCTATCAATCCTTCCAAGTCAAACACGCTACGACACAATTCATCGCTAAACCATAATTCTCATTCCGTATTTCCTAAGCCGTTCGTCACAATTCACGTAATCGATCACAAGGTCTTCTGAATTAACAATATGCCATGCTCCGATCTCACGCGAGTCCGATTATCCACGGTGGACATGAAATCACCATGCAATGCTCCCGCAGAATAATTATTCTCATCGGGACGTAACTCTTGTTTTGAGTCTAGACTAATTCATTCTCGATGCGCAAATTGGACCTACTCAATCCTCAAGTTTATTCAATCATCAATCGTAAGTCCTAACATTCTCGAATTTTCTTTCGCATCAAACCAACAAGTTGAGACAATCAAAGTTGCCGCGTCTTAATTTTTCGAGTTCGATCATTTCTCGCGACATGAATTACCATGTCAGTGCTCACGCAGAATGATCGCCTCAATATCTGACACGATGCATGTGCGAGGCTAGTGTTGCGCTCGCACAAGACAAGAATGTCGACATTGTGGTTATCAACGTAACCATCAAGATACAATCATTTTCATTCAACATTCATCTCAATCAAAATCCGAAGTATTGTATCCGTCAGAACGATACACTTGCACCACCGTCATTCGTCGAGTCAGAGTACCCCCAAGTTATCGTATATCGATCTTTGATACGCCTCAATACCATTGATGACATGAGTAACCTGACGATCTTCCTTTGTAACAAATTCTGAGTCGTGCGAATGATGCTATCATCCGACTGGATAATCTCCTCGACATTCAAATTCAAGTTCGATCATTATCCTTCGAATCATTCACAACATCAATTTTTTCAAATCCAAATTCATGTATCGTTCATCCGTCTATCTTAAGTCATCGACCAACGTATTTCTTCAATTCGCATCATTCCTTGCTAACTCAAATCATCGAGCAACATTTATCCCAATCCTTAGAGTCATTTCCGTAACTTCAAAATCAAACTTATTTATGCACGCTATCTTCCCATCGTGCTAACTTTTTGTATACGATCGGTATCGATTTCCTCGATCAAGTCATCCATTCGTACACCCTAATTTTTTTTTCCGATTCGATTTTACCTACTCAATCATTTTCGTATCACTACCAAAATTTATCGTTTTAGCGACGGCCACATCCGTCGCTAAACCGACGGTAATTACTATTAGCGACCGATAATCGACAGATTTTGGCCAAAAAAATTCGTCGGCAATCAGCTCGTCGCTAATAACGTTCCGTCGCTAAGTTGTCGTCACATGACTGAATAGCGACGGATTGTCGACGTCACAATACGAAGCATTAGTGACGCATTTTCGACAGACTTTCGTCCATTTCAACTATTAAGTACTGAAATGTGTAGACAATAGCGACGTAAAATTCCGTCGGTAACCCGTCGTAACAGCGTATCAGATCGTATCATTCCGTCGCTAATCCGTCGACACCTTCGATAACAAATGACGGATTAGCGACGGTTTTCTGACGAAAAATCCGTCGATTAGCTTCTGAAAATTCATGTCATTTCCAGCAATATGGCGACGGATAAGTCGTCGCTATTCCGTCGACATATATCGACGGAATAGCGACGGAATAACCGTCGATCTTGTTCTGGAAATTCTTGTTATTTCCAGAAAACGGACGACGGATAGGTCGTCGCGATTCCGTCGAACAATTTTCCATGCCGACTGATAATCCGTCGACCATCCGTCGCTACCTGGGAACATTTCCAAATATCCAGTTAGCGACGGAATAACCGTCGAAAAGTCGTCGAAAACTGGTGGTGACCGTCGCAAAACGGTCACCAGTCCGTCGCTAACTGAGAATATTTTGAAAAAAAAATTACAGCGCTTTTCCTGTTCGCAAAATTTGCATAAACCAAACCAATATATAATGCACACCAATTATCCAACAATCACATAGACCAAATATATTATGCACACCAATTATCCAAGAATCACATAGACCAAATATGCACATACGAATTTAATGCACACCAATTATCCAAGAATCATATAGACCAAACCAAATTAATATAAAATAGACATCAATTATCCGGAAGAGTAACCTAATATCCATCGTTATAATCCGATCATTGCACAAATATTCTAAATTTTTCACAAATATTCCAAAACACATAGGAAAGAGTTGGCCAGTTACAGTAACCTAATATCCAATCCTGGCGACCGATCATAGCACAAATATTCCAAAATTTTCACAAATATTCCAAAACACATAGAAAAATCGACTTTGGCATCAACAAAGACCACAAGTCAGACGATGAATTCTCACAGCCAGGGATGATAGTTGCGTTGAGGCATGTACCATTCTATCAGCCACTTTGCATACGAAGGCTCAATCTGGTTGAGGTCTTCTGTAGGGACAGGAGGGTCGGTCCCGATGCTACTACTCTCTGACGGTGGCTCCTCCTTAGCTTCAAGCTTGGGAGCAATCTCTTTCCTGATGGTCATCGGTTCTTCCTTGACCTCGACCTTTGGTAACACCTTCTCCTTAACAGTCACCGGCTCTTGTTTGACGACGGAGACTTCCTCTGTGTCGACCTCCAAGGGTTTATTGCCTCGACCCCTTCCTCGACTAGCAGCACCACCTCGACGAGTCCTAGGAGCCATCTTTCTGACAACAGAAATTTTCATATAGAGTAAAGAAATTTACTCAAGTTATAAAAGTTGTGATGTTGGTTTTTTGCGTTCATCATCATTAGAGGGAGCAGCACTGGAAAAGTTGTGACGTTGGTAGCATGAGAGAGTAAAAATCTGTATCACAAGACTAACAGAATTACTATGTAATCATGTACTCACCAATAACCGGATGTAACTGGAGTCGTTGGGCCTATCGTGCAGTAATTTGTGGATCCGCTGGTATAGGCCAGATGTACTTAGTATCTAGTGTATCAGATTAGTATCGGTCTATCGGTTTGGTATAGGAAGTATCATATTGGTATTGGCCTTAACAAATTGGTATCGTCCTATATCCGATATGTACATGTATCGGCCGAATAGCTAGGATTCATATTGGCCTTATCGATTTGGTATCGGTCATATCCGATAGGTATCGGCCGTGTTGGATTAGTATAGACTATTTCGGATTAGTATCGTGGAAGGTTTAGTAACAACTGTACTTGGATTTCTCTCTTCTCGAGCTAGAATACCATTGCAAGAGAATCACCAGATCGTGATTGGCCAGTTACAGTAACATACATACTTCCTTTTCTATCAGGAAAAGCGAGATTGAAAAGGAAGTATGTATGTTCTATAACTGGCCATTTACGCTCTTGTGACTCTCTTGCAATGGTAATCTAGCTCTAGAAGAGAGAAATCCAAGTATAGTTGTTACTAAACCTTCCACGAAACTAATCCGAAATGGTATATAATAATCCAACACGGCCGATACCTATCGGATATGACCGATACCAAATCGATAAGGCCAATATGAATCCTAGCTATACGACCGATACATATCGGATAGGACGATACCAATTCGCTAAGACCAATACCAACCGATACGGTCCATACCAAAACGATAGATCGATACTAATCCGATACGGTCAATACTTATAAGTACCTACGGTCCAGGAGGTTGATCCGCTATAGTACACCCATGTACGATCAACGAAGTAACGATCCATTTCAATTTGGATATGAAAATCTGTATCGTAAGACAAACTAAACATAATCAGTTCTATTTCACATGCTTAATTGCCAAGTATGGGGAACGAATGGCTCAGAACACAACCCAAAATTCATTCTAGCATACATTAGTGTGAATCATCTACGTTCTGTACATATAGTGTAGTATATGTTCTTATCGTATCTAGTATCTGAAAGATGTAACAGAATCAAGATGAACTCACATAGATTACAGGTGCCCCACATTTGAGTGCTACACCAAGACTCACCGTGATGAGGTTAGTGATTTATTTAACCTAATATAGTAATCTTGTAATTTAAAGTTGGAAGAACATGCAATTAGTCTTATAGTTTCTGCCTCGCCAGTCGAATGGCTTAATTGCCAAGTATCGGAACGAATGGCTCAGAACACAACCCGAGATTCATTCTAGCATACATTAGTGAGTTCATCTTGATTCTGTTACGTCCTTCAGATACTAGATACGATAAGAACATATACTACACTATATGTACAGAACATAGATGATTCACACTAATGTATGCTAGAATGAATCTTGGATTGTATTCTGAGCCATCCGTTCTGATCAAGCATCTTCCTTCTCCTCTCCTCCACCATGGATCTGAACAAATCTGCTCCTCCCTCTACTTCCCTTCTTCTTATTTGACTCTCTCAGCCACATATGACATCCAGCTCAAGTGTAGAGTCGGGAGAGAAGAAGTGGGCAGAAAGAGGAGGGGGAAGCAGCACAGCCGACGACATGACCCGGAGGAAGTACAGAGGTTTTCTTCAACAGACGTAGGAGAACTATAAGGATATATCTTTTCACAACATATCACCTTGTCAAAAACCCTTAATGTGACAATCATGTTATCGCGGTGTCGGAAGACTAATATGTCATAATTTTCTAAGCCGTGTGTTTTGACATAATCCTCAAAACTCTTTCCTGCTATGTAATAATGCAAGATTACTACATAGGAGAAAAAGTTGGGAAAATTATATCAAAACACACGGCTTAAAAACTTATGACATGTTATTCTTCCGACACCGCGGTAACATGATATTCACATGAAGGGTCTTTGACAAGATGACATGTTGTGAAAAGATATATCCTTATAGTTCTCCTACGGCTGTTGAAGAAAACCTCTGTACTTCCTCCGGGTCATGCCGCCGGCTGTGCTGCTTCCCCCTCCTCTTCCTATCCACTTCTTCTCCTCCGACTCTACACTTGAGCTAGATGTCATATGTGGCTGAGAGAGTCAAATAAGAAGAAGGGAAGTAGAGGGAGGAGCAGATTTGTTCAGAGCCATGGTGGAGGAGAGGAGAAGGAAGATGCTTGATCAGAACGGATGGCTCATAACACAAGCCAAGATTCATTCTAGCATACATTAGTGTGAATCATCTATGTTCTGTACATATGGTGTAGTATATGTTCTTATCGTATCTAGTATCTGAAGGACGTAACAGAATCAAGATGAACTCACTAATGTAATACTAAGACATCATCTACTACTATATAAGATATAGTGATAGGTTGTCGTATCATCATTGCCGAGGGATGAGGGTCGGAGGACAGTCAACTTTATCTAAGGCTACTTGCATAGTTTCTGCATCGCCAGTCGAATGGCTGCAGGGACTATGTCCTGATCACCATGGCGTACCGTAGACTAATGCAAATGGATCTGAAAATATCCGTCGCTAACCGGTCACTAGTCTGTCGGTAACTGAGAATTTTTTTGAAAAAAAATTACAGCACTTTCCCTGTTCACAAAAATATGCATAAACCAAACCAATATATAATGCACACCAGTTATCCAAGAATCACATAGACCAAATATGCACATACGAATTTAATGCACACCAAATATGCACATACGAAAGAGAGTCGAGGATTCTGATAGGTTGTCGTATCTACGGCTACATAGTTTCTGCCTCGCCAGTCGAATGGCTGCAGGGACTATGTCGTGATCACCATGTCGTACCATAGATTAATACAAATGAAGCTGGAGCCAAAATACAGAAACCAAAATACAAAATACAGAAACCAAAATACAAAATACAGAAACCCAAATACAAAATAAAGAAACCAAAATACAAAATACAGAAACCAAAATACAAAATATAGAATCCAAAATAGGACCCTCTGTGAGAACGGATGGCTCAGAACACAACCCAACCGGAGAGGATACTCTGAGAGATCCATCTGTGTAGGACGTATACTCTGAGAGATCACCTTTACAAGAATTATATCAGTAGTGGGATCGAGTGTTGGAGGAAATATTATCAAAGTATACGTCCTACTCAGATGGGTCTCTCACCGTTACTATTTTTTCCTGACAGCATGGTGGATGTGCTCCATCTACATATTCTTGCTCCGAGCCAAAACTTTGTCCCGGAGCTCAAGTGGACATCCTTGGTGTAGAGCTCGAGTGAGAGGTTCCTGACAGCATGGTGGTCTCCTTTGTTAAAGTATCCGTGTTCGTCCCACAACCAATGTTGGATGAGCACGGATACTTTGACAAAGGAGGCCACCATACTGTCAGGAACCTCTCACTCGAGCTCTACACGAAGGATGTTCACTTGAGCTCCGGGACAAAGTTTTGGCTCGAAGAAAGAATCTTTTGACGGAGCACATCCACCTTGCTGTCAGAAAAAAATAGTAACGATGAGAGATCCATCTGAGTAGGACGTATACTCTGATAGTATCTCCTCCAACACTCGATCCCACTACTGATATCATTCTTGTAAAGGTGATATCTCAGAGTATACGTCCTTGACAGATGGATCTCTCAGAGTATCCTCTAGTGATAGGTTGTCGTATCATCACTGCCGAGGGATGAGGGTCGAAGAACAGTCAACTTTATCTACGGATACATAGTTTCTGCCTCGCCAGTCGAATGGCTGCAGGGACTATGTCCTGATCACCATGTCGTAGTCCAATACAATCCAGAGATTGACACAGTTCTAGTTCATATATGTAGTCCAATACAAATAGTCTAATACAAAAACAACTCAATACAAATAGTCCAATACAAATAAGTACTAATAGCTAATGAGAACCACGCTGCTCACGCAAACGCTCAGTGATACGTTCACGCAACCACCTCGAAAAAGCAAGATTTTTGGCGCGAGGAGAGCTGTCGTCCCTTGCAAGGACTGCATGAAGAGTCCTCTCGGTCTCACTAGCTACCGGTGCTGGATGAATAGAACTCCCGGTCTCACTAACAACCGGTGCCACTTCCTCCTTAACTGTAGGAGGAGCCACCTCAGCATTCACTATTTTCCTCAAACGACGTGCCGCTCCTCGGGTCATGGGTGCCATCTGGTAAGATCGATAGTCACAAATAATATAATTGTAACATAAGCAAGCTAACTAAAGGAACCATCATGAAATTTGAGTACATTTTCGAAAGCCGATAAAGTATAAAAATTTGATTTTTTGCCAAGTGTGAGAACGGATGGCCCAGAAGACAACCCAAGATTCATTCAAGCATACATTAGTGTGAATCATCTATGTTCTGTACATATGGTGTAGTTATGTTCTTATCGTATCTAGTATCTGAAGAACGTAACAGAATCAAGATGAACTCACATAATGTAATAATAAGACATCATCTACTACTATATAAGATATAGTGATAGGTTGTCGTATCATCATTGTCGAGGGATGAGGGTCGAAAGACAGTCAACTTTATCTACGGCTACATAGTTTCTGCCTCGCCAGTCGAATGGCTGCAGGTACTATGTCCTGATCACCATGTCGTACCGTAGATCAAATGGAGCTGGAACTGGAGCCAAAATACAGTACTACTTCACCATGTCGTACCATTTTACTCTCTCTCTCTCCTCCTCCCCCTCCGGCGCTCTCACTCTCTTCGGCGCTCTCACACTACTAATTCCTATGTGTTTTAAGTGTGATAACGGATGGCTCAGAACACAACCCAAGATTCATTCTAGCATACATTAGTGTGAATCATCTATATTCTATATACATATCGTGTAGTATATGTTAACCTTATCGTATCTAGTATCTGAAGGACGTACGTAACAGAATCAAGATAAACTCACTAATGTAATACTAAGACATCATCTACTACTATATAAGATATAGTGATAGGTTGTCGTATCATCATTGCCGAGGGATGAGGGTCGGAGGACAGGCAACTTTATCTACGGCAACATAGTTTCTGCCTCTCCAGTCGAATGGCTGCAGGGACTATGTCCTGATCACCATGTCGTACCGTAGATTAATGCAATTAATGGAGCTGGAAATATCCGTCGCTAACCGGTAACTAGTCCGTCGCTAACTGAGATTGTCACATACACATATGTATATCACAGCTAGATGTATAGATACATACATCTATACAGAAGCACACAACTGATAGAACTCGCACTGTCCTTGAGACAGTGAACATATACACCATGAATCCAAACCCCATATATATTCACATTTACTAATCCAAACACCACCAAACTAATGGAACACCCAATATGGATAACACATTATTTAGCCAATATATAAACTCAGATGAATTTGAGAAGCAAAGCCACCCGCCGTCCCCGGCCAAAGCCTGCCGCCCCAAGCCCGCCGCCCAGTAGTTCGGTTGCATATATATATGAAGAGTGCTTATGGGTGTGCGTCGGTTGCAAATAGCCCCGACGCACCCGCCCCAAGCCAGCCGCCCAACCCCCGACGCCGCCGCCCCAAGCCCACCGCCCAGCCCCCGACCCAAGCCAGCCGCCCAGCCCCCGACGCCGCCGCCCCAAGCCCACCGCCCAGCCCCCGACCCAAGCCAACCGTCCAGCCCCCGACGCCCCCGCCCCAAGCCCACCGCCCAGACCCCGACCCAAGCAAGCTGCCCAGCCCCCGACGCCCCAACCCCAAGCCCGCCTCCCAGACCCCGACGACCCCGCCCCAAGCCCACCGCCCAGACCCCGACCCAAGCCAGCCGCCCAGCCCCCGACGCCCCAACCCCAAGCCCGCCTCCCAGACCCCGACGCCCCCGCCCAGCCCCCGACGCCCCAACCCCAAGCCCGCCGTCCAGCCCCTGTCACGACCCGCACCCACTGTGAGGGTACGAGAACGTAACAACGCCCAGCCTACGCCGCAGTATCGGCGGTAGAACGTTGTCCTAGGTCAATCATCTAACAATATAAAGGTACCTGTACAGTATATACACTCCGAATGGAGGTGACATAACAATATACAGTCTCAATCACATCTAAGGCAGAATGATGAAAATAAAGATAGATAGATACTGGAATAAAAGATCCACAGGATACAATCAGAGAGAGAAAGAGTCTAAGTGTCTACTGCCATACAAACTGAACATCTAACTCAATACAAGTCTCTAATACAGAAAATGAAAGAATATATACAATCAGATCTCAGAAGACAGAAATAGTAAAGCCTAGACTAGGGAGCCTCAGTCTCTAAGCTAGTGGATCAGGCTGGAAATCTGGGTCACACATGTCATCTACAGCTGTCCCATAGTAGGTGTCTATGCGGGCCTCCTCCTCATCCTCTGTAATATTTTCAACAGGTCCAGTCAGGACGGAAGCGAGCACAAAACATCTCATGCAGTTCATATCGAGTTAGGAAATATAAAGCATGCAATAGAGTAAAGTACATGAAACGCTGAAAGAAGAAGATATATGAAAAATAGTAGAGATTTGATAACAGAAAATATCTAAATACGATAAATAAGAACTGTAAGGAACATGTGATTTTAGAGTACAATCTGGTTATGTAAACGGACTAGGAAAATGCAATGGTAACTCCATTGTACGTGGGTGTACAATAGACATATACAATAGTTATACAATGTTCTACAATAGGATTTGAGTACATAACCAATTCTACTCCCCCTTCCCAATCAATACACAAGGATCTACTCCAGTTACGTTATCTTATACAATAGTGTACAATGTTATACAATAGATGTACAATGTTATACAATAGTGTACAATGGTCTATCCCTGGGGCTCATGTGATAATGAGAGTACAATATGCACAATGAGTATACAAGGATATGGGTATTCAATAAATACAATATGGCAGTGAAACGCATGTCATAATATGTATTTAGTGAATACAAGGAGATAACATCTCAAAAGAAGATCCATATAGTACCAATCCGTGATAACAGTCGTGTCAGCATCAAGTACAGTAATCTAGAGCAAGAATGTAAATCCATACAAGTATGAAACGGTCAGAGAATGTACTCGCCTGATAGCCTGAGTGTCTGAAAAGAATATACTGTCCGAGGAGTGGTGTCTGTCTCCTATAGAACAACACAAGTCACAACAAGTCTAAAACGATAAAATGAATCTCTGCTATGCATTCTATCTGATTCTAGGTCAATCTAGGCCAAAGTCAACTCTTGGTCAACCCTGGTCAACCAAGAAGTCAAACCTAGGTCTAACAAGTCTAACTAGGCTATACTAAGTCTAATAATGTAGTACAAGCCCTATCTAGTCTAACCAAGCTATACCACACTACCTAGGCCTATTCTCAACACAGTATACCAAAACCTATATATAGTAATACCAAGTTATACACAATATGTGGCATATACATGAACTGTATAACCCATACAACCCATGAGCCTACTATCATGGCATCCCCCAACCAATACACATATGTAACCATCTATATAAAACCATATTCATATATCTAGGAACATACATCACAATGTATCCATTAGTCTACAATATATAACACATTGCATTATATATGTAGACACATATATTAGAGGTTTTATTAATGCACTCTACATTAGGTAGGCATATATGAAACATGAGAAATTGTATGTGGGTGTACAAGTGCAGCTGTGTGTGAAAACTTGAGAGAAATGTGTGTGTAGGACTTGTGTGTGTGTGTATGTGTCAAATAGTGAGAACACAGTGGCAGTAAAGGCAATTACATGTCTTAGGATATCAAAACAAAATTTCAGACTTTGCATAAATATCAGGTATCTTGAAACATAGGTTTTTAAGCTCTAAACAGTATGGAACTCAGGAAAATGGATTTCAGTTATTCAAACACCCAAAAAAACTCAGTTTTCTTCCAATGTGAATCCCAGGTTTATGTGTAGCCTGGAATTCCACAATTTCAGAAAACAATCAGTGAAGTGAAGGGCAAATAAGAACAATGCAAAAAGGGAAACACATGAAATCAGTGAATGGTTTAAGAGGGAAAGGTAAATGCAATACTTCATGTATAGGCCATACAGTCTATATCAAAACTCTGATTTAACTAATCCTTTAAAACCCAGGAGAAAGAATAGTTCACTATGCATTCTATAGCCCATTCACAGGTCCAAGAACCAACATGAAGGGGAGTGAAAACAGTTATCAGTCATAAAGCAAAACTCAAATCTCAGTCAAGACTTCCATACATTCTCAGGCCTACCTTCTAAAAGCTTAATCTATTAACAGTTCAAAACTTCACTGAACAGAGAAAAAATAGAAAGAACCAACTATGGCTCCAAACCTGAGTTTAAACTCCAGTTTAAGAGGAGGGATCTCAGGTTTAAGGCCACACAGTATTAAGTATCAGAACTGATAATTCGATCCCAAATCAGAATTCAAAGTCAAACTGAAATCAACCCAACATTTAAAACTTAAAACCCAGTTTTCTTTGTCAAGGAAAAAGGGAAAACCCATTTCCAGGTTTTTCACTCATCCTCAGTTTTACAACATAGGAAAAACTCAGAATTCCAAAACACAATCTCAGCCATTACACACGTATACAAGTTGATTTTCAGTTTTCATTTCATCCAATCATAGGCACAGAACATATGAACCAATCCATTTAAACTCATAACTCAAACATGCTTTATCATGTATTTACATTATAATTAATATTTAAACAACAATTTAAACATCATTCTCAGGAATATAGCAATGTAATCACACTTGTATATGAATCTAAATGTCCATTCAAACACCAATTTTAGTTTTTTTTTTAAAGAGAATAAGGTTCAGAAATTCAACTGGATGCATGGTATCAGTCCAATGGGGAAACCTGAGTTTGAATTGTGAAATGTCAAATAACATCAAATTAATCACTGAAATAGGGTTGTGTATATATGTAGGTGTCCCACGAGTCTACTCGTGTCCAAACATTTGGACACGAGGTGTCAAATCAGGTAAAAACACACACAGACACGTATATTCAGTGCAGCGTCGTGCGGGTATTACACAGTCTCGTGCACCCGACACACGACACCAGTGTCCTCGTGCACGTGTCCCTGTGTTCGCCCATAGTAGGGCTACACAGTCGTGTCCCTGAAACACCATCACGACGTGTCCACGAAGGACACGAAGCTCGTATCGGACAGCACTTGCACGCTCGTGCAGTGCAGTGCAAATCGCGTGCTCACGCGATTGCGTGTCCGATACGACACGAGTCCCTCTGAAACTTAGTGGGTGGCATATCAGTCACTGACCCAAGAGGCGTGTCAAGTGTTGTGTCAAAACATTTCGTATCGTGTCCGCTACAGCCCCCGAGTAGCAGGGGACTGCTGTGTGTGCGAAAACGTGCGTATCTCGTGTCCAAAATGACCCGACACAACACAAACACCACCTCAGTCAACCAGAAACCAATAAGCAATATCAAAACCTAAATTCCTATTTAAAAACTTTCCAAAAACGAGATCGAAATCCCCTCTTAGGCATTTCGACAAACACCTAGGCTGCACCCCTGATACGTGTCCAAATGGACACGAAACTTAGGATACCCGACACAAAACCTATACTGATGCTTAGGGGACTCCTAGGGCTCCCTAATGATGAAGACAAAACGAATTTTCATGGAGGGATGAGGAATTTACATATTGTTGAACTTTCAAATAAAAACCCCTATTCAATGCTCTCCTCTTGATGTCCCAATCCACCAATATCACCACAAACTGAAATGGATTATTAATGACAGAAAGAATAGATAGATTAGGATCTAATAGAAAAGATTTGAATGGAAAAGGAAGAGGAATGAAATTTTAGGGATTTATTGAATAGGAACAAACCTTTCCTTCTAGACTTGAGCTTTCCTAAGAAAGAGGCAACCCTAAACTAAGAGAGTATTTATAGGGTGGTGTTCCCAAGGAGGATATGGTGGCTGGCCACTTAGCCTAGGGCTTACGGTTTTGAAACTTGTCTTGGGCTTTGGGCCTAGACATTAAACAAATGACTTAAAAGTCACAAGTCATGGCTTGTGGTCAAAACTTCCTATTCAAAACTCAATATCCTTAATTGTTTTCACTAACTAGAGTATGGTTGACCTAACTTAACCTAGGATCTCTTATCTAGTCAAGTCCAACTTAACTAGGGTTAGGTCACAAAGTCAATGCTAGTCAAAGTCAACCTAGTCAACCTTCAATCAAACAATTCCAAAATAAAATCTAAAAATTCCCAAAAATTCCAATAAATCCTAAAATGACCAAAATATCCTCTAGGCTAAAATGTACTAATCAAACATCCTAATCACAATGACTAGGCTCTAGGTCAACAGTCTCTAAGGCTACACTAGTCAATGCACCAAAATCATAAGTCATGATTTAAATAGTTTAAAAATGATTAAAAATTATCAAAAATCATATTATTAAATAAATATCATAATTAAATAAATTAAAATACAAAATTTTAAAATTACCCTCATTTAGAAAACTGGGTGTTACAAGTCTACCCACCTTAGAAAAATTTCGTCCTCGAAATTAAAATGGTAGTAGTCCTTCTAGGTCAAACACCCCACAATCAGAGTCTCAAACATACCGTCAGATAATCATATGCGTCTGTCCAAAATCGTGATACTCAGAATCTCTGTCATGCCAGTGAGCAAGGCTACGATAATCACAGAGTCCTCAACTATGGTACATACCTCTAGAATTGTGGTATTTAAAATTTTCGTATTGCCGCGCGCTTGGCAGCAAAAACCTTAAATTCCTATACCTAAGAAATACATCCATAGTCCGACTATATGTCCTCACTATGCCTACTAGCATGACCCTAGAGGATTCTAAAATCTCATAATCGAGGCGACCTAGCCCATACGACTTATCTCAGAAGAAAATTTAATCATACTGAAACACCAGATCAAACTTATCAACAATGAAGAAACAGATAGGAATAGATGAAACTGAATTTCAAGATAGGAATTTCAGAATTGAATCAAAAGAACGGAACCTGCGACTAGATCTCCAATGGCCTGAGCATCCTCGGCTGTCATGGCAAAAGCTCGCCCTGGCTGGCCTCCCCTGGCCTGCTGCTGATGCTGGACGAACCTCTGCTGCTGAGTCTGCAATAGTGGTCCCCTATCCTGCCCTGCCGGAGCTCTAGCTCCTGGTGCCACCTGAGCCAATGGTGTCGGGTTCTTGGGACACTCTCTACACTGATGCTCCACTGATCCGTAAAGTAAACACATACCCAGCCTCTTCCTGCAGTCGTCCACCCATGGCCTTGCTTCTTGCAGAAGTTGCACACAGTGTTCTGCTGCTGCCTGGGTGCCTGCTGATACTGCACCTGTCTCTGTCCCTGATACTGAACAGGCCTCTGCTGCTGCTGCTGGAAATGGGCCATCGGCTGCTGAAACTCATGCTGAACGTGCGGCCTCTTGGCCGGTCCTCCACTGCTGCTGCCCCCAACTGGGTCTCGCCCCCTCTTGAGCCTAAGCTCAAGATCATCCTCCGCCAATAAGGCTCCCGTCAAAATCTCCTCAAAAGTAGCATCTCTGTTCCCCTTGGTCAGGGACTTGACCTCCTTGACCAGACCCTTTCGGAACCTCTGGGCCTTCGTCGTCTTGCACAACCCCTCAACAAACCTGCCAAGATGGCCAAACTCTCCCGCATACTCCTCTACTGAGAGGCTCCCCTGGACCAAGCTCTCAAACTGCGTCTCCAAGGCCTTGACTGCTGAATCTGGGAAGAACTTCTTCTTGAAGAAGCCCCTGAACTGCTCCCAAGTCTGCCCTGGTACCCCCACCCTGGGGTCCGACTGATACCAGGTGCGAGCAAGATCTCGCATCCGGCTAGCTGCTGCCTCGATCTGAAGGTCTGCTGGAATCCTGGCCAAGCGGAAGATCTCCTCCATATGCTCGATCCACTCGTCGGCATACAGGATCCCCTCTGTCCCCATGAAGTCTCTGGGGCTCATCTTCTGAAACTGCTCGATCCCCGGTGTCTTCGGCTGCTGAACCACTGGTCGAGCTGCGGCTGTCGTGACGGCCAACTCCATGCCTCTATCCTGCCGAGCCTGCTGTCGGTCCATGAACTGCTGGAAATACGCGAACATCTGAGCTGCGTCCACATGTCCTGGAGACGGTGGCGGCTGGAAAGGATCCTCTGGAATGACTGGGTCCTGCCTCCGAACTGGTGAAGGCATACCCTCAGCTGCTGCTGCTGCTGAAGTCCCAATATGAGCAGAAGTAGCAGAAGTTGTAGCCTCCCGACCCTGCTGAACTGGCTGAGAGGTAGCAGTCCCCTCTACAGTATCTCCATGAATGGCACGCTGTAATCGCGTCTCCACCATCCTGAAGACAGATCAAACAAACAATTGCTGAGAATGAGTCGAAATAGCAAAGGAGGACAGTTATATTCAAGGAGAACAATATCAGCAAGAACTGAGATGGCATGAATTTGATATAAGTTTTTCCTAGTGTGATTGAGTACCTTTTAAAATATCCTAATCCTATTGCAGGCTGTAGTGATACTCTAGTTCGAATACCACTACATAATCTCGAGACCTGCATAGGCTACCACTAAAAATGTGTCACGACCCGCACCCACTGTGAGGGTACGAGAACGTAACAATGCCCAGCCTACGCCGTAGTGTCGGCGGTAGAACGCTGTCCTAGGTCAATCATCTAACAATATAAATGTACATGTACAGTATATACACTCCGAATGGAGGTGACATAACAATATACAGTCTCAATCACATCTAAGGCAGAATGATGAAAATAAAGATAGATAGATACTGGAATAAAAGATCCACAGGATACAATCAGAGAGAGAAAGAGTCTAAGTGTCTACTGACATACAAACTGAACATCCAACTCAATACAAGTCTCTAATACAGAAAATGAAAGAATATATACAATCAGATCTCAGAAGACAGAAATAGTAAAGCCTAGACTAGGGAGCCTCAGTCTCTAAGCTAGTGGATCAGGCTGAAAATCTGGGTCACACATGTCATCTACAGCTGTCCCATAGTAGGTGTCTATGCAGGCCTCCTCCTCATCCTCTGTAATATTTTCAACAGGTCCAGTCAGGACGGGAGCGAGCACAAAACATCTCACGCAGTTCATATCGAGTTAGGAAATATAAATCATGCAATAGAGTAAAGTACATGAAATGCTGAAAGAAGAAGATATATGAAAAACAGTAGAGATTTGATAACAGGAAATATCTAAATACGATAAGTAAGAACTGAAAGGAACATGTGATTTTAGAGTACAATCTGGTTATGTAAACGGGCTAGGAAAATGCAATGGTAACTCCATTGTACGTGGGTGTACAATAGACA
The DNA here is from genome assembly GCA_029216955.1 of Iris pallida. Taxonomy (NCBI): domain Eukaryota; kingdom Viridiplantae; phylum Streptophyta; class Magnoliopsida; order Asparagales; family Iridaceae; genus Iris; species Iris pallida. The sequence goes on from JANAVB010042018.1 coordinate 14,579,016, forward strand.
TATACAATAGTTATACAATGTTGTACAATAGGATTTGAGTACATAACCAATTCTACTCCCCCTCCCCAATCAATACACAAGGATCTACTCCAGTTACGTTATCTTATACAATAGTGTACAATATTATACAATGGATGTACAATGTTATACAATAGTGTACAATAGTCTATCCCTGGGGCTCATGTGATAATGAGAGTACAATATGCACAATGAGTATACAAGGATATGGGTATTCAATAAATACAATATGGCAGTGAAACGCACGTCACAATATGTATTTAGTGAATACAAGGAGATAACATCTCAAAAGAAGATCCATATAGTACCAATCCGTGATAACAGTCGTGTCAGCATCAAGTACAATAATCTAGAGCAAGAATGCAAATCCATACAAGTATGAAACGGTCAGAGAATGTACTCGCCTGATAGCCTGAGTGTCTGAAGAGAATATACTGTCCGAGGAGTGGTGTCTGTCTCCTATAGAACAGCACAAGTCACAACAAGTCTAAAATGATAAAATGAATCTCTGCTATGCATTCTACCTGATTCTAGGTCAATCTAGGCCAAAGTCAACTCTTGGTCAGCCCTGGTCAACCAAGAAGTCAAACCTAGGTCTAACAAGTCTAACTAGGCTATACTAAGTCTAATAATGTAGTACAAGCCCTATCTAGTCTCACCAAGCTATACCACACTACCTAGGCCTATTCTCAACACAGTATACCAAAACCTATATATAGTAATACCAAGTTATACACAATATGTGGCATATACATGAACTGTATAACCCATACAACCCATGAGCCTACTATCATGGCATCCCCCAACCAATACACATATGTAACCATCTATATAAAACCATATTCATATATCTAGGAACATACATCACAATGTATCCATTAGTCTACAATATACAACACATTGCATTATATATGTAGACACATATATTAGAGGTTTTATTAATGCACTCTACATTAGGTAGGCATATATGAAACATAAGAAATTGTATGTGGGTGTACAAGTGCAGCTGTGTGTGAAAACTTGAGAGAAATGTGTGTGTAGGACTTGTGTGTGTGTGTATGTGTCAAATAGTGAGAACACAGTGGCAGTAAAGGCAATTACATGTCTTAGGATATCAAAACAAAATTTCAGACTTTGCATAAATATCAGGTATCATGAAACATAGGTTTTTAAGCTCTAAACAGTATGGAACTCAGGAAAATGGATTTCAGTTATTCAAACACCCAAAAAAACTCAGTTTTCTTCCAATGTGAATCCCAGGTTTATGTGTAGCCTGGAATTCCACAATTTCAGAAAATAATCAGTGAAGTGAAGGGCAAATAAGAACAGTGCAAAAAGGGAAACACATGAAATCAGTGAATGGTTTAAGAGGGAAAGGTAAATGCAATACTTCATGTATAGGCCATACAGTCTATATCAAAACTCTGATTTAACTAATCCTTTAAAACCCAGGAGAAAGAATAGTTCACTATGCATTCTATAGCCCATTCACAGGTCCAAGAACCAACATGAAGGGGAGTGAAAACAGTTATCAGTCATAAAGCAAAACTCAAATCTCAGTCAAGACTTCCATACATTCTCAGGCCTACCTTCTAAAAGCTTAATCTATTAACAGTTCAAAACTTCACTGAACAGAGAAAAAATAGGAAGAACCAACCTATGGCTCCAAACCTGAGTTTAAACTCCAGTTTAAGAGGAGGGATCTCAGGTTTAAGGCCACACAGTATTAAGTATCATAACTGATAATTCGATCCCAAATCAGAATTCAAAGTCAAACTGAAATCAACCCAACATTTAAAACTTAAAACCCAGTTTTCTCTTGTCAAGGAAAAAGGGAAAACCCATTTCTAGGTTTTTCACTCATCCTCAGTTTTACAACATAGGAAAAACTCAGAATTCCAAAACACAATCTTAGCCATTACACACGTATACAAGTTGATTTTCAGTTTTCATTTCATCCAATCATAGGCACAGAACATATGAACCAATCCATTTAAACTCATAACTCAAACATGCTTTATCATGTATTTACATTATAATTAATATTTAAACAACAATTTAAACATCATTCTCAGGAATATAGCAATGTAATCACACTTGTATATGAATCTAAATGTCCATTCAAACACCAATTTTAGTTTTTTTTTTAAAGAGAATAAGGTTCAGAAATTCAACTGGATGCATGGTATCAGTCCAATGGGGAAACCTAAGTTTGAATTGTGAAATGTCAAATAACATCAAATTAATCACTGAAATAGGGTTGTGTATATATGTAGGTGTCCCACGAGTCTACTCGTGTCCAAACATTTGGACACGAGGTGTCAAATCAGGTAAAAACACACACAGACACGTATATTCAGTGCAGCGTCGTACGGGCATTACACAGGCTCGTGCACCCGACACACGACACCAGTGTCCTCGTGCACGTGTCCCTGTGTTCGCCCATAGTAGGGCTACACAGTCGTGTCCCTGAAACACCATCACGACGTGTCCACGAAGGACACGAAGCTCGTATCGGACAGCACTTGCACGCTCGTGCAGTGCAGTACAAATCGCGTGCTCACGCGATTGCGTGTCCGATACGACATGAGTCCCTCTGAAACTTAGTGGGTGGCATGTCAGTCACTGGCCCAAGAGGCGTGTCAAGTGTTGTGTCAAAACATTTCGTATCGTGTCCGCTACAGCCCCCGAGTAGCAGGGGACTGCTGTGTGTGCGGAAACGTGCGTGTCGCGTGTCCAAAACGACCCGACACAACACAAACACCACCTCAGTCAACCAGAAACCAATAAGCAATATCAAAACCTAAATTCCTATTTAAAAACTTTCCAAAAACGAGATCGAAATCCCCTCTTGGGCATTTCGACAAACACCAAGGCTGCACCCCTGATACGTGTCCAAATGGACACGAAACTTAGGATACCCGACACAAAACCTATACTGATAATTAGGGGACTCCTAGGGCTCCCTAATGATGAAGACAAAACGAATTTTCATGTAGGGATAAGGAATTTACCTATTGTTGAACTTTCAAATAAAAACCCCTATTCAATGCTCTCCTCTTGATGTCCCAATCCACCAATATTACCACAAACTGAAATAGATTATTAATGACAGCAAGAATAGATAGATTAGGATCTAATAGAAAAGATTTGAATGGAAAAGGAAGAGGAATAAAATTTTAGGGATTTATTGAATAGGAACAAACCTTTCCTTCTCGACTTGAGCTTTCCTAAGAAAGAGGCAACCCTAAACTAAGAGAGTATTTATAGGATGGTGTTCCCAAGGAGGATATGGTGGCTGGCCACTTAGCCTAGGGCTTAGGGTTTTGAAACTTGTCTTGGGCTTTAGGCCTAGTCATTAAACAAATGACTTAAAAGTCACAAGTCATGGCTTGTGGTCAAAACTTCCTATTCAAAACTCAATATCCTTAATTGTTTTCACTAACTAGAGTATGGTTGACCTAACTTAACCTAGGATCTCTTATCTAGTCAAGTCCAACTTAACTAGGGTTAGGTCACAAAGTCAAAGCTAGTCAAAGTCATCCTAGTCAACCTTCAATCAAACAATTCCAAAATAAAATCTAAAAATTCCCAAAAATTCCAATAAATCCTAAAATGACCAAAATATCCTCTAGGCTAAAATGTACTAATCAAACATCCTAATCACAATGACTAGGCTCTAGGTCAACAGTCTCTAAGGCTACACTAGTCAATGCACCAAAATCATAAGTCATGATTTAAATAGTTTAAAAATGATTAAAAATTACCAAAAATCATATTATTAAATAAATATCATAATTAAATAAATTAAAATACAAAATTTCAAAATTACCCCCATTTAGAAAACTGGGTGTTACAGCCCCCGACGCCCCCGCCCCAAGCCCACCGCCCAGCCCCCGACCCAAGCCAGCCGCCAAGCCCCGGACGGCCCAGCCCCAAGCGCGCCGCCCAGCCCCTATACGACACCGCGAGAGAGAGAGAGAGAGAGAGATCGAGAGAGAGAGAGAGAGGGGTTACCTTCGGAAGAGAGAGATGAGAGGATGTCGACGCCGACGACGACACTGACGCCGATCACCGAAGCCGACACCAGCGAGAGAGAGAGAGAGAGGAGAGAGAGTGAATTTGGGGGGAATACGAAAAGTTCCCCCGTCGTTTCATTTAAAGTCTGGTACGTTTATATAGCGACTGGACTAACGACTGGTAAAAAACCGTCGTCCAGCAGTCGCCTATTTTGGTAAGTGCCGACTGAATATCCGTCGCTAAGTCGTCGAAAATATGTTCCGCCAATTTTCTACACAATTCCCGCCAAATAATCGACTGTGTAGCGACGACGGAAAATCTGTCGCTATAACACCGACACTCTAGCGACGGATGTGCGACCTTTCCTCCCCCTAAAATTAAAATAAAAATGGCAAAGGCTTGTAGTCGGTAATCAGTCGCTGAGCGGCCACGAAACCGTCGCTAATATCGACGGAATAATTCGTCGCTAATAATCCGTCGCTAAATGAGCGTATTTTGGTAGTTTATTTCATACTCACGTAATCCGTAATCTCGTGCACGTTTCGTACGTGTCAATTTCTAGGTTGTTCGAATCAACATCATCAAATCTCAAGACTACAACTTATTCAACGATACTCAATCTACAGCTTTGCATACACACGACGCTTGCCGATAGACTCATCGACACCCTGTATCCTCAATCTATCGATCGACATACCTGAGGCTATCGCATACACCACTCAGGGATGAAGTCATTCGACAAATCCTCAAGACCATCATTCGAATAAAAATTGACTTTTTTAAATTTTTTCGTTCGAACTGTTCCTCGAATTTCAAGCACGCTCATCAAGATCGCACCGACGTTATCGTCGCTCGATAGCACCCCTATCGACAGTCATCTCACTTTATCCAATCGATTTTAACTCATTCTTGCTCGACACATTTCGAATCCCGCACTTGACTTTTCTAAGGTCGACGCAACTTTGGTGTATAGGGGTGAGCGTCGGTATAATCGGTCGGTATTTGGTTAGATTTTTTGGAATTTTTTAAATCGGTATTTAAAAAATTAATACCAATATCGTACCATTTAGAATCGGTTTTTTTCGATTTCGGTTAAATCGGTATTCGGTCGGTTTTTGTTCGGTATCGATATTTTACCATTTAATATTTCATCAATCAACACACTTAATATGAACCTCTTAATCTAGAAAAATATTTTTTTACTTTTTTTTGGAAGCATTAAATTTCAAAGCCAAGCCTTTACCAAGCAAGCAATTAATCAAATTTATTAGAATAATATGTAACAAGTCGCAAACACCTAAAAAAGAGCTTAAAAGATCAAACACAATCACCAAGTTTAATTCTTAATATAAGTTTATGTACACTAAAATTCATTTCAAAATTATATGAAAACACAAAAATATAAGCTCAAAAGACCAAAACTTAATTCTTAACATAACTTCAAGTCCACCAAAATCCATTCTAAGTTCTAACAAACTAATTTCCAACTAAAACAAAGATAAAAATGAAAAAGAGTAACATAAAATTAATCACGAACAACATTCTAACCGTATATATATATATATATATATATATATATATATATATATATATATATATATATATATATATATATATATATATATATATATATATATATATATAATCGATTCGGTTAGGTATTTTCGGTGTGGTATTACATACAAACCGCTACCACTACCATTATACCATATTTTAATTCGGTTCGGTAATTCGGTATCGGTATATAATTTTGGTTCAGTTTTTGGGAATATTTTTAATCGGTATTTGGTCGGTTTTTCGGTAGTGGTCGGTATTTGCTCACCCCTACAGTGTATATGTCCAGCCCGACTTAGCCAACCGTGCTTACGTGAATCATCTTTTTATTTCTTGTCAAAAACTGTTCTCCTATGTTTTGTAAATTATTTAGACTTATTGTATGGACATCTGTGGGACATTTGAGAGAGAGCGCACCAATGATATCAACTTTACGGAAGCAACACTTCAGAGTTTACGGAATCAGCGGAGTTAAAAATTCAATCGATAGTCCAAGGACGTAAAGCCGTGCTCTGATACCATTATGTCATGCCCTGCTCCCGTATGAGCGATCGTCCTCGCTAAGGCGTGATATCGCACGAGCCTAGATTGCGCTCGTACAAGGCAGATTCCATAACGATCGATTACAGCGGCTGCGACGGGGTCGTCGCACAGAAGTCCCAAGCAGAGACATTGAATAATAGCAGCAAAAATTTGAAGCAAACACAAGTTATTCAAAAGATGCATTTTATTGATATTGAAACAAGGATTACAATGGGGCGCAAGGCCAAGATTACATGTCACTCAAGCTCACTTTTCTCACATTACAAGTCACTCAGCTTTCTCTCATCTCTCAATACAAGTCTTGAACCAGTAGATGATTCAGAAGGCGACGTCCATACATTATGTCCCATATAAGTCTTGACAACACGCGGCCGCACGCGACGAATCGCCAAGGAACTCCGTGCCTCGACGCATCCAAGCGAGCTCCGCAGCACGAGTTTCTACCTGTACCTGCACATAAAAACTATGTGGGTGTCAGTACTCAATTGTACTGGTAGAATAAGCTCCTCGCCCACCCATACAAAATTGACACATTCATTTACTTGGTGCAACATAACCCTTTTGATTGTCTTTCTACTCTTGTCTTAGGATTAGTTTTAGGACCGACGGCTTGGCCTATTTTGTGTATCTAGACAATTCTGTGCTTGCAACAACAACGACAACTCATACTTTGCCTCTAGACCCCTTCTTGTACTAATAATGTTAACCTATCAAGTCGTGTTTATCTTACGGCTCAAAATCAGAGACGCGACTACACGATGGTACCCAATTTCTTTGTGACCGTGCTACAAATCCATCGTGCCGTGCCTCGCAACTCAGTGTGACTTAACCATATCGCCGCCTCGCGGCCTTTGTTACTTTGATCACCAACTGACCCAATCAAGACTTGTGGGCTAAGTATCACTCGACCGACTTTGCCTTGCGGTGTTTACTGACTTAAACTCAAGGTGACTCAAATCCAACTTATGCAACTTATATGCCGACAACTTAAGACTTGACTCTACATCTCGTGCCAAAGCACGTCCCCTATGTTGAAACCAAATCTTAGTCCCAATATTGTGTTCTAACTGTACACACACATTCGACTCAACTCAATCCAAAGGCACACAATGCAGGTTGCCGCCATGCCGACTCATCTATATGAATTGGCAACTGACTTCCAGAGCCATCTTGGACTCCCTTTAGCTTTTATTAGACGGACGCTCCTTCAGCGTGAGGTAGCGAGCACTCCGCTGACAGTCCCCGCCTAACCCGTGCGGTCATCCAGCAACAAGCTAATATAATATTTCCTAAGGACCGGCCCCGTTGGCCGCCTGGGTCACTGTTCGAGGAAACTCCACCTTGTCGGCAAGTTGTCCATGACCATGCAAGACTCGACTCAAACTGACGTCTCACACAGTCATTCTACCTCTAGTGTTACCATCTCTTTCAGGGCCTAGTTCAATACTTCTCACATCTGAGACCGCCTCGACGACCCCTAGTCGCGAGCATTCTTCTTTCTTGCCCTATCATTTCATTCAACTCAGGAACAACTATTTGAAGTCCTTTATTTTTCCAAACTCAATGAATCAACCGTAACCCATACCTTAAAATACTAAGTCCGTGACATCGTGTCTTAGAGTTACAAGAGTTATCAAGATTACTTGTGTACTTTCAGCACTTATGTTTTCAAGAAGTGCCCCACATGACAGTGGACTAAAAATATGCCCTATCGTCGGCAGGCTACAAGTCCCTCAGGTATGGTCCGGGATTACGGGATCGTCTGTAACTGGGAAAAATCTCTCTATATGAACTACTTGATCAATCTAGTCATTAACTTAGTCAGATTCACTGTGAATTCTGACCGTGGTAACCAGGAATCCATGTCCTAGACATGATGGAAGACAAGAAAGGTAGCTTGTACATGTACAATAAAAAAAGTCAACCACGGTGTCAAGATAAGAGTTACTTAGCAAGTAAGGATAGCTGTCGCAACAGCCTTTCAAGATTATACATGTCATGTCAGGTTACTTGTCATATCAAGAGTACTTGTCTGGAGTGCACCTCGACAGGCTACTTATCAGGAGTTATCAAGACGGGTTCATATTATCATGTTCTAGTCAAGGTCAAAGCTCATATCCAAGTCAAGTTCAATAGTATCAAGCTATCAAGTTGGGTCGTTGCAAGTTAGGCCAAATATACGACACATGTAAGATCACAAGCATATACAACAAGAACTATGAGAACATGCATGGGGATAAGGGCAAGGGGGTATCGAGGCCAACAAGTGGCGCTGGTCAGGTGGCGCACAGGTGCTGGACCAAAAGGCGCAAGACCAGATGGCGCTGGACCAAAAGGCGCCAGGCCGGAAAAGGCACTGGGCCAAAGGGCGCGAGGGTGAGCAGAGGGCGCCTGGGCCAAGAGGCACAAGAACGAGCAGAGTGCGCCTGGGCCAAGAGGCGCCAGGACCATGATGGGTCAGCATGCTCCAACATGTACCAACATGCGCCAACATGCGCCAGCATGCTCCAACATGCACCAACATGCATGCGCCAACCAGCAAGCGCTAACCAGTATGCGCCAACATGCATGCGCCAGCCAGCATGCACCAACATGCATGCGCCAACTATACGCCACCCGGCATGTGCCAGCTAACATGCGCCAACATGCATGCGCCAACATGCATGCGCCAGCATACGCCAGCCAGCATGCATACGCCAGCCAACATGCCTCCTGCTCATCTTCTCCAGACAGCTCCCAAATGTTCATGGAAATCCATGAACTCAAAGGGGCATAAATCACTCAAAACAAGTCGAAATCGGGACTTTCAAGGATCTAAATTGGGTAGAATCAAATTTTTTACAACATAGGACAATTAGATTTCGGAAATAACAATGTTTAAGAGATCAAAACCAAGAAAAACTGAGAAAAGCTACAAACTTAGATCTATAAGAATCCAACCATCAAAACCGAAAATGCCAAGTTCTAAAGAGCCTTAGAATCAAGTAGAGAAGAGAATAGAACACTAAAATTTGAGATCCATTATGATGCAAGTTGCACTTGCCTATGATTTTTTTTTTGTAGGTGGGAAGGAGTTATGGAGAAGAAGAATGAAATAAATGAAGAAGTTTCGGAGGAGAGAGTGGAGTTGACTTATATATCAACCCCTTCTCATCTCAAACCAAAATGAACAAAACCAAGCCAAGTCATGTTGAACCAAGTTGAACCAAAATCAAGTCAAGATTAAATCAAGACTAAGCCAAGTAAGACAAGTCAAAATACAGGCCACATATCAAATATCAAAAATTCGTATATGTATCGTAAAAAAATACGTATAACGAAAATCGAGAGTAATATATATGTGGCAACCTTTGATAAAATGATGAACATTCACACAAAATTTGGTGGGTGAAAAAAATGACAAAATAAATTGTTCCAACATTTGGAGGTATAGAGCTAGCTCCATTACTAGATATTTCAATTTTCTGTAATAATTGAATAAATTTTGAATACATTTCAAAATAAACATTATTTTCAAATTTTGGAAAGATTGATTCGTTTAAGGTAGAAAATAAAAGTATAGTGCTTTGCACCTAATGATAGTTAAATTATAACATTACGTTCTATCACAATTTTAATTGAAATACACAACGCGAAACTACTCGATCATAATATGATGTGTTATCAAGTAAATGCTTTGAGCATTTAAAGCCTTCCCACTTAAGAGGGCCGGTCCCTTGAACCCATGTCATTCAAGATGTAAGTGAAAATTAACTTCTACTAAGTAAATTATTATAGGACGTGGCTATCCGCACCCCATATCTACTGAACACATTCCACCAAAAAAATAAAATAAAATAATTTTAAAATTCCTATCCTACCCTTTCCTATGCTCTCCCCGCTCCCCTCTCCTCCCTCCGCTCCCCTTCCGACTCCGACCCCTCCTCCTTCGACCCTGACCTCCGACCCAGGAGGAGGAGGAGGAGGAGGAGGAGGAGGGGTCGGGAAGAAGGAGAAGGAAGAAGAGGAGGGTCGAAGGAGGAGGAGGAGGAGGGTTCACAGGGGTCGGAAGGGGGAGGGGAGGGGGGTCGGGGTCGGAGGAGCATGGGGGAGGGGAGGGGAGCAAGAAAAGGGTAGGATAGGAATTTCAAATAAACAATTTTGTGGGATGTGCTCAGTAGGTCATGGGGTGCAGATAGTTGCGCCCATTATTATTTTATAGTGTATGGACACTAATATTTTAAATACTGTCTCTTTCTACTATTATAAGGGACTTTAAGGCCGTATAAGTCGTATGTATATTATCGAACTTGAGTGACTCTTGTGGTTACCAAGGAGAGGTATAAGGCCTGTTGCATATTACATGCAAAAGCCAAGTCCTCAAAGCCAAGTCTTCAACATGCCAAGTCTTCAAACATGTGTCATTTTTTAAGTTGGAGACTTAGCCTCTTTTGGCTAATTTTAGTATAGGCTATTTTAAGTATATACTATCTTTAGCATATGCTTAATGCTATATAAGAGAGAGTCCTTTTTCACAATCTTCACTCCACTCTCTCCCTCTCATTCTCTCTTGTTCAATTCAAAGCTTTGTTTTTCGATTTGTGCTCTGGGCAGAAAAGCTAAGTTCGGGGTCGCTCTTTCCGAGTTGTGTGCGACGAGGAGATACCGGTAGAGCGAGAGTTTTACCACTAAGAGCATTCGGAACAAGTATGCACATAAACCCGAATCAACTCTTAGGGCAGTGCTTCGTGCGCGACTTTCTCGGAGGCCGGTAACATTTACTTTATTTTATTTTGTTTGCAGATTTTTTGGAATAATTTCCAACAATCTAAGAGTTGAATTATTTACTTTATTTGTTAATTTTTTGAATATTTGTCAAATTAGTAACAATTTATCATTTTCATAAAGTGACACCTGAGACAAACATTATTTTGTTAGTAATTTTATCAATTCTAGTGTACTTTACTCAATATTTAAATTTAGGCTAAAGTAAACAATTAATTGATTTAGTAAAATTCTTTTAATTTTAAAGTTCTAAAGTAGAGATTTGTTTGGGAACAAGCCGAAAGGGCCCTTCTGTCAAAAAGACGTAAATCGTCTAAGCGACCGGTTCTTAAGAGTTCCTAGTGAACCTCCGCTTGCTGGGATCCGGCCCCTACAGCTAACCCAACCTTATCAAAACTTGAAAAACTAAAATTTTAAAGGTCTATTACTAAAATCATTTAAATTGTTAAGTTTTAGCTTAATCCATCTTATTGAGTAAATATTTTATTTTATTTTTCAGACCTTAGAAATCATGTCTACCAAAGACGAGACTTCGACTGCTAAGCCAGCCAAGTTTGATGGCACCCACTTCAAGAGGTGGCAGAGTCAAATGAATTTCTGGCTCACCACTTTAGGACTGATTTCAGCCATTGATGGTTCCACACCCATCATAAATAATTCTGACGACACTGAATCTGACATAGGAATGTCCAAACCCTCCAGTTCCTCCAAACCTACAACCCCTAAGGAAATAGACTTTCACTGCTTCCATCGAATTCTAAGCGCTTTATCTGATTCACTTTATGATATATTCTTTGAATATAAAAGCTGCCAAAGAACTTTGGAATGCTTTAGAAGATGAATATGGTTGTGATGATGCTGGAATTGAAAGATTCACTTCTTCAGCATTTAATAAGTATTTCATGGTAGATGACAAACCTATGAATGAACAAATCCATGAATTCCAAAAATTTGTGAGGCACATTCAAGCTAAAGGTACAACCTTTTCAGCTGAACATAAGATAGCTTGTCTAGTAGATAAGCTCCCTCCTTCTTGGTCTGATGTAAAAAAGGACCTCCATCGTACCCAAGGTGACCTTACTTTTGCCCAAGTACTGAAGCAAATTAGAGTTGAAGAACAACTTAGGCTAAGGTCTAACTCCAAGACTGAGACTAAGGCTAAGGTAAACCTAGTAGAGTCATCCCAAAGCAAACCTAAGCCTAATAATCCTCACAAACCCAAGAATAATATCTTCAAGAAGAAGAATATTGTTCAGCCTCATCACCAGAACCACTAGAATCGTCAACACCAGCAACTCCAAAAACCTAGAAACTTTGGTCAGACTCAGGATCAAGGAAGATTTTGTTTTGCGTGTGGTAGAACAAACCACACGGCCATCAACTGTTTCCAAAGGAAGAAGGAACCAATCAAGACTTCCTATAGGGGGAAGGGCCCAGCCAAACTAGAAGCCAACATGATTCTGAATGGGTCTTCTGGTTCCTTCAGGTCTGTGACTTACCAACCTTTAGTTAATATTTCTTATCATTCTGATGACTGGTGGTTAGATTCTGGAGCTAATGTTCATGTTTCATTTGATCGCTCCTGTTTTTCAAACTATCAGAAATCATATGGAGGATGGTCTGTTTATTCTCAGTACTGTAAATAAAATGTTGGATCATTCTCCTATTATTTCCAATGTAGAATCTTCTAATGTATGGCATGGTAGACTAGGTCATGTGAACCTGGGTTCCCTTAGAAGGATGATGAACCTGAATCTTATTCCCAAGTCTCATGTAGATAATAAAGACAAGTGTGAGATTTGTGTTCAAGCCAAACATTCTAGACTATCATTCAAATCCGTAGAAAGGAATTCTGATCTTCTAGAACTAGTTCATAGTGATGTTTATGATTCAAATAGGGTTTTGACTCGAGGCGGTAGGAAATACTTTGTCACATTTATAGATGATTGTTCAAAGTATTGCTATACCTACCTTCTAAAAACCAAAGATGAAGTTCTAGATAGATTCAAGGTTTACAAATCAGAAGTTGAAAACCAATTAGAGAAAAGGATTAAGATCCTTAGATCTGATCGTGACGGAGAGTATACCTCAAACGAAATGACTAACTTCTGTGAAGAACACGAAATAATTCATGAGGTGACTGCTCCTTATTCACCACAATCCAACGGAGTTGCTGAAAGGAAGAATCGTACTCTGTTAGACATGGTGAATGCCATGCTTCTCAGCTCAGGTGCTCCTGATAACTTGTGGAGAGAAGCCTTATTAACAGCTTGCTACATCCTAAATAAGATTCCCAGTAAATCTAAGGATAAGACTTCCTATGAATTATGGAAAGGTAGAACTCCTAGAGTCCATTACCTCAAAGTTTGGGGATGTCTAGCAAAAGTTGGAATCGCTGAACCAAAAAAGAGAAAGATTGGACCTAAGACCGTAGATGGTGTGTTCATAGGATATGCCTTAGATAGCAATGCCAATATATTTCTAGTGACTAATTCTGAAGTAAATAAAATCTCTAACAATATGATTATAGAAGCTAGAGATGTAGTTTACTTTGAGAATATATTCCCTTTTAAGGATATAATTTCTTTCAACCCCTCAAGTTCTTCCCTAGCTCCTTCTACAAGTTCCCATTGCCATTCATCAAGCTCACCACCTCAACAAGACTTAGAACCTAGAAGAAGTAAAAGAGGAAGAATTGAAAGGAATTTAGGGGAAGGCTTCTTCACTTATTTGATAGAGGGTGATCCCTCAACTTACGAAGAAGCAATATCTTCTTCTGGTGCTCCTTTCTGGAAAGAAGCCATAAACAATGAGTATAACTCTATTATGGAGAATAATACTTGGTTTCTTGCAGATCTACCGTTAGGTAGTAAACCCATAGGTTGCAAGTGGATCTTCAAAAAGAAACTCAGAGTTGACGGTACTATAGAGAAATACAAAGCTAGATTAGTAGCCAAGGGTTTCACTCAGAAAAAGGAATTAGATTATTTTGATACATATTCTCCTGTAGCTAGGATTACTTCTATTATAACACTTCTAGCCTTAGCATCCATTCATAATATGCTGATCCATCAAATGGATGTAAAAATAATATTTTTGAATGGAGATCTAGAAGAAGAGATCTACATGGAGCAACCTGAAGGTTTTATTGCTAAAGGTCAAGAAAAGAAAGTTTGCAGATTAGTAAAATCACTTTATGGCCTAAAGCAAGCTCTCAAGCAATGGCACAACAAATTTGATAAAGTGATTATAGAATATGGTTTCTTGCCAAATGAGTATGACAAATGTATATACTCTAAAAATTCTGGTAGAAGTTGTGTCATTTTATGCTTGTATGTTGATGATATTCTTATTCTAGTATCTTCACTAAGAATTATTTATCAGTTCCAGTTTGATATGAAAGACCTAGGCGAAGCCAACTTGATCCTAGGAATGCAAGTGTCCAAATACAAAGAGGGCTATACTCTATCTTTAGCACATTCAATTGAGAAAATGCTAAGAAAGTTTGAGTATTTTGACAAAAAACATGCCCTTACTCCTTATAGTAATGTTGGCCTCAAGAAGAATGAAGGATCACCTATAGAACAACATAGATATTCACAGATGATAGGGTCCCTTATGTACATATCAAATAGAACCAGACCCGATATTGCATTTGTTATTGGGAGACTTAATAGATATACCGGAAACCCAAATCAGTCACATTGGACTGCATTGGATAGAGTATTTAGATATCTTAGAGGTACTCTAGATTATAAACTTCATTATTCTAGACACCCTGATATTATAGAAGGTTATTCAGATACAAACTGGATAACTGATTCACATGATGTGAAATTCACTACTGGATATGTTTTTACTCTAGGAGGAGCAGCAATCTCCTGGAGTTCATGCAAACAAACTAGCATAGCTAGGAGTACAATGGACTCTGAAATGATAGCTCTTGACACTACTTATACAGAAGCTGAATGGCTTAGAAATCTAATTATGCATATACCTGTTTATCATATTTCTGTTCCTGTAATTTCCATCAATTGTGATAATAAATCTGTTATTGAACTACTAAAGCATGATTCTGTGAATGCTAAGATGAACAGGCACCTGCAGCTGCGCTTCAAGTCTATAAAGAGCCTATTGGGCAAATATGTGGTTCTTGACTATATAAAGTCAGAAAAGAACCTTGCAGACCACTTGACGAAGGGTCTGTCTAGGACATTGATCCTAGAATCATCGAGGGGGATGTGGTTAAGCCCATAATTTAGTCACCAGCAGTGGCAACCCAACCGAGTCTGACTGGAGATCCCAAGAAGCCGGTTCAATGGGTAGGAACAAACTGGATTAGGTGACTAATATGGAACACTGACCTTGAGATTAAATTCTCTTTAAAATAAAAGCCCAGGAGGCTGTACATGTGTACATTGATATCCCATCTCTATGGTGACAGTGTTCCGGTGTGATATGGTTAGGGTGAGTTTAAACTCTTAATAAGTCCAAGCATGATATGCAGGATTGATACCTATCACCAACTCTTGAGGACTTACTTATATGAGAGGTCGTGAAGGCCACGACTATAGGACAGAGCGATCCTAGACAACTCTCATGAATGTGTAAAAGTGCGCATGGCCAATCAAAAGCGCCACCCGATAGACCCAAAGAACCTCTAGCGTATTATGTGTGTTATTTTCTGAATCTGGTTCAAGAAGTCTGATTCAAGGCATAGTCCATCAAGCACTTCTTCAGACAAAGACAATAGTAACTAAGTGAGATTCAAGGCTGTAGTCCATCTCATCTATGCATAATATATATTTGCCCAGAAGTCCTCTATCAATTCTTATTCCCTTGTCATCTCTATGTTTTTCGAAACTTGACTTTTGGGGGGGGGGGGGGGGATTGTTGCATATTACATGCAAAAGCAAGTCCTCAAAGCCAAGTCTTCAACATGCCAAGTCTTCAAAAATGTGTCATTTTTTAAGTTGGAGACTTAGCCTCTTTTGGCTAATTTTAGTATAGGCTATTTTAAGCATATACTACCTTTAGCATATGCTTAATGCTATATAAGAGATAGTCCTTTTTCACAATCTTCACTCCACTCTCTCCTTCTCATTCTCTCTTGTTCAATTCAAAGCTTTGTTCTTCGGTTTGTGCTCTGGGCAGAAAAGCTAAGTTCGGGGTCGCTCTTTCCGAGTTGTGTGCGACGAGGAGATACCGGTAGAGCGGGAGTTTTCCCACTAGGAGCATTCGGAACAAGTCTGCACATAGACCCGAATCAACTCTTAGGACAGTGCTTCGTGCGCGACTTTTCCGGAGGCCGGTAACATTTACTTTATTTTATTTTGTTTACAGATTTTTTTGGAATAATTTCCAACAAGGCCTGGCTGGATGACAGAAGATCAGTGGATCGAGCCACGGGGACGTATTACACCTTCCTTCTATTGGTGTGAGTTAGGAGAGAGTGGGCCCAATGGACATGCAATACGTATTGGCAGACATCTTAAAAAATCAACCATTTCATTTAAAAAATATATGGAATAATATAATTTTAAACTTAATTTTTTTTCTTTCGCATAACGGAAAACCCCTTTTTTATCCACGAAAAATTACGGAAGATTATAATTTTAAACTTTCTTTCATTTTATTCCGCATAACCGGATACCCTCTCTTTTTATTCATATATTCCGTAACAAATTATAATTAAAATTTAATTATTTTTTACAAATTTTAATTAAAATATAACCGCCTCCCTGCACCATTGGATAGTGGAGCCAATGCGTTCGCCCGCTCGATTCAACAGTCGAGGGTGACGGAGCTCCTACGGAACTCTGCGGGCGAGGCTCTTATTTTGGGACCTGGACGGTTGTTGGGTCTGCCGTAGGTCAGGGCCGACACGGCCACTTAAGTAACAGGGACTTGACCAAATTCACAAATGAGAATGGCTATATATATAACTAAATTTTGGAGGTCTGAGTTAATTGAGGAGCCTAACTCAAAGCTTCACCTGATAGATAGCTGAGACAATTGAAGATAATATCAAAGAAACCTAGTGAATCAGCTGACTGATCCCGAATGTTATACAGTTCAAGGGGCTTAAGTAAACATAAAACGTGTATCAAATGTTAATTTTGAGAGTTCAAGGGATTTAAATGCACATAATACATGTACTAAGGAAAAAAAAAGAAGAAGGACTAATTAGTGTTTAGACCCTAGATTTTATACGAGTTTAGAGTTTAAGTTATGGCATGTCCAATTGTGAAGTTTAGACCATAAATTTTAATTTTTTTTTTCTATTATACCATCCCTCTTATGCATAACAATAAAATTGTCCTATACAGGCTATAAAGGGTATAATAAAAAAATAATAAAAAATTTATTATACAGACTTTTCAATTAGACATGTTTGGACCTAAAATCTAAACTGGTATAATATTCAGCATCTAAACGCTAATTAGCAGAAAAAATAAAAAACATAAAACATGTACTAAATGTTAATTTTGAGAGTTCAAGGGATTTAAGTGCACACAGTACGTGTACTCAGGAAAAAAAAACATAAAACATGTACTAAACGTTAATTTTGAGAGTTCAAGGAATTTAAGTGCACAAAATACGTGTACTCAGGGGAAAAAAAAAAGTTAAACGCCGTTGCCGGGGATCGAACACGGGTCACCCGCGTGACAGGCGGGAATACTCACCACTATACTACAACGACTTCAGTTATTTAAATGTCGACAAAAAACTTACTTGTAACAAAGTTTTGGCTCCAACTGCCTAAGAAGTGAATGCGTTTCTCTGCAAATGTGCGAACAAAGTGTTGTCACTTGCAACCAACCTTGTGTCAGGAACTAAGGCCCAAAAATCCCAGGCCACTCACTCAGGGACATAGCTAGGATTAATATTATGGAGGGACCGTGCTACAACATATAAAAATTCTTAAACTGTCATGTTAATTGGACTTCAATAGCAAAAAAATAAACTAAAACTCAAACAAAAATGTGCAAAAAAAATTTTTTCAATATTTTCAAATTGTTACAAAAGAGGAAACAAAAAGTAAATTGTTCCAACCAGTGGCGCCCATGCACTCACTCCCATCGCAAAAAGTAAATTGTTCCAACCAGTGGCGGATACAGGACTACAATCCATTGGGAGCACAATCATAAAAAGATTTAGGACGACGCCTCCAATATTTTTTTTTGTGTATAATAAAATTATATTATATTAAAATATTGCATCTCATACTTGTTTTCTACGAATTTTCATACTTTGAAAACGTTTAACTACGACATCATTTATAATACTCGTAAACAACTCTTTTTCTATGAAGCATACAAAACAATTATATTTTAAAAATTAGGAACCGGGGGCAGCCCCCTCTGTTTTTCTAATAAACAACTTATTTAATGATAATACTACTTTCTTTAAAAAAAAAATCACCAGGGGCCTACCCCCAGTGTTCTGCAAGTAGATCCGCCACTGGTTCCAACATGCAAGTTATATGGGCACATCAAAAAGTGATCGGGGCTAACCCATTGTGGCAGTCCTAGGACTGTCCACTTTTCTAGCAGTCCAGTCTACAGACTGGACTGCCAGAAAAGTGGACAGTCCTTGTTAGATCCTGGCAGTCCTTGTTAGAAATTGGCCAGTCCAGTCTACAGACTGGATCACTTTTTGTTGTGCCCATATAACTTGCCGTTCCAACATTAATCTGGAGGTCTGGAGCTACCTCCATGAATGATAGCAACCAAACCTCCAGGAATGAATTAATCTGGAGGTCTGGAGCTTAGAGGTAGTCGGCTCGGAGACCTGATCGTTATGAATTATACAAAGTATCTTCGTATATACATATACGTCTACACGTTAGCTTACAAACAAGTTTAATTTAAGCTTAAATTTATCAAATCCCTTGTGAATTGTACCACATGAGAAACCCCTATTACAATGTACAAAATCGAAATATTTATCTCGAAATTGTAGCTCATAGTAAGAATTTTAATGGGTATATATTATTATATTTCAAACTCTTACTATATAAACCTCCTTGTTATTTACACCCTAAAAAAAACTAGTCCCTAATAAAGGAAAGCATGAAAGCCATAGGAGTGAGTATTATTCGGTTTTGGACCCCAAAAAATCACCTTATTAACAAAAATACTAAATTTTTTTATTCGGTTTTGGATTTCGATTTTGATCAAAAATTAAAAATCGAATAAGATTTATACAATTATATGATTATCCTCAAGTGTGTATATATATATATATATATATATATATATATATATATATATATATATATATATATATATTGTATATTTTAAAAATAATAATTTTATGTATATGTTTTGAAATTCAACTTTCGTAATTAAACAACTATTCGAACAATAAACTCAAACTTCAAAAAAATAAACATGTATATAAAATTATTTTTTAAATATAATTTAACCACCATTTAGCTTTGGATCCGCTCTATTTTGGTTCGATTGAAACCAAAAACCCCGGTCGATAGAGAGCCTTTTCTATCATATAGTTGCATATATAGTTAGTATCAGACTTAAGTGAAATTGTTATGAGAGCATGAATCAAAATTATAACATAAGACATAAAACATTATTTAAAAATGTTTGCATGGAAAATGCCATTTAAAATAATATTTTTTTTAGCATCCATGCACAAAAGGGAGTTTTTGGCAAGGAGGGGCGAGAGAGTTAAGGTTGCACGCGGATTAAATGAATGCTACATAAACGTCAGTACAAATATTTAGGTTGCGTTTGGTTTATTGTAATGTAATCGTAATCGTAATGGAATTGGGTTTGTAATATAATTGAGTTTGTAATGTAATGGAATTACAATTACATTACTATGTTTGGTTGAAACATGTAATCAAACCATGTAATGTAATGTTAATTGCATTCATGTGTTTGGTTTAACATGTAATGTAATTGAATTTTTAATTTAATATTTTTTTTTAAAATACAACATAAAATTGAAAAAGTTGATCAATACAAAATTTAAAAAGAAAAAAAAATTAAAAATAAATAATAAAAAAGGAGAAAAATGGTTTGTTTTCTGCTAAAAAAAGACCAAAAACGAAAAAAAAGACAAAAATAAAAAATACCAAAAATGACAAACAAACAAAACAGAAGAAAAAAAAAAACCAAAAATGAAAAAGCGATAAAAAAGAAAAACGACAAAAAAAAGATCAAAAATGTGAAAACCATAAAAAGTGACCAATAATCATAAAAAAAAATTGACTAAAAACAAAAAAATTGACAAAAAACAACAATAAATGAAAGGGAAAAAAGGACGAAAAACGACCAAAAACAAAAAAAAGGGCAAAATATTTACAAAAACGACAAAAAAAGAAAAAAAATGACAAAAAACGATAAAAAAGAGCAAAAATAAAAAACGATAAAAAGGAACAGAAATGACAAAAAATAAAAATACGAAAAATGACCAAAAACAAGAGGGAATTAAAACGAGCAAAAGACGACAAAAAGATTAAAAAACTTGCAAAATAAATCCAAAAAACGACAAAAAAGGGAACAAAACGACAAAAACAACAACACAAAAAAAAACGAGCATAAACGACCAAACAAAAAGTGAAAAAAGACTCCAAAAAAAGCAAAAAAAAATTTAAAAAAAAGCGACAAAAAATATGCAAAATCGACCAAAAACGATAGAAGACGATAAAAACGTGAAAAATGGTCAAAAACGTACAAGATCGACAAAAATCGATAAATAAGATGCAGAAATGGCAAAAAATGTGCAAAATCGACAAAAAACGATAAAAAAAGTAAAAAATTGACCAAAAACGATTAAAAAAGGCAAAAAATGAACAAAAACGACAAAAAAAAGGGCAAAAAGAACAAAAAAAGGTGACAAAAAACGACAAAAAAACAAACAAAAACAACCAAAAACGAACAAAAATGACAAAAAATGAACAAAAACGACAAAAAAGGACAAAAACAACAAAAAAAGGACAAAAAGGACAAAAAAAATAAAAACAAACAAAAATGAACAAAAATGACAAAAAATGAACAAAAAAAGGACAAAAACGACAAAAAACCGAACAAAAATGACAAAAAATAACAAAAATTACAAAAAACGAACAAAAATGAACAAAAAAAGACCAAAACAACAAAAAAAACGACAAAAACGACAAAAAAAAACAAAAATAACGAAAAAAGAACAAAATGACAAAAAAGAACAAAAACGACAAAAAACGGACAAAAACCACAAAAAAAGGACAAAAACGAAAAAAACAAACAAAAACAACAAAAAACGAACAAAATGACAAAAAACGAACAAAAACGACAAAAACGAACAAAAAGGACAAAAACGACAAAAATCGGACAAAAATGAAAAAAACGAACAAAAATTACAAAAAACGAACAAAAACGAAAAAAAACGAACAAAAAAGGACCAAAAACAAAAAAAAATGACAAAAAAACAAACAATAACAACGAAAAACGACAAAAAAGGACAAAAAACTAACAAAAACGACAAAAAAAAACGGACAAAAATAACAAAAAACGACAAAAAAAAACAAAAACAACAAAAAACGAACAAAATGACATAAAACGAACAAAAACGAAAAAAACGGACAAAAACAAAAAAAAGAAAAAAACGAACCAAAAAACAACAAAAACAACCAAAAACGAACAAAAATAACAAAAAACAAACGAACAAAACGACAAAAAACGACAAAAAACGACCAAAAACGACAAAAAACAAACAAAAAATAACATAAAATGACCAAAAATGAACAAAAATGACAAAAAACGAACAAAAAACGACCAAAACCGAACAAAAATGACCAAAACAACAAAAATGACAAAAACGAACAAAAAGACCAAATTATAGCATAGCAACCTTCCACTTAAGTTGTATTGCAATTACATAGGTTTTAT
>JANAVB010042018.1:14600825-14680778 GCA_029216955.1 Iris pallida
TCTCACTTGAATTCAACGTATCACTTAGTTGGATCGTGCACATATTCTAGGCATCCCCAAAATGCATGTATTTCAGCCAAGTCTCGTGATAGTGAATTCTGCCATCACCGTTCGAGTTGGATTGTGCACATATTCGGGCATCCTGATATACATGCATGTCAACTGAGCCTCGTGACCGGTGCCTCCATAATTTCTATCTCTTCGTGCGCGGGACGTCTGTCTAACCGCTAGGCATGTCTTTAGGCTAAAGTCATCCGTCAGTATTGGAATCACAGTTCCCAAACAACAATATCAACACTGACCCCAATCTAAGGTCAAACCAAGTTGATGGTACGGGATTTTCTACCCAAGCTCGCATCACTCCGATTTCTAAACTTTGAGCATAGATTTTCTACACACATTCTGACATTTGCCGCACGGGGTCTGAGTCATTCAGCAAAGCCATCTTACTTCAAGTTCTTCTCAACCAATTCCTCGACATATCAATATCACTCATTCATTAAGCCATTTCGTATAGTCTATGTCTTCGAACACGTTTGACATAATCCGCCTATCAATCCTTCCAAGTCAAACACGCTACGACACAATTCATCGCTAAACCATAATTCTCATTCCGTATTTCCTAAGCCGTTCGTCACAATTCACGTAATCGATCACAAGGTCTTCTGAATTAACAATATGCCATGCTCCGATCTCACGCGAGTCCGATTATCCACGGTGGACATGAAATCACCATGCAATGCTCCCGCAGAATAATATTCTCATCGGGACGTAACTCTTGTTTTGAGTCTAGACTAATTCATTCTCGATGCGCAAATTGGACCTACTCAATCCTCAAGTTTATTCAATCATCAATCGCAAGTCCTAACATTCTCGAATTTTCTTTCGCATCAAACCAACAAGTTGAGACAATCAAAGTTGCCGCGTCTTAATTTTTGAGTTCGATCATTTCTCGCGACATGAATTACCATGTCAGTGCTCACGCAGAATGATCGCCTCAATATCTGAACGATGCATGTGCGAGGCTAGTGTTGCGCTCGCACAAGACAAGAATGTCGACATTGTGGTTATCAACGTAACCATCAAGATACAATCATTTTCATTCAACATTCATCTCAATCAAAATCCGAAGTATTGTATCCGTCAGAACGATACACTTGCACCACCGTCATTCGTCGAGTCAGAGTACCCCCAAGTTATCGTATATCGATCTTTGATACGCCTCAATACCATTGATGACATGAGTAACCTGACGATCTTCCTTTGTAACAAATTCTGAGTCGTGCGAATGATGCTATCATCCGACTGGATAATCTCCTCGACATTCAAATTCAAGTTCGATCATTATCCTTCGAATCATTCACAACATCAATTTTTTCAAATCCAAATTCATGTATCGTTCATCCGTCTATCTTAAGTCATCGACCAACGTATTTCTTCAATTCGCATCATTCCTTGCTAACTCAAATCATCGAGCAACATTTATCCCAATCCTTAGAGTCTTTCCGTAACTTCAAAATCAAACTTATTTATGCACGCTATCTTCCCATCGTGCTAACTTTTTGTATACGATCGGTATCGATTTCCTCGATCAAGTCATCCATTCGTACACCCTAATTTTTTTTTCCGATTCGATTTTACCTACTCAATCATTTTCGTATCACTACCAAAATTTATCGTTTTAGCGACGGCCACATCCGTCGCTAAACCGACGGTAATTACTATTAGCGACCGATAATCGACATTTTGGCCAAAAAAATCGTCGGCAATCAGCTCGTCGCTAATAACGTTCCGTCGCTAAGTTGTCGTCACATGACTGAATAGCGACGGATTGTCGACGTCACAATACGAAGCATTAGTGACGCATTTTCGACAGACTTTCGTCCATTTCAACTATTAAGTACTGAAATGTGTAGACAATAGCGACGTAAAATTCCGTCGGTAACCCGTCGTAACAGCGTATCAGATCGTATCATTCCGTCGCTAATCCGTCGACACCTTCGATAACAAATGACGGATTAGCGACGGTTTTCTGACGAAAAATCCGTCGATTAGCTTCTGAAAATTCATGTCATTTCCAGCAATATGGCGACGGATAAGTCGTCGCTATTCCGTCGACATATATCGACGGAATAGCGACGGAATAACCGTCGATCTTGTTCTGAAATTCTTGTTATTTCCAGAAAACGGACGACGGATAGGTCGTCGCGATTCCGTCGAACAATTTTCCATGCCGACTGATAATCCGTCGACCATCCGTCGCTACCTGGGAACATTTCCAAATATCCAGTTAGCGACGGAATAACCGTCGAAAAGTCGTCGAAAACTGGTGGTGACCGTCGCAAAACGGTCACCAGTCCGTCGCTAACTGAGAATATTTTGAAAAAAAATTACAGCGCTTTTCCTGTTCGCAAAATTTGCATAAACCAAACCAATATTAATGCACACCAATTATCCAACAATCACATAGACCAAATATATTATGCACACCAATTATCCAAGAATCACATAGACCAAATATGCACATACGAATTTAATGCACACCAATTATCCAAGAATCATATAGACCAAACCAAATTAATATAAAATAGACATCAATTATCCGGAAGAGTAACCTAATATCCATCGTTATAATCCGATCATTGCACAAATATTCTAAATTTTTCACAAATATTCCAAAACACATAGGAAAGAGTTGGCCAGTTACAGTAACCTAATATCCAATCCTGGCGACCGATCATAGCACAAATATTCCAAAATTTTCACAAATATTCCAAAACACATAGAAAAATCGACTTTGGCATCAACAAAGACCACAAGTCAGACGATGAATTCTCACAGCCAGGGATGATAGTTGCGTTGAGGCATGTACCATTCTATCAGCCACTTTGCATACGAAGGCTCAATCTGGTTGAGGTCTTCTGTAGGGACAGGAGGGTCGGTCCCGATGCTACTACTCTCTGACGGTGGCTCCTCCTTAGCTTCAAGCTTGGGAGCAATCTCTTTCCTGATGGTCATCGGTTCTTCCTTGACCTCGACCTTTGGTAACACCTTCTCCTTAACAGTCACCGGCTCTTGTTTGACGACGGAGACTTCCTCGTGTCGACCTCCAAGGGTTTATTGCCTCGACCCCTTCCTCGACTAGCAGCACCACCTCGACGAGTCCTAGGAGCCATCTTTCTGACAACAGAAATTTTCATATAGAGTAAAGAAATTTACTCAAGTTATAAAAGTTGTGATGTTGGTTTTTTGCGTTCATCATCATTAGAGGGAGCAGCACTGGAAAAGTTGTGACGTTGGTAGCATGAGAGAGTAAAAATCTGTATCACAAGACTAACAGAATTACTATGTAATCATGTACTCACCAATAACCGGATGTAACTGGAGTCGTTGGGCCTATCGTGCAGTAATTTGTGGATCCGCTGGTATAGGCCAGATGTACTTAGTATCTAGTGTATCAGATTAGTATCGGTCTATCGGTTTGGTATAGGAAGTATCATATTGGTATTGGCCTTAACAAATTGGTATCGTCCTATATCCGATATGTACATGTATCGGCCGAATAGCTAGGATTCATATTGGCCTTATCGATTTGGTATCGGTCATATCCGATAGGTATCGGCCGTGTTGGATTAGTATAGACTATTTCGGATTAGTATCGTGGAAGGTTTAGTAACAACTGTACTTGGATTTCTCTCTTCTCGAGCTAGAATACCATTGCAAGAGAATCACCAGATCGTGATTGGCCAGTTACAGTAACATACATACTTCCTTTTCTATCAGGAAAAGCGAGATTGAAAAGGAAGTATGTATGTTCTATAACTGGCCATTTACGCTCTTGTGACTCTCTTGCAATGGTAATCTAGCTCTAGAAGAGAGAAATCCAAGTATAGTTGTTACTAAACCTTCCACGAAACTAATCCGAAATGGTATATAATAATCCAACACGGCCGATACCTATCGGATATGACCGATACCAAATCGATAAGGCCAATATGAATCCTAGCTATACGACCGATACATATCGGATAGGACGATACCAATTCGCTAAGACCAATACCAACCGATACGGTCCATACCAAAACGATAGATCGATACTAATCCGATACGGTCAATACTTATAAGTACCTACGGTCCAGGAGGTTGATCCGCTATAGTACACCCATGTACGATCAACGAAGTAACGATCCATTTCAATTTGGATATGAAAATCTGTATCGTAAGACAAACTAAACATAATCAGTTCTATTTCACATGCTTAATTGCCAAGTATGGGGAACGAATGGCTCAGAACACAACCCAAAATTCATTCTAGCATACATTAGTGTGAATCATCTACGTTCTGTACATATAGTGTAGTATATGTTCTTATCGTATCTAGTATCTGAAAGATGTAACAGAATCAAGATGAACTCACATAGATTACAGGTGCCCCACATTTGAGTGCTACACCAAGACTCACCGTGATGAGGTTAGTGATTTATTTAACCTAATATAGTAATCTTGTAATTTAAAGTTGGAAGAACATGCAATTAGTCTTATAGTTTCTGCCTCGCCAGTCGAATGGCTTAATTGCCAAGTATCGGAACGAATGGCTCAGAACACAACCCGAGATTCATTCTAGCATACATTAGTGAGTTCATCTTGATTCTGTTACGTCCTTCAGATACTAGATACGATAAGAACATATACTACACTATATGTACAGAACATAGATGATTCACACTAATGTATGCTAGAATGAATCTTGGATTGTATTCTGAGCCATCCGTTCTGATCAAGCATCTTCCTTCTCCTCTCCTCCACCATGGATCTGAACAAATCTGCTCCTCCCTCTACTTCCCTTCTTCTTATTTGACTCTCTCAGCCACATATGACATCCAGCTCAAGTGTAGAGTCGGGAGAGAAGAAGTGGGCAGAAAGAGGAGGGGAAGCAGCACAGCCGACGACATGACCCGGAGGAAGTACAGAGGTTTTCTTCAACAGACGTAGGAGAACTATAAGGATATATCTTTTCACAACATATCACCTTGTCAAAACCCTTAATGACAATCATGTTATCGCGGTGTCGGAAGACTAATATGTCATAATTTTCTAAGCCGTGTGTTTTGACATAATCCTCAAAACTCTTTCCTGCTATGTAATAATGCAAGATTACTACATAGGAGAAAAAGTTGGAAAATTATATCAAAACACACGGCTTAAAAACTTATGACATGTTATTCTTCCGACACCGCGGTAACATGATATTCACATGAAGGGTCTTTGACAAGATGACATGTTGAAAAATATATCCTTATAGTTCTCCTACGGCTGTTGAAGAAAACCTCTGTACTTCCTCCGGTCATGCCGCCGGCTGTGCTGCTTCCCCCTCCTCTTCCTATCCACTTCTTCTCCTCCGACTCTACACTTGAGCTAGATGTCATATGTGGCTGAGAGAGTCAAATAAGAAGAAGGAAGTAGAGGGAGGAGCAGATTTGTTCAGAGCCATGGTGGAGGAGAGGAGAAGGAAGATGCTTGATCAGAACGGATGGCTCATAACACAAGCCAAGATTCATTCTAGCATACATTAGTGTGAATCATCTATGTTCTGTACATATGGTGTAGTATATGTTCTTATCGTATCTAGTATCTGAAGGACGTAACAGAATCAAGATGAACTCACTAATGTAATACTAAGACATCATCTACTACTATATAAGATATAGTGATAGGTTGTCGTATCATCATTGCCGAGGGATGAGGGTCGGAGGACAGTCAACTTTATCTAAGGCTACTTGCATAGTTTCTGCATCGCCAGTCGAATGGCTGCAGGGACTATGTCCTGATCACCATGGCGTACCGTAGACTAATGCAAATGGATCTGAAATATCCGTCGCTAACCGGTCACTAGTCTGTCGGTAACTGAGAATTTTTTTGAAAAAAATTACAGCACTTTCCCTGTTCACAAAATATGCATAAACCAAACCAATATATAATGCACACCAGTTATCCAAGAATCACATAGACCAAATATGCACATACGAATTTAATGCACACCAAATATGCACAACGAAAGAGAGTCGAGGATTCTGATAGTTGTCGTATCTACGGCTACATAGTTTCTGCCTCGCCAGTCGAATGGCTGCAGGGACTATGTCGTGATCACCATGTCGTACCATAGATTAATACAAATGAAGCTGGAGCCAAAATACAGAAACCAAATACAAAATACAGAAACCAAAATACAAAATACAGAAACCAAATACAAAATAAAGAAACCAAAATACAAAATACAGAAACCAAAATACAAAATATAGAATCCAAAATAGGACCCTCTGTGAGAACGGATGGCTCAGAACACAACCCAACCGGAGAGGATACTCTGAGAGATCCATCTGTGTAGGACGTATACTCTGAGAGATCACCTTTACAAGAATTATATCAGTAGTGGGATCGAGTGTTGGAGGAAATATTATCAAAGTATACGTCCTACTCAGATGGGTCTCTCACCGTTACTATTTTTTCCTGACAGCATGGTGGATGTGCTCCATCTACATATTCTTGCTCGAGCCAAAACTTTGTCCCGGAGCTCAAGTGGACATCCTTGGTGTAGAGCTCGAGTGAGAGGTTCCTGACAGCATGGTGGTCTCCTTTGTTAAAGTATCCGTGTTCGTCCCACAACCAATGTTGGATGAGCACGGATACTTTGACAAAGGAGGCCACCATACTGTCAGGAACCTCTCACTCGAGCTCTACACGAAGGATGTTCACTTGAGCTCCGGGACAAAGTTTTGGCTCGAAGAAAGAATCTTTTGACGGAGCACATCCACCTTGCTGTCAGAAAAAAATAGTAACGTGAGAGACCATCTGAGTAGGACGTATACTCTGATAGTATCTCCTCCAACACTCGATCCCACTACTGATATCATTTGTAAAGGTGATATCTCAGAGTATACGTCCTTGACAGATGGATCTCTCAGAGTATCCTCTAGTGATAGGTTGTCGTATCATCACTGCCGAGGGATGAGGGTCGAAGAACAGTCAACTTTATCTACGGATACATAGTTTCTGCCTCGCCAGTCGAATGGCTGCAGGGACTATGTCCTGATCACCATGTCGTAGTCCAATACAATCAGAGATTGACACAGTTCTAGTTCATATATGTAGTCCAATACAAATAGTCTAAAAAAAACAACTCAATACAAATAGTCCAATACAAATAAGTACTAATAGCTAATGAGAACCCGCTGCTCACGCAAACGCTCAGTGATACGTTCACGCAACCACCTCGAAAAAGCAAGATTTTTGGCGCGAGGAGAGCTGTCGTCCCTTGCAAGGACTGCATGAAGAGTCCTCTCGGTCTCACTAGCTACCGGTGCTGGATGAATAGAACTCCCGGTCTCAAACAACCGGTGCCACTTCCTCCTTAACTGTAGGA
The DNA here is from genome assembly GCA_029216955.1 of Iris pallida. NCBI lineage: Eukaryota > Viridiplantae > Streptophyta > Magnoliopsida > Asparagales > Iridaceae > Iris > Iris pallida. The sequence continues at coordinate 14,608,246 of JANAVB010042018.1, forward strand.
GGAGCCACCTCAGCATTCACTATTTTCCTCAAACGACGTGCCGCTCCTCGGGTCATGGGTGCCATCTGGTAAGATCGATAGTCACAAATAATATAATTGTAACATAAGCAAGCTAACTAAAGGAACCATCATGAAATTTGAGTACATTTTCGAAAGCCGATAAAGTATAAAAATTTGATTTTTGCCAAGTGTGAGAACGGATGGCCCAGAAGACAACCCAAGATTCATTCAAGCATACATTAGTGTGAATCATCTATGTTCTGTACATATGGTGTAGTTATGTTCTTATCGTATCTAGTATCTGAAGAACGTAACAGAATCAAGATGAACTCACATAATGTAATAATAAGACATCATCTACTACTATATAAGATATAGTGATAGGTTGTCGTATCATCATTCGAGGGATGAGGGTCGAAAGACAGTCAACTTTATCTACGGCTACATAGTTTCTGCCTCGCCAGTCGAATGGCTGCAGGTACTATGTCCTGATCACCATGTCGTACCGTAGATCAAATGGAGCTGGAACTGGAGCCAAAATACAGTACTACTTCACCATGTCGTACCATTTTACTCTCTCTCTCTCCTCCCCCTCCGGCGCTCTCACTCTCTTCGCGCTCTCACACTACTAATTCCTATGTGTTTTAAGTGTGATAACGGATGGCTCAGAACACAACCCAAGATTCATTCTAGCATACATTAGTGTGAATCATCTATATTCTATATACATATCGTGTAGTATATGTTAACCTTATCGTATCTAGTATCTGAAGGACGTACGTAACAGAATCAAGATAAACTCACTAATGTAATACTAAGACATCATCTACTATATAAGATATAGTGATAGGTTGTCGTATCATCATTGCCGAGGGATGAGGGTCGGAGGACAGGCAACTTTATCTACGGCAACATAGTTTCTGCCTCTCCAGTCGAATGGCTGCAGGGACTATGTCCTGATCACCATGTCGTACCGTAGATTAATGCAATTAATGGAGCTGAAATATCCGTCGCTAACCGGTAACTAGTCCGTCGCTAACTGAGATTGTCACATACACATATGTATATCACAGCTAGATGTATAGATACATACATCTATACAGAAGCACACAACTGATAGAACTCGCACTGTCCTTGAGACAGTGAACATATACACCATGAATCCAAACCCCATATATATTCACATTTACTAATCCAAACACCACCAAACTAATGGAACACCCAATATGGATAACACATTATTTAGCCAATATATAAACTCAGATGAATTTGAGAAGCAAAGCCACCCGCCGTCCCCGGCCAAAGCCTGCCGCCCCAAGCCCGCCGCCCAGTAGTTCGGTTGCATATATATATGAAGAGTGCTTATGGGTGTGCGTCGGTTGCAAATAGCCCCGACGCACCCGCCCCAAGCCAGCCGCCCAACCCCCGACGCCGCCGCCCCAAGCCCCCGCCCAGCCCCCGACCCAAGCCAGCCGCCCAGCCCCCGACGCCGCCGCCCCAAGCCCACCGCCCAGCCCCCGACCCAAGCCAACCGCCCAGCCCCCGACGCCCCGCCCAAGCCCACCGCCCAGACCCCGACCCAAGCAAGCTGCCCAGCCCCCGACGCCCCAACCCCAAGCCCGCCTCCCAGACCCCGACGACCCCGCCCCAAGCCCACCGCCCAGACCCGACCCAAGCCAGCCGCCCAGCCCCCGACGCCCCAACCCCAAGCCCGCCTCCCAGACCCCGACGCCCCCGCCCAGCCCCCGACGCCCCAACCCCAAGCCCGCCGTCCAGCCCCTGTCACGACCCGCACCCACTGTGAGGGTACGAGAACGTAACACCCAGCCTACGCCGCAGTATCGGCGGTAGAACGTTGTCCTAGGTCAATCATCTAACAATATAAAGGTACCTGTACAGTATATACACTCCGAATGGAGGTGACATAACAATATACAGTCTCAATCACATCTAAGGCAGAATGATGAAAATAAAGATAGATAGATACTGGAATAAAAGATCCACAGGATACAATCAGAGAGAGAAAGAGTCTAAGTGTCTACTGCCATACAAACTGAACATCTAACTCAATACAAGTCTCTAATACAGAAAATGAAAGAATATACAATCAGATCTCAGAAGACAGAAATAGTAAAGCCTAGACTAGGGAGCCTCAGTCTCTAAGCTAGTGGATCAGGCTGGAAATCTGGGTCACACATGTCATCTACAGCTGTCCCATAGTAGGTGTCTATGCGGGCCTCCTCCTCATCCTCTGTAATATTTTCAACAGGTCCAGTCAGGACGGAGCGAGCACAAAACATCTCATGCAGTTCATATCGAGTTAGGAAATATAAAGCATGCAATAGAGTAAAGTACATGAAACGCTGAAAGAAGAAGATATATGAAAATAGTAGAGATTTGATAACAGAAATATCTAAATACGATAAATAAGAACTGTAAGGAACATGTGATTTTAGAGTACAATCTGGTTATGTAAACGGACTAGGAAAATGCAATGGTAACTCCATTGTACGTGGGTGTACAATAGACATATACAATAGTTATACAATGTTCTACAATAGGATTTGAGTACATAACCAATTCTACTCCCCCTTCCCAATCAATACACAAGGATCTACTCCAGTTACGTTATTATACAATAGTGTACAATGTTATACAATAGATGTACAATGTTATACAATAGTGTACAATGGTCTATCCCTGGGGCTCATGTGATAATGAGAGTACAATATGCACAATGAGTATACAAGGATATGGGTATTCAATAAATACAATATGGCAGTGAAACGCATGTCATAATATGTATTTAGTGAATACAAGGAGATAACATCTCAAAAGAAGATCCATATAGTACCAATCCGTGATAACAGTCGTGTCAGCATCAAGTACAGTAATCTAGAGCAAGAATGTAAATCCATACAAGTATGAAACGGTCAGAGAATGTACTCGCCTGATAGCCTGAGTGTCTGAAAAGAATATACTGTCCGAGGAGTGGTGTCTGTCTCCTATAAACAACACAAGTCACAACAAGTCTAAAACGATAAAATGAATCTCTGCTATGCATTCTATCTGATTCTAGGTCAATCTAGGCCAAAGTCAACTCTTGGTCAACCCTGGTCAACCAAGAAGTCAAACCTAGGTCTAACAAGTCTAACTAGGCTATACTAAGTCTAATAATGTAGTACAAGCCCTATCTAGTCTAACCAAGCTATACCACACTACCTAGGCCTATTCTCAACACAGTATACCAAAACCTATATAGTAATACCAAGTTATACACAATATGTGGCATATACATGAACTGTATAACCCATACAACCCATGAGCCTACTATCATGGCATCCCCCAACCAATACACATATGTAACCATCTATATAAAACCATATTCATATATCTAGGAACATACATCACAATGTATCCATTAGTCTACAATATAACACATTGCATTATATATGTAGACACATATATTAGAGGTTTTATTAATGCACTCTACATTAGGTAGGCATATATGAAACATGAGAAATTGTATGTGGGTGTACAAGTGCAGCTGTGTGTGAAAACTTGAGAGAAATGTGTGTGTAGGACTTGTGTGTGTGTGTATGTGTCAAATAGTGAGAACACAGTGGCAGTAAAGGCAATTACATGTCTTAGGATATCAAAACAAAATTTCAGACTTTGCATAAATATCAGGTATCATGAAACATAGGTTTTTAAGCTCTAAACAGTATGGAACTCAGGAAAATGGATTTCAGTTATTCAAACACCCAAAAAAACTCAGTTTTCTTCCAATGTGAATCCCAGGTTTATGTGTAGCCTGGAATTCCACAATTTCAGAAAACAATCAGTGAAGTGAAGGGCAAATAAGAACATGCAAAAAGGGAAACACATGAAATCAGTGAATGGTTTAAGAGGGAAAGGTAAATGCAATACTTCATGTATAGGCCATACAGTCTATATCAAAACTCTGATTTAACTAATCCTTTAAAACCCAGGAGAAAGAATAGTTCACTATGCATTCTATAGCCCATTCACAGGTCCAAGAACCAACATGAAGGGGAGTGAAAACAGTTATCAGTCATAAAGCAAAACTCAAATCTCAGTCAAGACTTCCATACATTCTCAGGCCTACCTTCTAAAAGCTTAATCTATTAACAGTTCAAAACTTCACTGAACAGAGAAAAAATAGAAAGAACCAACTATGGCTCCAAACCTGAGTTTAAACTCCAGTTTAAGAGGAGGGATCTCAGGTTTAAGGCCACACAGTATTAAGTATCAGAACTGATAATTCGATCCCAAATCAGAATTCAAAGTCAAACTGAAATCAACCCAACATTTAAAACTTAAAACCCAGTTTTCTTTGTCAAGGAAAAAGGGAAAACCCATTTCCAGGTTTTTCACTCATCCTCAGTTTTACAACATAGGAAAAACTCAGAATTCCAAAACACAATCTCAGCCATTACACACGTATACAAGTTGATTTTCAGTTTTCATTTCATCCAATCATAGGCACAGAACATATGAACCAATCCATTTAAACTCATAACTCAAACATGCTTTATCATGTATTTACATTATAATTAATATTTAAACAACAATTTAAACATCATTCTCAGGAATATAGCAATGTAATCACACTTGTATATGAATCTAAATGTCCATTCAAACACCAATTTTAGTTTTTTTTTAAAGAGAATAAGGTTCAGAAATTCAACTGGATGCATGGTATCAGTCCAATGGGGAAACCTGAGTTTGAATTGTGAAATGTCAAATAACATCAAATTAATCACTGAAATAGGGTTGTGTATATATGTAGGTGTCCCACGAGTCTACTCGTGTCCAAACATTTGGACACGAGGTGTCAAATCAGGTAAAAACACACACAGACACGTATATTCAGTGCAGCGTCGTGCGGGTATTACACAGCTCGTGCACCCGACACACGACACCAGTGTCCTCGTGCACGTGTCCCTGTGTTCGCCCATAGTAGGGCTACACAGTCGTGTCCCTGAAACACCATCACGACGTGTCCACGAAGGACACGAAGCTCGTATCGGACAGCACTTGCACGCTCGTGCAGTGCAGTGCAAATCGCGTGCTCACGCGATTGCGTGTCCGATACGACACGAGTCCCTCTGAAACTTAGTGGGTGGCATATCAGTCACTGCCCCAAGAGGCGTGTCAAGTGTTGTGTCAAAACATTTCGTATCGTGTCCGCTACAGCCCCCGAGTAGCAGGGGACTGCTGTGTGTGCGAAACGTGCGTGTCGTGTCCAAAATGACCCGACACAACACAAACACCACCTCAGTCAACCAGAAACCAATAAGCAATATCAAAACCTAAATTCCTATTTAAAAACTTTCCAAAAACGAGATCGAAATCCCCTCTTAGGCATTTCGACAAACACCTAGGCTGCACCCCTGATACGTGTCCAAATGGACACGAAACTTAGGATACCCGACACAAAACCTATACTGATGCTTAGGGGACTCCTAGGGCTCCCTAATGATGAAGACAAAACGAATTTTCATGGAGGGATGAGGAATTTACATATTGTTGAACTTTCAAATAAAAACCCCTATTCAATGCTCTCCTCTTGATGTCCCAATCCACCAATATCACCACAAACTGAAATGGATTATTAATGACAGAAAGAATAGATAGATTAGGATCTAATAGAAAAGATTTGAATGGAAAAGGAAGAGGAATGAAATTTTAGGGATTTATTGAATAGGAACAAACCTTTCCTTCTAGACTTGAGCTTTCCTAAGAAAGAGGCAACCCTAAACTAAGAGAGTATTTATAGGGTGGTGTTCCCAAGGAGGATATGGTGGCTGGCCACTTAGCCTAGGGCTTAGGGTTTTGAAACTTGTCTTGGGCTTTGGGCCTACATTAAACAAATGACTTAAAAGTCACAAGTCATGGCTTGTGGTCAAAACTTCCTATTCAAAACTCAATATCCTTAATTGTTTTCACTAACTAGAGTATGGTTGACCTAACTTAACCTAGGATCTCTTATCTAGTCAAGTCCAACTTAACTAGGGTTAGGTCACAAAGTCAATGCTAGTCAAAGTCAACCTAGTCAACCTTCAATCAAACAATTCCAAAATAAAATCTAAAAATTCCCAAAAATTCCAATAAATCCTAAAATGACCAAAATATCCTCTAGGCTAAAATGTACTAATCAAACATCCTAATCACAATGACTAGGCTCTAGGTCAACAGTCTCTAAGGCTACACTAGTCAATGCACCAAAATCATAAGTCATGATTTAAATAGTTTAAAAATGATTAAAAATTACAAAAATCAATTATTAAATAAATATCATAATTAAATAAATTAAAATACAAAATTTAAAATTACCCTCATTTAGAAAACTGGGTGTTACAAGTCTACCCACCTTAGAAAAATTTCGTCCTCGAAATTAAAATGGTAGTAGTCCTTCTAGGTCAAACACCCCACAATCAGAGTCTCAAACATACCGTCAGATAATCATATGCGTCTGTCCAAAATCGTGATACTCAGAATCTCTGTCATGCCAGTGAGCAAGGCTACGATAATCACAGAGTCCTCAACTATGGTACATACCTCTAGAATTGTGGTATTTAAAATTTTCGTATTGCCGCGCGCTTGGCAGCAAAAACCTTAAATTCCTACCTAAGAAATACATCCATAGTCCGACTATATGTCCTCACTATGCCTACTAGCATGACCCTAGAGGATTCTAAAATCTATAATCGAGGCGACCTAGCCCATACGACTTATCTCAGAAGAAAATTTAATCATACTGAAACACCAGATCAAACTTATCAACAATGAAGAAACAGATAGGAATAGATGAAACTGAATTTCAAGATAGGAATTTCAGAATTGAATCAAAAGAACGGAACCTGCGACTAGATCTCCAATGGCCTGAGCATCCTCGGCTGTCATGGCAAAAGCTCGCCCTGGCTGGCCTCCCCTGGCCTGCTGCTGATGCTGGACGAACCTCTGCTGCTGAGTCTGCAATGGTGGTCCCCTATCCTGCCCTGCCGGAGCTCTAGCTCCTGGTGCCACCTGAGCCAATGGTGTCGGGTTCTTGGGACACTCTCTACACTGATGCTCCACTGATCCGTAAAGTAAACACATACCCAGCCTCTTCCTGCAGTCGTCCACCCATGGCCTTGCTTCTTGCAGAAGTTGCACACAGTGTTCTGCTGCTGCCTGGGTGCCTGCTGATACTGCACCTGTCTCTGTCCCTGATACTGAACAGGCCTCTGCTGCTGCTGCTGGAAATGGGCCATCGGCTGCTGAAACTCATGCTGAACGTGCGGCCTCTTGGCCGGTCCTCCACTGCTGCTGCCCCCAACTGGGTCTCGCCCCCTCTTGAGCCTAAGCTCAAGATCATCCTCCGCCAATAAGGCTCCCGTCAAAATCTCCTCAAAAGTAGCATCTCTGTTCCCCTTGGTCAGGGACTTGACCTCCTTGACCAGACCCTTCGAACCTCTGGGCCTTCGTCGTCTTGCACAACCCCTCAACAAACCTGCCAAGGGCCAAACTCTCCCGCATACTCCTCTACTGAGAGGCTCCCCTGGACCAAGCTCTCAAACTGCGTCTCCAAGGCCTTGACTGCTGAATCTGGGAAGAACTTCTTCTTGAAGAAGCCCCTGAACTGCTCCCAAGTCTGCCCTGGTACCCCCACCCTGGGGTCCGACTGATACCAGGTGCGAGCAAGATCTCGCATCCGGCTAGCTGCTGCCTCGATCTGAAGGTCTGCTGGAATCCTGGCCAAGCGGAAGATCTCCTCCATATGCTCGATCCACTCGTCGGCATACAGGATCCCCTCTGTCCCCATGAAGTCTCTGGGGCTCATCTTCTGAAACTGCTCGATCCCCGGTGTCTTCGGCTGCTGAACCACTGGTCGAGCTGCGGCTGTCGTGACGGCCAACTCCATGCCTCTATCCTGCCGAGCCTGCTGTCGGTCCATGAACTGCTGGAAATACGCGAACATCTGAGCTGCGTCCACATGTCCTGGAGACGGTGGCGGCTGGAAAGGATCCTCTGGAATGACTGGGTCCTGCCTCCGAACTGGTGAAGGCATACCCTCAGCTGCTGCTGCTGCTGAAGTCCCAATATGAGCAGAAGTAGCAGAAGTTGTAGCCTCCCGACCCTGCTGAACTGGCTGAGAGGTAGCAGTCCCCTCTACAGTATCTCCATGAATGGCACGCTGTAATCGCGTCTCCACCATCCTGAAGACAGATCAAACAAACAATTGCTGAGAATGAGTCGAAATAGCAAAGGAGGACAGTTATATTCAAGGAGAACAATATCAGCAAGAACTGAGATGGCATGAATTTGATATAAGTTTTTCCTAGTGTGATTGAGTACCTTTTAAAATATCCTAATCCTATTGCAGGCTGTAGTGATACTCTAGTTCGAATACCACTACATAATCTCGAGACCTGCATGGGACCACTAAAAATGTGTCACGACCCGCACCCACTGTGAGGGTACGAGAACGTAACAATGCCCAGCCTACGCCGTAGTGTCGGCGGTAGAACGCTGTCCTAGGTCAATCATCTAACAATATAAAGGTACATGTACAGTATATACACTCCGAATGGAGGTGACATAACAATATACAGTCTCAATCACATCTAAGCAGAATGATAAAATAAAGATAGATAGATACTGGAATAAAGATCCACAGGATACAATCAGAGAGAGAAAGAGTCTAAGTGTCTACTGCCATACAAACTGAACATCCAACTCAATACAAGTCTCTAATACAGAAAATGAAAGAATATATACAATCAGATCTCAGAAGACAGAAATAGTAAAGCCTAGACTAGGGAGCCTCAGTCTCTAAGCTAGTGGATCAGGCTGAAAATCTGGGTCACACATGTCATCTACAGCTGTCCCATAGTAGGTGTCTATGCAGGCCTCCTCCTCATCCTCTGTAATATTTTCAACAGGTCCAGTCAGGACGGGAGCGAGCACAAAACATCTCACGCAGTTCATATCGAGTTAGGAAATATAAATCATGCAATAGAGTAAAGTACATGAAATGCTGAAAGAAGAAGATATATGAAAACAGTAGAGATTTGATAACAGGAAATATCTAAATACGATAAGTAAGAACTGAAAGGAACATGTGATTTTAGAGTACAATCTGGTTATGTAAACGGGCTAGGAAAATGCAATGGTAACTCCATTGTACGTGGGTGTACAATAGACATATACAATAGTTATACAATGTTGTACAATAGGATTTGAGTACATAACCAATTCTACTCCCCCTCCCCAATCAATACACAAGGATCTACTCCAGTTACGTTATCTTATACAATAGTGTAAATTATACAATGGATGTACAATGTTATACAATAGTGTACAATAGTCTATCCCTGGGGCTCATGTGATAATGAGAGTACAATATGCACAATGAGTATACAAGGATATGGGTATTCAATAAATACAATATGGCAGTGAAACGCACGTCACAATATGTATTTAGTGAATACAAGGAGATAACATCTCAAAAGAAGATCCATATAGTACCAATCCGTGATAACAGTCGTGTCAGCATCAAGTACAATAATCTAGAGCAAGAATGCAAATCCATACAAGTATGAAACGGTCAGAGAATGTACTCGCCTGATAGCCTGAGTGTCTGAAGAGAATATACTGTCCGAGGAGTGGTGTCTGTCTCCTATAGAACAGCACAAGTCACAACAAGTCTAAAATGATAAAATGAATCTCTGCTATGCATTCTACCTGATTCTAGGTCAATCTAGGCCAAAGTCAACTCTTGGTCACCCTGGTCAACCAAGAAGTCAAACCTAGGTCTAACAAGTCTAACTAGGCTATACTAAGTCTAATAATGTAGTACAAGCCCTATCTAGTCTCACCAAGCTATACCACACTACCTAGGCCTATTCTCAACACAGTATACCAAAACCTATATATAGTAATACCAAGTTATACACATATGTGGCATATACATGAACTGTATAACCCATACAACCCATGAGCCTACTATCATGGCATCCCCCAACCAATACACATATGTAACCATCTATATAAAACCATATTCATATATCTAGGAACATACATCACAATGTATCCATTAGTCTACAATATACAACACATTGCATTTATATGTAGACACATATATTAGAGGTTTTATTAATGCACTCTACATTAGGTAGGCATATATGAAACATGAGAAATTGTATGTGGGTGTACAAGTGCAGCTGTGTGTGAAAACTTGAGAGAAATGTGTGTGTAGGACTTGTGTGTGTGTGTATGTGTCAAATAGTGAGAACACAGTGGCAGTAAAGGCAATTACATGTCTTAGGATATCAAAACAAAATTTCAGACTTTGCATAAATATCAGGTATCATGAAACATAGGTTTTTAAGCTCTAAACAGTATGGAACTCAGGAAAATGGATTTCAGTTATTCAAACACCCAAAAAAACTCAGTTTTCTTCCAATGTGAATCCCAGGTTTATGTGTAGCCTGGAATTCCACAATTTCAGAAAATAATCAGTGAAGTGAAGGGCAAATAAGAACAGTGCAAAAAGGGAAACACATGAAATCAGTGAATGGTTTAAGAGGGAAAGGTAAATGCAATACTTCATGTATAGGCCATACAGTCTATATCAAAACTCTGATTTAACTAATCCTTTAAAACCCAGGAGAAAGAATAGTTCACTATGCATTCTATAGCCCATTCACAGGTCCAAGAACCAACATGAAGGGGAGTGAAAACAGTTATCAGTCATAAAGCAAAACTCAAATCTCAGTCAAGACTTCCATACATTCTCAGGCCTACCTTCTAAAAGCTTAATCTATTAACAGTTCAAAACTTCACTGAACAGAGAAAAAATAGGAAGAACCAACATGGCTCCAAACCTGAGTTTAAACTCCAGTTTAAGAGGAGGGATCTCAGGTTTAAGGCCACACAGTATTAAGTATCATAACTGATAATTCGATCCCAAATCAGAATTCAAAGTCAAACTGAAATCAACCCAACATTTAAAACTTAAAACCCAGTTTCTCTTGTCAAGGAAAAAGGGAAAACCCATTTCTAGGTTTTTCACTCATCCTCAGTTTTACAACATAGGAAAAACTCAGAATTCAAAAACAATCTAGCCATTACACACGTATACAAGTTGATTTTCAGTTTTCATTTCATCCAATCATAGGCACAGAAATATGAACCAATCCATTTAAACTCATAACTCAAACATGCTTTATCATGTATTTACATTATAATTAATATTTAAACAACAATTTAAACATCATTCTCAGGAATAGCAATGTAATCACACTTGTATATGAATCTAAATGTCCATTCAAACACCAATTTTAGTTTTTTTTAAAGAGAATAAGGTTCAGAAATTCAACTGGATGCATGGTATCAGTCCAATGGGGAAACCTGAGTTTGAATTGTGAAATGTCAAATAACATCAAATTAATCACTGAAATAGGGTTGTGTATATGTAGGTGTCCCACGAGTCTACTCGTGTCCAAACATTTGGACACGAGGTGTCAAATCAGGTAAAAACACACAGACACGTATATTCAGTGCAGCGTCGTACGGGCATTACACAGGCTCGTGCACCCGACACACGACACCAGTGTCCTCGTGCACGTGTCCCTGTGTTCGCCCATAGTAGGGCTACAGTCGTGTCCCTGAAACACCATCACGACGTGTCCACGAAGGACACGAAGCTCGTATCGGACAGCACTTGCACGCTCGTGCAGTGCAGTACAAATCGTGCTCACGCGATTGCGTGTCCGATACGACATGAGTCCCTCTGAAACTTAGTGGGTGGCATGTCAGTCACTGGCCCAAGAGGCGTGTCAAGTGTTGTGTCAAAACATTTCGTATCGTGTCCGCTAAAGCCCCCGAGTAGCAGGGGACTGCTGTGTGTGCGAAACGTGCGTGTCGCGTGTCCAAAACGACCCGACAACACAAACACCACCTCAGTCAACCAGAAACCAATAAGCAATATCAAAACCTAAATTCCTATTTAAAAACTTTCCAAAAACGAGATCGAAATCCCCTCTTGGGCATTTCGACAAACACCAAGGCTGCACCCCTGATACGTGTCCAAATGGACACGAAACTTAGGATACCCGACACAAAACCTATACTGATTAGGGGACTCCTAGGGCTCCCTAATGATGAAGACAAAACGAATTTTCATGAGGGATAAGGAATTTACCTATTGTGAACTTTCAAATAAAAACCCCTATTCAATGCTCTCCTCTTGATGTCCCAATCCACCAATATTACCACAAACTGAAATAGATTATTAATGACAGCAAGAATAGATAGATTAGGATCTAATAGAAAAGATTTGAATGGAAAAGGAAGAGGAATAAATTTTAGGGATTTATTGAATAGGAACAAACCTTTCCTTCTCGACTTGAGCTTTCCTAAGAAAGAGGCAACCCTAAACTAAGAGAGTATTTATAGGATGGTGTTCCCAAGGAGGATATGGTGGCTGGCCACTTAGCCTAGGGCTTAGGGTTTTGAAACTTGTCTTGGGCTTTAGGCCTAGTCATTAAACAAATGACTTAAAAGTCACAAGTCATGGCTTGTGGTCAAAACTTCCTATTCAAAACTCAATATCCTTAATTGTTTTCACTAACTAGAGTATGGTTGACCTAACTTAACCTAGGATCTCTTATCTAGTCAAGTCCAACTTAACTAGGGTTAGGTCACAAAGTCAAAGCTAGTCAAAGTCCCTAGTCAACCTTCAATCAAACAATTCCAAAATAAAATCTAAAAATTCCCAAAAATTCCAATAAATCCTAAAATGACCAAAATATCCTCTAGGCTAAAATGTACTAATCAAACATCCTAATCACAATGACTAGGCTCTAGGTCAACAGTCTCTAAGGCTACACTAGTCAATGCACCAAAATCATAAGTCATGATTTAAATAGTTTAAAAATGATTAAAAATTACCAAAAATCATATTATTAAATAAATATCATAATTAAATAAATTAAAATACAAAATTTCAAATTACCCCATTTAGAAAACTGGGTGTTACAGCCCCCGACGCCCCGCCCCAAGCCCACCGCCCAGCCCCCGACCCAAGCCAGCCGCCAAGCCCCGGATGGCCCAGCCCCAAGCGCGCGCCCAGCCCCTATACGACACGCGAGAGAGGAGAGAGCGAGAGAGGAGATACGAGGAGAGGAGAGAGGAGAGGGGTTACCTTCGAGAGAGAGAGTAGAGGAGAGCGAGAGAGAGATGAGAGGATGTCGACGCCGACGACGACACTGAGCCGATCACCGAAGCCGACACCAGCGAGAGAGAGAGAGAGGAGAGGAGAGAGTGAATTTGGGGGGAATACGAAAAGTTCCCCCGTCGTTTCATTTAAAGTCTGGTACGTTTATATAGCGATGGACTAACGACTGGTAAAAAACCGTCGCCAGCAGTCGCCTATTTTGGTAAGTGCCGACTGAATATCCGTCGCTAAGTCGTCGAAAATATGTTCCGCCAATTTTCTACACAATTCCCGCCAAATAATCGACTGTGTAGCGACGACGGAAAATCTGTCGCTATACACCGACACTCTAGCGACGGATGTGCGACCTTTCCTCCCCCTAAAATTAAAATAAAAATGGCAAAGGCTTGTAGTCGGTAATCAGTCGCTGAGCGGCCACGAAACCGTCGCTAATATCGACGGAATAATTCGTCGCTAATAATCCGTCGCTAAATGAGCGTATTTTGGTAGTTTATTTCATACTCACGTAATCCGTAATCTCGTGCACGTTTCGTACGTGTCAATTTCTAGGTTGTTCGAATCAACATCATCAAATCTCAAGACTACAACTTATTCAACGATACTCAATCTACAGCTTTGCATACACACGACGCTTGCCGATAGACTCATCGACACCCTGTATCCTCAATCGATCGATCGACATACCTGAGGCTATCGCATACACCACTCAGGGATGAAGTCATTCGACAAATCCTCAAGACCATCATTCGAATAAAAATTGACTTTTTTAAATTTTTTCGTTCGAACTGTTCCTCGAATTTCAAGCACGCTCATCAAGATCGCACCGACGTTATCGTCGCTCGATAGCACCCCTATCGACAGTCATCTCACTTTATCCAATCGATTTTAACTCATTCTTGCTCGACACATTTCGAATCCCGCACTTGACTTTTCTAAGGTCGACGCAACTTTGGTGTATAGGGGTGAGCGTCGGTATAATCGGTCGGTATTTGGTTAGATTTTTTGGAATTTTTTAAATCGGTATTTAAAAAATTAATACCAATATCGTACCATTTAGAATCGGTTTTTTCGATTTCGGTTAAATCGGTATTCGGTCGGTTTTTGTTCGGTATCGATATTTTACCATTTAATATTTCATCAATCAACACACTTAATATGAACCTCTTAATCTAGAAAAATATTTTTTTACTTTTTTTTGGAAGCATTAAATTTCAAAGCCAAGCCTTTACCAAGCAAGCAATTAATCAAATTTATTAGAATAATATGTAACAAGTCGCAAACACCTAAAAAAGAGCTTAAAAGATCAAACACAATCACCAAGTTTAATTCTTAATATAAGTTTATGTACACTAAAATTCATTTCAAAATTATATGAAAACACAAAAATATAAGCTCAAAGACCAAAACTTAATTCTTAACATAACTTCAAGTCCACCAAAATCCATTCTAAGTTCTAACAAACTAATTTCCAACTAAAACAAAGATAAAAATGAAAAAGAGTAACATAAAATTAATCACGAACAACATTCTAACCGTATATATATATATATATATATATATATATATATATATATATATATATATATATATATATATATATATATATATATATATATATATATATATATAATCGATTCGGTTAGGTATTTTCGGTGTGGTATTACATACAAACCGCTACCACTACCATTATACCATATTTTATTCGGTTCGGTAATTCGGTATCGGTATATAATTTTGGTTCAGTTTTTGGGAATATTTTTAATCGGTATTTGGTCGGTTTTTCGGTAGTGGTCGGTATTTGCTCACCCCTACAGTGTATATGTCCAGCCCGACTTAGCCAACCGTGCTTACGTGAATCATCTTTTTATTTCTTGTCAAAAACTGTTCTCCTATGTTTTGTAAATTATTTAGACTTATTGTATGGACATCTGTGGGACATTTGAGAGAGAGCGCACCAATGATATCAACTTTAGCGGAAGCAACACTTCAGAGTTTACGGAATCAGCGGAGTTAAAAATTCAATCGATAGTCCAAGGACGTAAAGCCGTGCTCTGATACCATTATGTCATGCCCTGCTCCCGTATGAGCGATCGTCCTCGCTAAGGCGTGATATCGCACGAGCCTAGATTGCGCTCGTAACAAGGCAGATTCCATAACGATCGATTACAGCGGCTGCGACGGGGTCGTCGCACAGAAGTCCCAAGCAGAGACATTGAATAATAGCAGCAAAAATTTGAAGCAAACACAAGTTATTCAAAAGATGCATTTTATTGATATTGAAACAAGGATTACAATGGGGCGCAAGGCCAAGATTACATGTCACTCAAGCTCACTTTTCTCACATTACAAGTCACTCAGCTTTCTCTCATCTCTCAATACAAGTCTTGAACCAGTAGATGATTCAGAAGGCGACGTCCATACATTATGTCCCATATAAGTCTTGACAACACGCGGCCGCACGCGACGAATCGCCAAGGAACTCCGTGCCTCGACGCATCCAAGCGAGCTCCGCAGCACGAGTTTCTACCTGTACCTGCACATAAAAACTATGTGGGTGTCAGTACTCAACTGTACTGGTAGAATAAGCTCCTCGCCCACCCATACAAAATTGACACATTCATTTACTTGGTGCAACATAACCCTTTTGATTGTCTTTCTACTCTTGTCTTAGGATTAGTTTTAGGACCGACGGCTTGGCCTATTTTGTGTATCTAGACAATTCTGTGCTTGCAACAACAACGACAACTCATACTTTGCCTCTAGACCCCTTCTTGTACTAATAATGTTAACCTATCAAGTCGTGTTTATCTTACGGCTCAAAATCAGAGACGCGACTACACGATGGTACCCAATTTCTTTGTGACCGTGCTACAAATCCATCGTGCCGTGCCTCGCAACTCAGTGTGACTTAACCATATCGCCGCCTCGCGGCCTTTGTTACTTTGATCACCAACTGACCCAATCAAGACTTGTGGGCTAAGTATCACTCGACCGACTTTGCCTTGCGGTGTTTACTGACTTAAACTCAAGGTGACTCAAATCCAACTTATGCAACTTATATGCCGACAACTTAAGACTTGACTCTACATCTCGTGCCAAAGCACGTCCCCTATGTTGAAACCAAATCTTAGTCCCAATATTGTGTTCTAACTGTACACACACATTCGACTCAACTCAATCCAAAGGCACACAAGCAGGTTGCCGCCATGCCGACTCATCTATATGAATTGGCAACTGACTTCCAGAGCCATCTTGGACTCCCTTTAGCTTTTATTAGACGGACGCTCCTTCAGCGTGAGGTAGCGAGCACTCCGCTGACAGTCCCCGCCTAACCCGTGCGGTCATCCAGCAACAAGCTAATATAATATTTCCTTAAGGACCGGCCCCGTTGGCCGCCTGGGTCACTGTTCGAGGAAACTCCACCTTGTCGGCAAGTTGTCCATGACCATGCAAGACTCGACTCAAACTGACGTCTCACACAGTCATTCTACCTCTAGTGTTACCATCTCTTTCAGGGCCTAGTTCAATACTTCTCACATCTGAGACCGCCTCGACGACCCATAGTCGCGAGCATTCTTCTTTCTTGCCCTATCATTTCATTCAACTCAGGAACAACTATTTGAAGTCCTTTATTTTTCCAAACTCAATGAATCAACCGTAACCCATACCTTAAAATACTAAGTCCGTGACATCGTGTCTTAGAGTTACAAGAGTTATCAAGATTACTTGTGTACTTTCAGCACTTATGTTTTCAAGAAGTGCCCCACATGACAGTGGACTAAAAATATGCCCTATCCGTCGGCAGGCTACAAGTCCCTCAGGTTTGGTCGGGATTACGGGATCGTCTGTAACTGGGAAAAATCTCTCTATATGAACTACTTGATCAATCTAGTCATTAACTTAGTCAGATTCACTGTGAATTTCCTGACCGTGGTAACCAGGAATCCATGTCCTAGACATGATGGAAGACAAGAAAGGTAGCTTGTACATGCACAATAAAAAAAGTCAACCACGGTGTCAAGATAAGAGTTACTTAGCAAGTAAGGATAGCTGTCGCAACAGCCTTTCAAGATTATACATGTCATGTCAGGTTACTTGTCATATCAAGAGTACTTGTCTGGAGTGCACCTCGACAGGCTACTTATCAGGAGTTATCAAGACGGGTTCATATTATCATGTTCTAGTCAAGGTCAAAGCTCATATCCAAGTCAAGTTCAATAGTATCAAGCTATCAAGTTGGGATCGTTGCAAGTTAGGCCAAATATACTGACACATGTAAGATCACAAGCATATACAACAAGAACTATGAGAACATGCATGGGGATAAGGGCAAGGGGGTATCGAGGCCAACAAGTGGCGCTGGTCAGGTGGCGCACAGGTGCTGGACCAAAAGGCGCAAGACCAGATGGCGCTGGACCAAAAGGCGCCAGGCCGAAAAGGCACTGGGCCAAAGGGCGCGAGGGTGAGCAGAGGGCGCCTGGGCCAAGAGGCACAAGAACGAGCAGAGTGCGCCTGGGCCAAGAGGCGCCAGGACCATGATGGGTCAGCATGCTCCAACATGTACCAACATGCGCCAACATGCGCCAGCATGCTCCAACATGCACCAACATGCATGCGCCAACCAGCAAGCGCTAACCAGTATGCGCCAACATGCATACGCCAGCCAGCATGCACCAACATGCATGCGCCAATATACGCCACCCGGCATGTGCCAGCTAACATGCGCCAACATGCATGCGCCAACATGCATGCGCCAGCATACGCCAGCCAGCATGCATACGCCAGCCAACATGCCTCCTGCTCATCTTCTCCAGACAGCTCCCAAATGTTCATGGAAATCCATGAACTCAAAGGGGCATAAATCACTCAAAACAAGTCGAAATCGGGACTTTCAAGGATCTAAATTGGGTAGAATCAAATTTTTTACAACATAGGACAATTAGATTTCGGAAATAACAATGTTTAAGAGATCAAAACCAAGAAAAACTGAGAAAAGCTACAAACTTAGATCTATAAGAATCCAACCATCAAAACCGAAAATGCCAAGTTCTAAAGAGCCTTAGAATCAAGTAGAGAAGAGAATAGAACACTAAAATTTGAGATCCATCATGATGCAAGTTGCACTTGCCTATGATTTTTTTTTTGTAGGTGGGAAGGAGTTATGGAGAAGAAGAATGAAATAAATGAAGAAGTTTCGGAGGAGAGAGTGGAGTTGACTTATATATCAACCCCTTCTCATCTCAAACCAAAATGAACAAAACCAAGCCAAGTCATGTTGAACCAAGTTGAACCAAAATCAAGTCAAGATTAAATCAAGACTAAGCCAAGTAAGACAAGTCAAAATACAGGCCACATATCAAATATCAAAAATTCGTATATGTATCGTAAAAAAATACGTATAACGAAAATCGAGAGTAATATATATGTGGCAACCTTTGATAAAATGATCAACATTCACACAAAATTTGGTGGGTGAAAAAAATGACAAAATAAATTGTTCCAACATTTGGAGGTATAGAGCTAGCTCCATTACTAGATATTTCAATTTTCTGTAATAATTGAATAAATTTTGAATACATTTCAAAATAAACATTATTTTCAAATTTTGGAAAGATTGATTCGTTTAAGGTAGAAAATAAAAGTATAGTGCTTTGCACCTAATGATAGTTAAATTATAACATTACGTTCTATCACAATTTTAATTGAAATACACAAC
Source organism: Iris pallida (assembly GCA_029216955.1). NCBI lineage: Eukaryota > Viridiplantae > Streptophyta > Magnoliopsida > Asparagales > Iridaceae > Iris > Iris pallida. Next base: position 14,627,211 of record JANAVB010042018.1, read on the forward strand.
GCGAAACTACTCGATCATAATATGATGTGTTATCAAGTAAATGCTTTGAGCATTTAAAGCCTTCCCACTTAAGAGGGCCGGTCCCTTGAACCCATGTCATTCAAGATGTAAGTGAAAATTAACTTCTACTAAGTAAATTATTATAGGACGCGGCTATCCGCACCCCATATCTACTGAACACATTCCACCAAAAAAATAAAATAAAATAATTTTAAAATTCCTATCCTACCCTTTCTATGCTCCCCCGCTCCCCTCTCCTCCCTCCGCTCCCCTTCCGACTCCGACCCCTCCTCCTTCGACCCAGACCTCCGACCCAGGAGGAGGAGGAGGAGGAGGAGGAGGAGGAAGAGGGGTCGGAAGAAGGAGAAGGAAGAAGAGGAGGGTCGAAGGAGGAGGAGGAGGAGGGTTCACAGGGGTCGGAAGGGGGAGGGGAGGGGGGTCGGGGTCGGAGGAGCATGGGGGAGGGGAGGAGAGCAAGAAAAGGGTAGGATAGGAATTTCAAATAAACAATTTTGTGGGATGTGCTCAGTAGGTCATGGGGTGCAGATAGTTGCGCCCATTATTATTTTATAGTGTATGGACACTAATATTTTAAATACTGTCTCTTTCTACTATTATAAGGGACTTTAAGGCCGTATAAGTCATATGTATATTATCGAACTTGAGTGACTCTTGTGGTTACCAAGAAGAGGTATAAGGCCTGTTGCATATTACATGCAAAAGCCAAGTCCTCAAAGCCAAGTCTTCAACATGCCAAGTCTTCAAACATGTGTCATTTTTTAAGTTGGAGACTTAGCCTCTTTTGGCTAATTTTAGTATAGGCTATTTTAAGTATATACTATCTTTAGCATATGCTTAATGCTATATAAGAGAGAGTCCTTTTTCACAATCTTCACTCCACTCTCTCCCTCTCATTCTCTCTTGTTCAATTCAAAGCTTTGTTTTTCGATTTGTGCTCTGGGAAGAAAAGCTAAGTTCGGGGTCGCTCTTTCCGAGTTGTGTGCGACGAGGAGATACCGGTAGAGCGAGAGTTTTACCACTAAGAGCATTCGGAACAAGTATGCACATAAACCCGAATCAACTCTTAGGGCAGTGCTTCGTGCGCGACTTTCTCGGAGGCCGGTAACATTTACTTTATTTTATTTTATTTGCAGATTTTTTGGAATAATTTCCAACAATCTAAGAGTTGAATTATTTACTTTATTTGTTAATTTTTTGAATATTTGTCAAATTAGTAACAATTTATCATTTTCATAAAGTGACACCTGAGACAAACATTATTTTGTTAGTAATTTTATCAATTCTAGTGTACTTTACTCAATATTTAAATTTAGGCTAAAGTAAACAATTAATTGATTTAGTAAAATTCTTTTAATTTTAAAGTTCTAAAGTAGAGATTTGTTTGGGAACAAGCCGAAAGGGCCCTTCTGTCAAAAAGACGTAAATCGTCTAAGCGACCGGTTCTTAAGAGTTCCTAGTGAACCTCCGCTTGCTGGGATCCGGCCCCTACAGCTAACCCAACCTTATCAAAACTTGAAAAACTAAAATTTTAAAGGTCTATTACTAAAATCATTTAAATTGTTAAGTTTTAGCTTAATCCATCTTATTGAGTAAATATTTTATTTTATTTTTCAGACCTTAGAAATCATGTCTACCAAAGACGAGACTTCGACTGCTAAGCCAGCCAAGTTTGATGGCACCCACTTCAAGAGGTGGCAGAGTCAAATGAATTTCTGGCTCACCACTTTAGGACTGATTTCAGCCATTGATGGTTCCACACCCATCATAAATAATTCTGACGACACTGAATCTGACATAGGAATGTCCAAACCCTCCAGTTCCTCCAAACCTACAACCCCTAAGGAAATAGACTTTACTGCTTCCATCGAATTCTAAGCGCTTTATCTGATTCACTTTATGATATATTCTTTGAATATAAAAGTGCCAAAGAACTTTGGAATGCTTTAGAAGATGAATATGGTTGTGATGATGCTGGAATTGAAAGATTCACTTCTTCAGCATTTAATAAGTATTTCATGGTAGATGACAAACCTATGAATGAACAAATCCATGAATTCCAAAAATTTGTGAGGCACATTCAAGCTAAAGGTACAACCTTTTCAGCTGAACATAAGATAGCTTGTCTAGTAGATAAGCTCCCTCCTTCTTGGTCTGATGTAAAAAAGGACCTCCATCGTACCCAAGGTGACCTTACTTTTGCCCAAGTACTGAAGCAAATTAGAGTTGAAGAACAACTTAGGCTAAGGTCTAACTCCAAGACTGAGACTAAGGCTAAGGTAAACCTAGTAGAGTCATCCCAAAGCAAACCTAAGCCTAATAATCCTCACAAACCCAAGAATAATATCTTCAAGAAGAAGAATATTGTTCAGCCTCATCACCAGAACCACTAGAATCGTCAACACCAGCAACTCCAAAAACCTAGAAACTTTGGTCAGACTCAGGATCAAGGAAGATTTTGTTTTGCGTGTGGTAGAACAAACCACACGGCCATCAACTGTTTCCAAAGGAAGAAGGAACCAATCAAGACTTCCTATAGGGGGAAGGGCCCAGCCAAACTAGAAGCCAACATGATTCTGAATGGGTCTTCTGGTTCCTTCAGGTCTGTGACTTACCAACCTTTAGTTAATATTTCTTATCATTCTGATGACTGGTGGTTGGATTCTGGAGCTAATGTTCATGTTTCATTTGATCGCTCCTGTTTTTCAAACTATCAGAAATCATATGGAGGATGGTCTGTTTATTCTCAGTACTGTAAATAAAATGTTGGATCATTCTCCTATTATTTCCAATGTAGAATCTTCTAATGTATGGCATGGTAGACTAGGTCATGTGAACCTGGGTTCCCTTAGAAGGATGATGAACCTAAATCTTATTCCCAAGTCTCATGTAGATAATAAAGACAAGTGTGAGATTTGTGTTCAAGCCAAACATTCTAGACTATCATTCAAATCCGTAGAAAGGAATTCTGATCTTCTAGAACTAGTTCATAGTGATGTTTATGATTCAAATAGGGTTTTGACTCGAGGCGGTAGGAAATACTTTGTCACATTTATAGATGATTGTTCAAAGTATTGCTATACCTACCTTCTAAAAACCAAAGATGAAGTTCTAGATAGATTCAAGGTTTACAAATCAGAAGTTAAAAACCAATTAGAGAAAAGGATTAAGATCCTTAGATCTGATCGTGGCGGAGAGTATACCTCAAACGAAATGACTAACTTCTGTAAAGAACACGAAATAATTCATGAGGTGACTGCTCCTTATTCACCACAATCCAACGGAGTTGCTGAAAGGAAGAATCGTACTCTGTTAGACATGGTGAATGCCATGCTTCTCAGCTCAGGTGCTCCTGATAACTTGTGGAGAGAAGCCTTATTAACAGCTTGCTACATCCTAAATAGGATTCCCAATAAATCTAAGGATAAGACTCCCTATGAATTATGGAAAGGTAGAACTCCTAGAGTTCATTACCTCAAAGTTTGGGGATGTCTAGCAAAAGTTGGAATCGCTGAACCAAAAAAGAGAAAGATTGGACCTAAGACCGTAGATGGTGTGTTCATAGGATATGCCTTAGATAGCAATGCCAATATATTTCTAGTGACTAATTCTGAAGTAAATAAAATCTCTAACAATACCATTATAGAAGCTAGAGATGTAGTTTACTTTGAGAATATATTCCCTTTTAAGGATATAATTTCTCTCAACCCCTCAAGTTCTTCCCTAGCTCCTTCTACAAGTTCCCATTGCCATTCATCAAGCTCACCACCTGAACAAGACTTAGAACCTAGAAGAAGTAAAAGAGAAAGAATTGAAAGGAATTTAGGAGAAGGCTTCTTCACTTATTTGATAGAGGGTGATCCCTCAACTTACGAAGAAGCAATATCTTCTTCTGGTGCTCCTTTCTGGAAAGAAGCCATAAACAATGAGTATAACTCTATTATGGAGAATAATACTTGGTTTCTTGCAGATCTACCGTTAGGTAGTAAATCCATAGGTTGCAAGTGGATCTTCAAAAAGAAACTCAGAGCTGACGGTACTATAGAGAAATACAAAGCTAGATTAGTAGCCAAGGGTTTCACTCAGAAAAAGGGATTAAATTATTTTGATACATATTCTCCTGTAGCTAGGATTACTTCTATTATAACCCTTCTAGCCTTAGCATCCATTCATAATATGCTGATCCATCAAATGGATGTAAAAATAATATTTTTGAATGGAGATCTAGAAGAAGAGATCTACATGGAGCAACCTGAAGGTTTTATTGCTAAAGGTCAAGAAAAGAAAGTTTGCAGATTAGTAAAATCACTTTATGGCCTAAAGCAAGCTCTCAAGCAATGGCACAACAAATTTGATAAAGTGATTATAGAATATGGTTTCTTGCCAAATGAGTATGACAAATGTATATACTCTAAAAATTCTGGTAGAAGTTGTGTCATTTTATGCTTGTATGTTGATGATATTCTTATTCTAGTATCTTCACTAAGAATTATTTATCAGTTCCAGTTTGATATGAAAGACCTAGGCGAAGCCAACTTGATCCTAGGAATGCAAGTGTCCAAATACAAAGAGGGCTATACTCTATCTTTAGCACATTCAATTGAGAAAATGCTAAGAAAGTTTGAGTATTTTGACAAAAAACATGCCCTTACTCCTTATAGTAATGTTGGCCTCAAGAAGAATGAAGGATCACCTATAGAACAACATAGATATTCACAGATGATAGGGTCCCTTATGTACATATCAAATAGAACCAGACCCGATATTGCATTTGTTATTGGGAGACTTAATAGATATACCGGAAACCCAAATCAGTCACATTGGACTGCATTGGATAGAGTATTTAGATATCTTAGAGGTACTCTAGATTATAAACTTCATTATTCTAGACACCCTGATATTATAGAAGGTTATTCAGATACAAACTGGATAACTGATTCACATGATGTGAAATTCACTACTGGATATGTTTTTACTCTAGGAGGAGCAGCAATCTCCTGGAGTTCATGCAAACAAACTAGCATAGCTAGGAGTACAATGGACTCTGAAATGATAGCTCTTGACACTACTTATACAGAAGCTGAATGGCTTAGAAATCTAATTATGCATATACCTGTTTATCATATTTCTGTTCCTGTAATTTCCATCAATTGTGATAATAAATCTGTTATTGAACTACTAAAGCATGATTCTGTGAATGCTAAGATGAACAGGCACCTGCAGCTGCGCTTCAAGTCTATAAAGAGCCTATTGGGCAAATATGTGGTTCTTGACTATATAAAGTCAGAAAAGAACCTTGCAGACCACTTGACGAAGGGTCTGTCTAGGACATTGATCCTAGAATCATCGAGGGGGATGTGGTTAAGCCCATAATTTAGTCACCAGCAGTGGCAACCCAACCGAGTCTGACTGGAGATCCCAAGAAGCCGGTTCAATGGGTAGGAACAAACTGGATTAGGTGACTAATATGGAACACTGACCTTGAGATTAAATTCTCTTTAAAATAAAAGCCCAGGAGGCTGTACATGTGTACATTGATATCCCATCTCTATGGTGACAGTGTTCCGGTGTGATATGGTTAGGGTGAGTTTAAACTCTTAATAAGTCCAAGCATGATATGCAGGATTGATACCTATCACCAACTCTTGAGGACTTACTTATATGAGAGGTCGTGAAGGCCACGACTATAGGACAGAGCGATCCTAGACAACTCTCATGAATGTGTAAAAGTGCGCATGGCCAATCAAAAGCGCCACCCGATAGACCCAAAGAACCTCTAGCGTATTATGTGTGTTATTTTCTGAATCTGGTTCAAGAAGTCTGATTCAAGGCATAGTCCATCAAGCACTTCTTCAGACAAAGACAATAGTAACTAAGTGAGATTCAAGGCTGTAGTCCATCTCATCTATGCATAATATATATTTGCCCAGAAGTCCTCTATCAATTCTTATTCCCTTGTCATCTCTATGTTTTTCGAAACTTGACTTTTGGGGGGGGGGGGGGGATTGTTGCATATTACATGCAAAAGCAAGTCCTCAAAGCCAAGTCTTCAACATGCCAAGTCTTCAAAAATGTGTCATTTTTTAAGTTGGAGACTTAGCCTCTTTTGGCTAATTTTAGTATAGGCTATTTTAAGCATATACTATCTTTAGCATATGCTTAATGCTATATAAGAGATAGTCCTTTTTCACAATCTTCACTCCACTCTCTCCTTCTCATTCTCTCTTGTTCAATTCAAAGCTTTGTTCTTCGGTTTGTGCTCTGGGCAGAAAAGCTAAGTTCGGGGTCGCTCTTTTCGAGTTGTGTGCGACGAGGAGATACCGGTAGAGTGGGAGTTTTCCCACTAGGAGCATTCGGAACAAGTCTGCACATAGACCCGAATCAACTCTTAGGACAGTGCTTCGTGCGCGACTTTTCCGGAGGCCGGTAACATTTACTTTATTTTATTTTGTTTACAGATTTTTTTGGAATAATTTCCAACAAGGCCTGGCTGGATGACAGAAGATCAGTGGATCGAGCCACGGGGACGTATTACACCTTCCTTCTATTGGTGTGAGTTAGGAGAGAGTGGGCCCAATGGACATGCAATGCGTATTGGCAGACATCTTAAAAAATCAACCATTTCATTTAAAAAATATATGGAATAATATAATTTTAAACTTAATTTTTTTTCTTTCGCATAACGGAAAACCCCTTTTTTTATACACGAAAAATTACGGAAGATTATAATTTTAAACTTTCTTTCATTTTATTCCGCATAACCGGATACCCTCTCTTTTTATTCACATATTCCGTAACAAATTATAATTAAAATTTAATTATTTTTTACAAATTTTAATTAAAATATAACCGCCTCCCTGCACCATTGGATAGTGGAGCCAATGCGTTCGCCCGCTCGATTCAACGGTCGAGGGTGACGGAGCTCCTACGGAACTCTGCGGGCGAGGCTCTTATTTTGGGACCTGGACGGTTGTTGGGTCTGCCGTAGGTCAGGGCCGACACGGCCACTTAAGTAACAGGGACTTGACCAAATTCACAAATGAGAATGGCTATATATATAACTAAATTTTGGAGGTCTGAGTTAATTGAGGAGCCTAACTCAAAGCTTCACCTGATAGATAGCTGAGACAATTGAAGATAATATCAAAGAAACCTAGTGAATCAGCTGACTGATCCCGAATGTTATACAGTTCAAGGGGCTTAAGTAAACATAAAACGTGTATCAAATGTTAATTTTGAGAGTTCAAGGGATTTAAATGCACATAATACATGTACTAAGGAAAAAAAAGAAGAAGGACTAATTAGTGTTTAGACCCTAGATTTTATACGAGTTTAGAGTTTAAGTTATGGCATGTCCAATTGTGAAGTTTAGACCATAAATTTTAATTTTTTTTTTCTATTATACCATCCCTCTTATGCATAACAATAAAATTGTCCTATACAGGCTATAAAGGGTATAATAAAAAAATAATAAAAAATTTATTATACAGACTTTTCAATTAGACATGTTTGGACCTAAAATCTAAACTGGTATAATATTCAGCATCTAAACGCTAATTAGCAGAAAAAATAAAAAACATAAAACATGTACTAAACGTTAATTTTGAGAGTTCAAGGGATTTAAGTGCACACAGTACGTGTACTCAGGAAAAAAAAACATAAAACATGTACTAAACGTTAATTTTGAGAGTTCAAGGAATTTAAGTGCACAAAATACGTGTACTCAGGGGAAAAAAAAAAAAAGTTAAACGCCGTTGCCGGGGATCGAACCCGGGTCACCCGCGTGACAGGCGGGAATACTCACCACTATACTACAACGACTTCAGTTATTTAAATGTCGACAAAAAACTTACTTGTAACAAAGTTTTGGCTCCAACTGCCTAAGAAGTGAATGCGTTTCTCTGCAAATGTGCGAACAAAGTGTTGTCACTTGCAACCAACCTTGTGTCAGGAACTAAGGCCCAAAAATCCCAGGCCACTCACTCAGGGACATAGCTAGGATTAATATTATGGAGGGACCGTGCTACAACATATAAAAATTCTTAAACTGTCATGTTAATTGGACTTCAATAGCAAAAAAATAAACTAAAACTCAAACAAAAATGTGCAAAAAAATTTTTTTCAATATTTTCAAATTGTTACAAAAGAGGAAACAAAAAGTAAATTGTTCCAACCAGTGGCGCCCATGCACTCACTCCCATCGCAAAAAGTAAATTGTTCCAACCAGTGGCGGATACAGGACTACAATCCATTGGGAGCACAATCATAAAAAGATTTAGGACGACGCCTCCAATATTTTTTTTTGTGTATAATAAAATTATATTATATTAAAATATTGCATCTCATACTTGTTTTCTACGAATTTTCATACTTTGAAAACGTTTAACTACGACATCATTTATAATACTCGTAAACAACTCTTTTTCTATGAAGCATACAAAACAATTATATTTTAAAAATTAGGAACCGGGGGCAGCCCCCTCTGTTTTTCTAATAAACAACTTATTTAATGATAATACTACTTTCTTTAAAAAAAATCACCGGGGGCCTACCCCCAGTGTTCTGCAAGTAGATCCGCCACTGGTTCCAACATGCAAGTTATATGGGCACATCAAAAAGTAATCGGGGCTAACCCATTGTGTGAGTCCTAGGACTGTCCACTTTTCTAGCAGTCCAGTCTACAGACTGGACTGCCAGAAAAGTGGACAGTCCTTGTTAGATCCTGGCAGTCCTTGTTAGAAATTGGCCAGTCCAGTCTACAGACTGGATCACTTTTTGTTGTGCCCATATAACTTGCCGTTCCAACATTAATCTGGAGGTCTGGAGCTACCTCCATGAATGATAGCAACCAAACCTCCAGGAATGAATTAATCTGGAGGTCTGGAGCTTAGAGGTAGTCGGCTCGGAGACCTGATCGTTATGAATTATACAAAGTATCTTCGTATATACATATACGTCTACACGTTAGCTTACAAACAAGTTTAATTTAAGCTTAAATTTATCAAATCCCTTGTGAATTGTACCACATGAGAAACCCCTATTACAATGTACAAAATCGAAATATTTATCTCGAAATTGTAGCTCATAGTAAGAATTTTAATGGGCATATATTATTATATTTCAAACTCTTACTATATAAACCTCCTTGTTATTTACACCCTAAAAAAAACTAGTCCCTAATAAAGGAAAGCATGAAAGCCATAGGAGTGAGTATTATTCGGTTTTGGACCCCAAAAAATCACCTTATTAACAAAAATACTAAATTTTTTTATTCGATTTTGGATTTCGATTTTGATCAAAAATTAAAAATCGAATAAGATTTATACAATTATATGATTATCCTCAAGTGTGTATATATATATATATATATATATATATATATATATATATATATATATATATATATATATATATATTGTATATTTTAAAAATAATAATTTTATGTATATGTTTTGAAATTCAACTTTCGTAATTAAACAACTATTCGAACAATAAACTCAAACTTCAAAAAAATAAACATGTATATAAAATTATTTTTTAAATATAATTTAACCACCATTTAGCTTTGGATCCGCTCTATTTTGGTTCGATTGAAACCAAAAACCCCGGTCGATAGAGAGCCTTTTCTATCATATAGTTGCATATATAGTTAGTATCAGACTTAAGTGAAATTGTTATGAGAGCATGAATCAAAATTATAACATAAGACATAAAACATTATTTAAAAATGTTTGCATGGAAAATGCCATTTAAAATAATATTTTTTTTAGCATCCATGCACAAAAGGGAGTTTTTGGCAAGGAGGGGCGAGAGAGTTAAGGTTGCACGCGGATTAAATGAATGCTACATAAACGTCAGTACAAATATTTAGGTTGCGTTTGGTTTATTGTAATGTAATCGTAATCGTAATGGAATTGGGTTTGTAATATAATTGAGTTTGTAATGTAATGGAATTACAATTACATTACTATGTTTGGTTGAAACATGTAATCAAACCATGTAATGTAATATTAATTGCATTCATGTGTTTGGTTTAACATGTAATGTAATTGAATTTTTAATTTAATATTTTTTTTTTAAAATACAACATAAATTGAAAAAGTTGATCAATACAAAATTTAAAAAGAAAAAAAATTAAAAATAAATAATAAAAAAGGAGAAAAATGGTTTGTTTTCTGCTAAAAAAAGACCAAAAACGAAAAAAAAGACAAAAATAAAAAATACCAAAAATGACAAACAAACAAAACAGAAGAAAAAAAAAACCAAAAATGAAAAAGCGATAAAAAAGAAAAACGACAAAAAAAAGATCAAAAATGTGAAAACCATAAAAAGTGACCAATAATCATAAAAAAAAATTGACTAAAAACAAAAAAATTGACAAAAAACAACAATAAATGAAAGGGAAAAAAGGACAAAAAACGACCAAAAACAAAAAAAAGGGCAAAAAATTTACAAAAACGACAAAAAAAGAAAAAAAAATGACAAAAAACGATAAAAAAGAGCAAAAAATAAAAAACGATAAAAAGGAACAGAAATGACAAAAAATAAAAATACGAAAAATGACCAAAAACAAGAGGGAATTAAAACGAGCAAAAGACGACAAAAAGATTAAAAAACTTGCAAAATAAATCCAAAAACGACAAAAAAGGGAACAAAAACGACAAAAACAACAACACAAAAAAAAACGAGCATAAACGACCAAACAAAAAGTGAAAAAAGACTCCAAAAAAAGCAAAAAAAAATTTAAAAAAAAAGCGACAAAAAATATGCAAAATCGACCAAAAACGATAGAAGACGATAAAAACGTGAAAAATGGTCAAAAACGTACAAGATCGACAAAAATCGATAAATAAGATGCAGAAATGGCAAAAAATGTGCAAAATCGACAAAAAACGATAAAAAAAGTAAAAAATTGACCAAAAACGATTAAAAAAGGCAAAAAATGAACAAAAACGACAAAAAAAGGGCAAAAAGAACAAAAAAAAGGGGACAAAAACGACAAAAAAACAAACAAAAACAACCAAAAACGAACAAAAATGACAAAAAATGAACAAAAACGACAAAAAACGGACAAAAACAACAAAAAAAGGACAAAAAGGACAAAAAAAATAAAAACAAACAAAAATAAACAAAAATGACAAAAAATGAACAAAAAAAGGACAAAAACGACAAAAAACCGAACAAAAATGACAAAAAATAACAAAAATTACAAAAAACGAACAAAAATGAACAAAAAAAGACCAAAAACAACAAAAAACGACAAAAACGACAAAAAAAAAAACAAAAATAACGAAAAAAGAACAAAAATGACAAAAAAAGAACAAAAACGACAAAAAAACGGACAAAAACCACAAAAAAAGGACAAAAACGAAAAAAACAAACAAAAACAACAAAAAACGAAAAAAAATGATAAAAAACGAACAAAAACGACAAAAACGAACAAAAAGGACAAAAACGACAAAAACCGGACAAAAATGAAAAAAAACGAACAAAAATTACAAAAAACGAACAAAAACGACAAAAAACGAACAAAAAAGGACCAAAAACAAAAAAAATGACAAAAAACAAACAATAACAACGAAAAAACGACAAAAAAGGACAAAAAAACGAACAAAAACGACAAAAAACGGACAAAAATAACAAAAAACGACAAAAAAAAAACAAAAACAACAAAAAACGAACAAAAATGACATAAAACGAACAAAAACGAAAAAAACGGACAAAAACAAAAAAAAGAAAAAAAAACGAACCAACAAACAAAAACAACCAAAAACGAACAAAAATAACAAAAAACGAACAAAAACGACAAAAAGACCAAAAACGACCAAAAACGACAAAAAACAAACAAAAATAACATAAAATGACCAAAAATGAACAAAAATGACAAAAAACGAACAAAAAACGACCAAAACCGAACAAAAATGACCAAAAACAACAAAAAATGACAAAAAACGAACAAAAAGACCAAATTATAGCATAGCAACCTTCCACTTAAGTTGTATTGCAATTACATAGGTTTTATGATGTAATTGAGTTTAGAAGAAACTGATGTAATGTAATCATGAAACTTGTAATCGCAATTACATTACATCTAATTTTTTTGGTCCAACCAAACATCCGAGTTAGATTGACAACGTAATGCCAATTACATTACGTTGTCCAATCCTGCAAACCAAACGGGCCCTTAATATACTATTTTAAAGAACGTTTTGTGTCTTATGTTGTAATTTAAATAAGGGATAATTTAGCAAATACCCCCATTCCAAATGTTAAAACTAGCATATACCCCCACTATTTATTTTATTTAGCAAATACCCCCACTCCTATGTAAAAGAGTGGGGGTATATCTTAAATTTTTATTATTTTATATCAAAAAATGGGGGTATTTGTTAGATAAATAAAATAGTGGGGGTATATGCTAATTTCAACATTTAGAATGGGGGCATTTGCTAAATTATCCCTTTAAATAACTTATATGCCTGTGTGCGCGCGCACAATAATCTGCTTTTCTATTCATCATCAATTACCAATCATTCCGCCAGTCTGTTCGACATGCAGACGGCACTTCAGCCAGTTCTTCCACGTGATGTGTTTCGAATCGCCAGCAATCATATGCATATGTAGAGCAAAGTTATACAACTTGTCACGCTACAAAATGTGACCCACACCAAACTCTTTGCTGAATGTAACAAAGACAACAACAACAACAACAACAAAAAACAATAGAAACATGAAACAATAGTATGCGCCTCATTAAGCACAAATGACTTACAAAAGCAATCAACAACGTGATAAATACACTCTCTAAAGAATCAACAGACAACAAACACCCCAACACCACTCGTAAGAGGTCATTACAACAGAGTTATATATGCTTTCGATATCAACAGCAAGCAAATATATGCCCCAGGCTCAGGCTTAGGCTTCCACCTCCTCTTCCTCCTCCTCCTCGTACTCCTCTACGTCGGCCGTGGCGTCCTGGTACTGCTGGTACTCGGCCACCAGGTCGTTCATGTTGCTCTCCGCCTCCGTGAACTCCATCTCGTCCATTCCCTCTCCGGTGTACCAGTGCAAGAAGGCCTTCCTCCTGAACATGGCCGTGAACTGCTCGCTCACCCTCCTGAACATCTCCTGGATCGAGGTCGAGTTCCCGATGAACGTGGAGGACATCTTCAGGCCCTTGGGCGGGATGTCGCACACGCTCGACTTCACGTTGTTCGGGATCCACTCCACGAAGTAGGAGGAGTTCTTGTTCTGGACGTTGATCATCTGCTCGTCCACCTCCTTCGTGCTCATCTTTCCCCGGAACATGGCCGAGGCGGTGAGGTAGCGGCCGTGCCGGGGGTCCGCGGCGCACATCATGTTCTTTGAGTCCCACATCTGCTGGGTGAGCTCGGGCACGGTGAGGGCTCGGTACTGCTGGGAGCCCCTCGAGGTCAATGGTGCGAACCCTACCATGAAGAAGTGGAGGCGGGGGAACGGGATAAGATTGACAGCAAGCTTTCGGAGGTCAGAGTTGAGCTGGCCGGGGAAGCGGAGGCAGCAGGTGACGCCAATCATGATGGCAGAGATAAGATTGTTAAGGTCACCAACTGAAACGAGAGAAAAAAATATTTATCACCAACATGACAGAAAGTATAAAGAGAAAAAAATATATATTTATCACCAACATGACAGAAAGTATAAAGAGAAATACACAAGCACACACGCACACACGCACACACACAAAGTATCGGAATCGGAATATAAACTTAGCATATAAATTAGTATATATATATATAAACTTAGTATCAAGGTTCAAAGTATCGGTATCAGAATCGGTATCAGACTATTCCTATGAGTATTGGTTTCGGTATATAAATTAGTATATATATAAAAACTTAGTATCAAGGTTCAAAGTATCGATATCGGAATCGGTATCGGACTATTCCTATGAGTATTGGTATCGACGATATCGGTAGTATCGGCGGTTTCGGATCGGAGTCACTACAAGAAAATATAGCATTTACGGCGCGCAGAGGCTGCGTGTTGTAATTGATATTCTTTTACAGCGTGCAAATATGCGAGCCGTAAAGAGTTACTTTTTGTCTTTTTTACGGCGTGTTTGACATGCATGCCATAATTGAAGCTGCATTTACGGCATGCATGTTTGCACGTTGTAAATAAAGATTCATTTACGGCATGCATTTGTGTGCATTGTAAATAAAGATTCATTTATGGCGCATTTGTGCGCGTTGTAAATAAAGATTTATTTATGGCATGCTTTGCACGTTGTGGTTGTAGACTCATTTATGGCCCATTTATATGTATGTTGTAAATATATAGGTTTTAGATTGTAAGTCATGTGGCCCATTTTGTTTGCTCACCTATTAACTAGTGTTATATTTGCTTTCGCAATAATATAATATATATAGGGTGACCTAACAGGCTTTAAAGAAGAGCAGAAACCCCCATATTCCTGCGTGCAAGGCCATGAGCCTCTTTCTTTAGGCATAGGCATATATGCTCTCAACCTATTGGAATTAATTTTGATCACCTGGACTAACCCCCACCTCCTCTCGGTTAGGTTTTCATTTCTCTCATCCCGCTCCCGCCCCCAATTTTTTAAGTTTTCATTTCCCCCCACCCTTAGTTTTCATTTCCCTCCCTTAGTTTCCCCCCTTAGGGAACAATGCACATGTAGTTTCCCCCTTAGGTTTTCATTCCCCCTCCTAATTAGGGATCGGCTGTTAAAAAAAAGAATAGGTTCTCCATACTCCTAATTAGGGATCGATCGGAGAAACGAAGTTCAGGAGCGACGGAAGAGAATGCTACAGGCCTGTCGAGGAGCAACGGAGGAGAAGGCTACAGGTTTTGCATACTCGGAAGAGGCCAGGTTCTCCATACTCCTTTCTTCAAATTTTGAGTTAATTGGAGCTCTACATTTCTGTTCCATTATTTAATTCATGTTCTTTTTTTTTAATGTCCTCTTGTGTTGTGTATAAATTTGTGGGTAAATTTCTTATTTTAAGTTTTTTCTGGCCTTGCAGAACCGAAAATCTAGGTTTGCTCTTAGGCATTTATTAGGGTGGTCCTAAGACTTATTTGCGTGGAAATTATAGGGCTCTTTGTTGGCATATTATTGGCACTTATGGTTTTGGTGCACATATATAGATTTGGCTAAGATTGAGATTTTGCCTGTAATGGATAGCTTACTTTGATTCACATAGACGCCACTAGTGCTTTGTCATTGGATCATGTTTGTTGTTGTTGCATGGGTTGACATATTTGATTCAAAGAATTTTTGTAACATTTAGTTTTCTAATTGTAAGGTATTGCATGTACTGTCCATGTAAGGTTTCATTTGCTGCATACGAATTCAAAAATACATATTTGGCCTGCCCCATGTGGGTGACTGCGATGGCCCGTATTGACGTGACATCCAGCCATTGGCTTCTCCTGCTAGCTTGGACCCGCCTCGGACTAGAGAACGGGATCCAATGGTTGGCCGTCTCATGGTCGTGGGCCAACATGATCACATTATCGATACGGACAATATAGCAGCTCTTACGAACCTCTCATTGAACATGCCTTAATGACCAAAATATCCATGTGCATTGACCAGACCGTTCTGGTCCGGATTTGACCAAGGATATATTTCAGGTTGTCTGAACAAATTAATAACTCGACTAAACCACATACACGTGCCCAAGGACTTAGTATATTCAATTTGTGTCGCTACTAGATGGCAGTATATTCAATTTGTCAACTTATCTCGCAACTTTAGCTCACATTATGGTATCCATATTAGGGTGTGTTGTATGAGTTTGTGTGATTCCATTCAAAATAGGGGTCAACAAATCATTTCTTCATCTTGTTCATGGATAACTTGCACAGAACGATACTTTACTCCATGTGTTGGGTTGTCTACAACATGGAAAAAGAATAATTTATGAACTTGTTCACATTGGCTGACACTTTATTCATCAAACCCTAGTTCACCTCTTTAATCTATGTAGAGCCTTAAAAATACTGTTGGACAATTTGTGATAATCATTACACTTCTCCAGGATCTTCTTTCCAACGATTTGAATTCTATTGTTTTGTATGGTGTTGTTAATGGATTAGGTGTTTACAGATTGTAAGTGGATTCCTATTGAAATGTATTTCGTTCTTCTTTCTGTTGTTGTTACAGTGACTATGTTGAAGACTTCAAGTAGTTGATCAAGTGAATTTCGAAAAAGTAGCGAATATCTTCTACTACTTTGTTAGTATGATTTAGTTCTCTATATCCTTCATATCCAAATTTTTGTTGTAGCAAATATTGTATTATTATTATTATCATTATCATTTTTTATTATTTTGAAAAATATATTTGTAGAGTTCCTAGATTAAAATTGAAGAGGATCCCCAAGAAAAATAGAGACATCATGGATAAAAGTTGGATACACCTTTCAAGGTTATTTTTAAAACTCTAGACTATATAATCATATGAATATACATAGTGTGCCTTCTTTTGTAAAAACAGATTGATTTTTTTCCTTCTGCTTCTCATATTTGTTTTTTTAATCTTTAGAACTTGTAAAGCCTATCGCGATGGTGCAAGAAGATTTGTGGATGTGGTTCAAGCAAGTAAGGTGGATCTACGAAAGACTCAATGCCCTTGCAGCCGTTGTATGAACCTACAATTCGATAATTTTGATACTATATATGATCACTTGATCATAAATGGTATGCATACTCGTTACACTACATGGATCTTTCATGGAGAAAAGCTTACATTAAAAGATGGGAATTTAGAGTTTCCAGAGACTTATAACATGTACAAAGATGCACTTTTTGAGGATGATGATATTATGGAACCTACAGATGAAAGAATAGAGCCTGATTTGAAAGATTTAGTGGAGGAGGTAGAACTTCCTTTATATTCGGGTTGCACTATCACAAAGATATTTGCAACGGTTATCTTATACAAGTATAAAGCCAGGTATAGCCTATCTAATACTGGTTTTGATGAACTTCTTGACATCATTCGAAATTTGCTACCAAATGATAACATACTTTCAAATTCATTGTACTCTATGAAAAAGTTTCTCAAGGCATTTGATTTGGGGTATGAGAAGATACATGCTTGTGTGAATGACTGTTGTTTATTTAGAAAGAGGTTAGAACATACGGAGATGTGTCCAAAATGTGGTGAATCACGATGGAAGGTTAATAAGCGTACTAAAAAGGTTCATAAAGGAATTCCAGCAAAGGTCTTGAGGTACTTTCCAATCATACCTCGATTTAGGAGAATGTTCAAGTCATCTGAAAAGGCAGAATAGCTAACATGGCATTACAATAACACAAGTCAGGACGGCATGATGCGACATCCAGTTGACTCATTTGCATGGAAGAAGATTGATAGTAAATTTCCAACTTTTGCATCGGATCCTCGTAATCTCAGGCTTGGTCTTTCTTCTGATGGATTTAACCCCTTTGGTGATCTTAGTTATAGATATAGTTGTTGGCCAGTGATTTTGGTTAACTACAATCTTCCTCCATCTTTATGCATGTCTAAAGAAAATTTAATGTTGTCATTACTTATCCCCGGTCCGAAGCAACCAGGAAATGATATAGATGTATATTTGGAACCACTTATAGAAGATTTAAAAGAGTTATTTGTCAATGGAGTTAGTGTATATGATGCATTCACTAAGACCACATTTAATTTGAGAGCTATCTTGATGTGGACGATAAATGATTTTCCAGCATATGAAAACTTATCAGGATATTCTACAAAGGGTAAGAAGGCATGTCCTGTGTGTGGTGTTCAGACATGCTCAAAATGGCTGCAAAATGGAAAAAAAAATTGCTTATATGTGCCATAGAATTTTTCTTTGACCTGATCATCCATTGCGGTTGAAAGCTTCTTGGTTTGATGGAACCGAAGAACATCGATTGAGGCCTAAAAAATTAACTGGTTCAGAGGTTCTTCAAGTAGTCAACAATATTGTAAATGTTTGGGGAAAGTCAAAGAACCAACAACATGAAAACAGAAGGAAGAGAAATAAAGATATCGATTATATTGATGGTGATGATCCTACACAACTTACAAAGCGGTGGAAAAAAATCTATTTTCTTTGAGTTACCATATTGGAAGGTATTTTTGTTTCCTTTATTTATATTTAACTTTGAAAAACATCATAGTATTAGTTGCTAAATTTAATATGTATTCTTTTCATAATGCAGATTTTACTATTACGACACAATTTGGATGTGATGCACATTGAAAAGAATATTTGTGAGAGTATTATTGGTACTCTATTGAATATAAAGGGGAAGACGAAAGATAATTTGAATTCTTGAAAAGATTTAAAGGTGATGGGCATCAAAAAAAAAATTGCATCTCAAAGATGATAAGATTAATAGTTCTAAAGGTACTATACCTCTGTATGTACTTTCAAAGAAAGAGAAGCATATATTTTGTGAAAGATTGGCAAATTTGAGATTGCCAGATGGCTATAGTTCTAATATTGCAAATCGAGTGTCATTACAAGACCACAAGATTTATGGCCTAAAGTCCCATGATTGTCACGTCTTAGTACAACAAGTATTGTCGGTGGCATTGAGAGGACTTTTACCTCGGGGACCAAGAATTGCTATTTTTTGTCTTTTTGCATTTCTTAATCAATTGTGTCAAAGGATACTTGATAAAAATAAACTAGAGCTTCTTGAAGATGAAAATGCTGAGACTTTGTGCATGTTGGAAAGGTTCTTTCCTCCATCTTTTTTGGACATTATGGTCCATTTAACTATTCATCTTGGACAAGAAGCACTGATTGCTGGACCGGTACCTTTCAGATGGATGTACACTTTTGAAAGGTGAGGATTAATGTTTATGGTATAACTGTATATTAATTATAGCCTAATATGATTGTTTATCAAGCTAATCTTTTAATCATGATTAGGTATATGAAGGTCCTAAAAGGATATGTTAAGAATCGTTCTAATCCCGAAGGATGCATAGCGGAGAAGTATTTAGCTGATGAATTGACACAATTTTGTTCTGGGTACATAAAACAAGCAGCTGATATAGGACATCAACATAGGCGCAATGAGGATTTTGAAGATAGAACAATAGTAGAAGGGCGACCACTTGGTCAAGGTAGGACAAAAAACACAATGACTTCTTCTATGTTAGAGATTGTCCATCGTTATGTGTTGAAGAATATCGCAGAAGTTGATTCATGGAGAGAGTAAGTTATAATACTATAGTAAATTTATGTTTTATTTTTTTAATTCACATTCTAAATTATCTTTTTTAACTGTTCCAGAATGCACAAAGAGCAGCTTATACGTTTAGATAAACGTTTAGCCAAGAATGAATCTCTTTTGGAAAAGCGACATATGAACACGTTTAGTGAATGGCTGGAAAATGAAGTTAGAAGTGGCAGCAGTAGTCCAATGTCAGATATTGTGAAATGGCTTGCATGTAGTCCTAAGAAGGAAGTAAAGTTTTATTCTGGTTATGTTATCAATGAAAATCGATTTCACACAAAGGATGCCGAGAAAAGTACACAAAATTGTGCGGTTTCTATTGAAGCGGAAACAATGTGTCGAGCAAGTGCGAAAGATGCTTCGCAAGTAATGCGAAGAGTAACTTACTATGGTATCATAAAAGATATCATATTGCGGGACTATTACAAATTTAAAGTACCTTTATTTGATTGCAATTGGGCAAATATAAAAAATGGTATCAAACTTGAAGATGGATTTACATTAGTTAACCTCCACCAAGGACAACATCAATTTGAGAGGGATCCATTTATTTTTGCATCACAAGCAAAACAAGTATTTTATTCAAGAGAGTCAGACACATCGAATTGGTATGTCGTATTAAAAGCACCAAAAAGAGGTTTCTATGAGAATGAGACGAACGATGGGAATGAATACATGCCATGCACTCCTTTAGATGTATCACAGCTTGACTTTGATATTGATGATGAAGATTGTAAAATATGTGATTATGAGAAACTATCTTATGTATCGGTAATTATACCAATACCATTTTTATAATCATCTATATTGATCTTGATTTATTGTTTAAGTAGATGTTAATGTTATGAATCTAATGAATTATTATTGTTTTCTTAACAGACTGAAAGAGAAGACGGTGAAGATTGATCAAATTGTCCGAGAGTAAATATTTGGTCAATAAGATGGCTGAAAATGGAGAAGAAGTAAGTTCAAACTTTTATTTTTTTTCTCCTTAAAAATCTGAATGGGAACTTTCAAATTTTGATCTCATATCATGTTAGACACCAGTTTTGTATTCCTTGGGTTTAAACTTGAACTACCTCAAAGGTATTTTGTTCTTATATCAGTTTTGCATTCAAGGATAAAAAGATGTTTTGCCATTGATTTTAAACCATATTTAGCTAAGAGTAGTTTGGGGGTGGAAAATGTGAGATACAATAGCAATTGTGTTCTAACACTAACAAGTGTCCTGCAGAAGTGATCAAAGAGTAATGCTTGATTAACCAATATATGCAGTAGGTCAAATATAATATAATCAATCATCTGCAGCACATCATAATATAAAAGCTTAGATATGGATACAAGAATGGGTTTACATACTGTGTTAGAAAGTTCCCTTTTGATCTCATATAATGTTAGAATGGGAACTTTCTAATTTTGATCTCATAAATGGCACTCTCACATACCACTTAGACACTCACTAACACTCTTACATTGGCACCTCACTCCTGTCCACACCCCACACTGGCCAAACATGGCCTGCTGCATTGGCCATTCAAGGCCAATGCTCCCTGCACACTACCACTATTCTATTTTCATGTTGTTCAATCACATCTTCATACCAACTGTCAGTGGACTGCTCACAACTGATTTCCTCTCTTTTCATATATGGAAATCCTTTCCCCAAAACTTACCTGTCATGTTCCACAGATACACGACCAAACATGCAACCTACCAACTGTTCTAACCAAATCAACTGACACCACACTATACAGGTATTCATATGCTTGAGTATAGACCCACATATATATACTTATACATATACATATCACATTCTCTCACAAATCTCACAACCTGTCACTCTTTCCTTCACCTATTCACATTGGCCTATGGTCCAAGCTGGGCTCAAACAGGGAGTTTCCCCCCTTCACTGACACAAGAAGCATACATTACGATAGCACATTCATTTGCTCTCAAAACCTGATATCAAAACAGTTTATATCTCTGATACAAACTGGTGCATTAATGTGTTGGTCGACACCAACATAAAGAGCCCAGCTTGGACCATAGGCCAATGTGAATATTTGACAGTTCTCACATTCATGTGTTGCTCTCAATACCATACTGTCAATACCATAGGCCAATGTGAATATTTGATAGTTCAACATGTGCATTAATGTGTTGGTCGACACCAACATATTTGACAGTTCTCACATTCATGTGAATATTTGACAGTTCCCCCTTCACTGACACAAAAAGCATACATTACGATAGCACATCCATTTGCTCTCAAAACCTGATATCAAAACACTTATATCTCTGATACAAACTGGTGCATTAATGTGTTGGTCGACACCAACATAAAGAGCCCAGCTTGGAACATAGGCCAATGTGAATATTTGACAGTTCTCACATTCATGTGTTGCTCTCAATAACATAAAGAGCCCAGCTTGGACCATAGGCCAATGCATTAATGTGTTGCTCTTAATACCATACTGTTATATTTGACAGTTTTCACATTCACTCTTTTTCACTGAACCAACTGGCTTGAGTTAACTATCAAGACAGTGAGCTCGCATAGCTATATGCCTATAGCCTGAGGCCAACATCAGTGAAACAACTGATGTTGCACACCCTGCTGCCCCATTCCCATTACTGGCCTATCATCCCTTTTTCAAATATTGTCTTATAAGTTAAATGGAAAGCCCATTACCCACATCACTCTCATCTCTATGCTCCTGTGAGCAACCACACCCTATTCCTATGATACCTATAGGTTCTATGGTCACACATACATGTGCATCAGTGCTAACATAATGCACACATGCCCTGCTGCCATGGAATTCCCCTATATCCTGACCACATGATACTCCAAACTGGAACCTCCTATTCCCTCTAACACTAAACTTCACACAAAGCCCTTACTTGACACTCACCTAACCCCTAGGTAAGCTGCTGTTACTCCTTGATACACACTCATGGGTACACTAGGACACCAACACACACTGCCTACCTCTCAATTCCCTTCTAACTACTGTTATTAACAGCCCTTCCCATCTCATAGATATATACACCCTTATATTCTATAAACCTATACATGTATCCATACTTACAATATATATGTATTACACTTAGATATAATACTGCTCACTGTCAGGACAGTAGCTCACTTAGGCACTCAAAACAGGACATTCGATGGCAGTTAACTCCATGAAGCCCAAAACAGGACACAATATGCCCAAATGCAAAATACACATGTATATATAAATATTTACATATAAAAGCTTAGATATGGATACTAGATGGCTATTAAATCTCAGAGTAACATTATTATTAATGGGTTTACTTTTATCTTGTGAAAATGATAGTTGATATGGCATGACTGACAGCTGATACCATTATGCACTAAATGGTAAATACTATCACCTTGCATTAGTAAACTGACACTCATGTTGTCTTCTTTTATATTGTTATTATTTTAATTTTTTGTGCTTGATGAAGTGCTCAAACAGTTCTGCAAAGAGAACCAAAAAGCAACATAAAGCTTCATGCATTGCTGCTATTATTATATGTAGACAAGAAAAGAACCGGTCCTTACGAATGTTGGATGGAATTTCTAATAAAGATTCTAACTCTCCACCAAAGACATCATCTAATACATTACCAAATGGTCTAGTAGATGAGATACATCCAGAAAAATCTAAAATAACACCAAAGGGTAAGGCAAAATGTTTGGCAGTTAGCAAATAGGAAAAACATGCTCCTCTTCTCCTAGATTTCAACCATAGAGGCCAGCCCATTAAAGAAAATGATCCAAAATTTAGTTCTTTCCTGGGCATGACGGCAAGAGAGCTGCTACCAGTTAATATGAGTAAATGGAAGGATGTCTCAATAGACTTCAAAGATCAGATTTGGGAACATATAACGGTAATGATGTTATTATTGTTATTGATTTGTTCCTTATATTTTACATGATATTTAGCCACAAAATTTTTGATCAAATTTTTGCAGCAAAATTTTGCGGTTGATGAGTGTCACAAGGATTATACTTTTAGAAAGCTACTGAAGATTTGGCGAGAATGGAGATCCAATTTGTGAAACAAGTAAAGAAGCAAGCGGAAGTGGTAGGCCTACCACGTGCCGCTGCCCTCCTCAAAGCTGGAAACATTGAATCTATGGATAAGTGGATGTCTTTTATTAAAGCCAGAACAAGTCCTATTTTTTTGGTAGTTATAGTTTTGCGATTTTGTAGTACATATTTCAGTTTTTTATACTTTTATATCTTGTTATATCATCAGTTTTTCTCCCTAATTTTTTTGTAGGAAAAAACTGAAAAATTTAAAGAGATGCGAGCAAAACAAGTTGATTTAGTGCATCATACAAGTAGAAAAAGTTTTGCTATTGTTGAAGACGAGTTGGTAAGAATAATATGTTAGTTCATATCTGGTTTAAAATGTGTGATAAGTGTAATTATCTATATTTATTATTTTGCAGAAGCAAAAAAGTATGACACCCGAAGCAATTTCAAGGGTTGATGTTTGGATTCGCGCATATGAAGCGAGAAAGGAAAATTCAGAAGGGGAAGTTCAAGACTCGAAAATAGTGGTAACAATATATTGTTACACATTTCAGCTTACTTTTGTTTGTATTATATTTTCGTATTTATATATCTCCAATTTGCGTTTTTCTAGCAACAAGTAAAACAATACAAGCCTGAGGAAGATCCTTCACAAAAGAATTCTATAAAAAAATGATGCTGTTGCAAAAGTACTTGATCCGGATCCACGAGGACGAGTAAGAGGGTTTGGATTTGGAGCAAACCCTTCAAAAGTGGATGGTCAAATTTATATGGCAATAAATTCACAAGATTAGAGAATGAAGTGGAAAGCTTGAAAGGCTTGGTGAAAGACCTTTTTGTTCGATTAGACAAAGGAGGAAGTCACTCTGTAAGTTTATGAAATATCTATGTCGAATTTTCTTTTGGTCTCTTTTATGCACTTGATCACAATATTTTATATTTGAGCCCCTTAATATAATGACAACAGAAAAATACATGTGCTCAATATTCTGCTAATGAGATAGCAAGAAGAAAACACAAAGAAAATTCCAACGATCAAGATTCTTGTAATGATAAGAGAACACAAAATGATCAGAGAAAAAAAAGGCAATAAGAGCACTCAAAATTATGCTAGCGAGAGAGCACAACACAAAAAAATGCAATAAAGTAAGTGCAACAAGTATACAAGCTTTTGGTAGTGAAGGAGCACAAAGAAAACAAAAGGAAATAGCAACTGTTGCTGAAGGTTCTACTCTTGAGAATAGGATGTGCAAACTACTAAGTTGGTTTGCAAAAGATGAAGTTGCTGTAGCTACCGCTGAAATTTCTTCAACAAATCCAAGTGCATTGGTCCATCATGTTCCTTTAGGCCACGATTGTTGGAAAGTTTGGGTGCGCGATGTAATAGATGACATTGCTTTATATCGACCAACAATAGAGTTTGGTAAACCTGCTAGTGCTGAATAAAGTACAATTGCATGGCCCATCAAGTACATCAAATTGGATTAGTTTTGTTTATTGAGGTAAATATTCTAACCCGTGTTCAAGTTATTTTCTTTTGAGCCATTGATGTCTTCTTGAAAAATACATGCCAAAGTGATTTATTTCAGTTTCAGTCGGACTTTAATAAAATAAGCTTGCTTAATACATATGCTCACGTATACCTTTGTTACTTTGTCCTGCAAACCATGAACATGTGCATCTTACCATATATAATTTTTGTTATAGGAGTATTTGTTCACATTGTGCTGTCGTTCAGTAAATAACATAAGCGTGTAATTCTACATGAGAGCTAAAATGCTTGTTGTGTACAATTTGAGCTGAAATGCTTGTTCTGTCATTCAGTAATGACATAAGTTCTATTTGCTTCTTACCTATATTTCTGTCATTCAGTAAATGATTATAAGTTGTTCTGTCATTCAGTAAATGATTTATTTTAGTTTCAACTGAAGTTGTTAGTTATTTTTGTAACTTTATTCCAATAATTAGAGATT
The DNA here is from genome assembly GCA_029216955.1 of Iris pallida. Classification (NCBI taxonomy): domain Eukaryota; kingdom Viridiplantae; phylum Streptophyta; class Magnoliopsida; order Asparagales; family Iridaceae; genus Iris; species Iris pallida. The sequence continues at coordinate 14,652,501 of JANAVB010042018.1, forward strand.
GCAATATGCATGATTATCTACATTGACTCCACTAGCATATCGTGTTTGTGCTATTACAAAAATCAATCTGGAGAATATTGGCTTGAACCAATAGGCTACAACCACAAAGGAAACTCATTAATATGCCATGAAAACAAGGTTCATCTACTTCAAGGAAACTCACATGTGCAACTGAGAATTATCCAAAATTTAACATGCTTGTGAAAGAGGATGTATCTTAATACAATTATGATAGACCCTATGTATGAGCAGGGTTCCTAATTTACACTTGATGATACTAAGCGCAAATAAGGAATACGGTATGGAGATAAGAAACTGAAGCAAAATCTATATATATACTACTGTTTTTCTATTAATCCATGCCTATAAGGGAAAAGTCTTGTAATCCCAATCCTATATTACAATTTATCAGGGATTTTCCCATCTTTGGATGCAGTTTGAACTAATGAGTCCATGCTAGTAGAGAATCTGCACAACAGCTAACGAAAACTAATAGTGGTGCTATATTTGCTGACTGACTGGTGGAAGGATACATTTTCTACAGAAGCGAATTCATTTAGCCTAGTGAAAAGATCTATTACAGAATTGCACTTAAAAATCCTTTAAGGACTGAAATAATTGTTTACAGTGGGTATCAGATCTCTGCTCTAGCAATATTCTTTAAAAATTAGAATATACTTCTTCTCAGTTATTCAATTTATCATAATGTACCCATATTTTCATTAGGTCGATTAAAGAAGACAGATCAACAACAGGCTATAGAAGTTGATTATATAATGATACTATATGAAAAAGGAAATGTTCTTAGCTTGACAATACTTGGAATAGTCCCATTGCCTTAGAAGCCATCATAGGCAAGTTTTTAATCATAGGGAACAATATTGTACTGTAATATCACAAAAATAGTAAGGTGATTGATCAAACTCTCTTCTAGGCCAAGTATACGACACTCTAAAAGTCCAATGTTACAATTGTCAGCATTTCACTCCTACACATTAGCAGTTAAGAGTTCAAGATGGAAAATAAATTAAAATGCCTTTAACGTATTTAACCATGGCCAGAGCACACAAATATCAGACTCCACCAACAAACTCACAACCGAACATGTCAAACAAAATTGCACTAGTATAAACCAAGCCTAGATCCAATTTGATGTAAAAAAGACACCAATAATATTGCTTTCACCAATATGATGTAAACCAATATGCAAGGTAAGAAGGCTGAGTTTTGGCTTGTCTATTTGTTCCTGGAATCTAGACCCCACTAAACCACTTGTCTAAAGCCAACTACTAGATTAGTGTGGTCCAGTTTTGGTTCACCTCATATTGGTGAAATTGGTGAAATTAGCACTATAATTTCCACCTTATATAATGTTTTTAAATGCTACATAATGTTTTTCAATTCTTCCAACTTTGCTAATTGAATTGCACACCTTACATTCATGTACTTCATTTAGTAATTATACACTAATATTTGTTCTTTTTTTTTTGCATCAGTGGAGTTATGCTTAACAATGAACTTGGGGATTCTCGCTCTCATCTTCTCGGACGCATATGGAATTGCTTCATCTTAATCGTTATCGTCATGTTCTTCGTTTTGTTGGAGATTTTGTTTGTCGGTGTTTGTTTAGATTGATGGTCTATTGTTGTCAAATACTTTTGATATGGCATATATATATATATATATGTTGGTTGACTGTACACTAATGTTATTATCTAATATAATGAACTTTCTTTTGGTGGGAATTACTTTCTTTGCTATGTTATACTTTCTTTGCTCTCTTCCAAAATTGATGTTAGTTTAAATTATGATATTTGTCCATGCTGCAATTTGGTAGGAATGAAAAGTATCAATATTCATCAAAGGTCATTTACATTTGCCAAATGATCATTTCAATTTGGTGGGAATTACTTTTACAACACTATCAAGTGTCATTTATGGCACACCAGATATGCCTTAAATGCAGGTCAAAATTTTGTAAAAAATTATTTACGGCATTCATTATGCATCATTTACAGCGCGTGGTAGGTGATCATTTACGGCTTTCGAATACGTGTTGTAGAAAGATGGTCATTTACGGCTTTCCAATGCGCGTTGTAAAAAGAAGATCATTTACAGCATTCGAATGCGCGTTGAAAAAAAGGTCATTTACGGCTTTCTAATTTGCGTTGTAAAAGCGGATCATTTATAACGTTCAGATGCGGTCATTTACAGCGTGTCCTTATGTGCCATAAATAATATGATCATTTACGGCATGGTCTTTTATGGCACAAATATGTACGCCGTAAAAGACCATTTACGGCACGTTTTGCGCGCCGTAAATGATCATTTTTCCTGTAGTGAGTATCGTAGAATAGTATATAAATTAGTATATATATATAAACTTAGTATCAAGGTTCAAAGTATCGGTATCAGAATCGGTATCGGACTATTCCTATGAGTATTGGTATCGGCGATATCGGTAGTATCGGCGATTTCGGATCAGAGTATCGTAGAAGGATATATATATATATATATATATATATATATATATATAAGATATCTTAGTAGTAGATAGGTAAGTGTTGAAAATTAAATTTACTTATGCCAAGTCTTTTGGGCCTATCAGAGTTATAGATTTTTTTCGGAAATCTAGTATAATGCTGATTACCTCAAAAGGTTTACATAAGTAAGAGTGTATAGAGTGTATATCGTAGGAAGAATCGATATCACCATGAATCTCATGGCTTATTCTACCAGAGCATAATATAAAACCAAATAGGTAAAGCAGAGCTTCACATTCACAATATTAGAAGGAAAAAAATTGCGATGGGTGGTAGGGCGAGCCAGAATCCTTGTGATAGGTCCCGTTCCCGGTCGAAAATATAGTGAAATCATGTTTCCCATTTTTTTCCCCGACCCCACTATGAAGAAAGACGTACACTTCTTAAAATATCGAATGAGAAGCAGGAAAGTAGAGTGGGGGTCAGAGAGGGGGCCGTCTTGAGAAGCAGGGGAAGTAGAGTGACGAAGTATCGGTATCGGACTATTTCTATGAGTATCGACATTGATCGTTTAGGCGACGTCTAGGCGGTAGGGCGAGCCAGAATCCTTTGCGAAGGATGGTAGGGCAAGCCAGAATCCTTTCAAAGGATTCTGGCTCGCCCTACTACCTGCTGAGGAAGTTGAGAGAGTCGAATGAGAATGTAGAAAATAATAATGCCTTATTTTATTGATGGGAGCTGATTACAATATATATACTTTCTACACTATTGGGCTTATTGGCCATATTTACAATAGCTACATAAATATAATCTAACACCCCCCTCAAGTTGGAGCATGCAAGTCACAAATGCTCAACTTGCAATGTAAAGAATCAAACACATGCTTCCCAAGGGGCTTAGTGAAGATGTTAGCCAGTTGGGAAGAGGTAGAAACATGCGAGGCTATTACGGTACCATCCCTAATAGCGTCACGAACAAAATGCAAGTCCACCTCAATATGCTTGCTGTGCTCATAAAATACCGGGTTCTGAGCCAGGTGCAGGGCCGAATGAATGTCACAATACACCTGCATAGCAGACTCCTGGCGAACTTCCAAACACACCAATAACTCCTTCAACCATTTCAACTCACAAACAAGTGCAGCAAGAGATCGGTATTCAGCTTCAGCGAAAGATCATAAATTAGTTGGTTGTTTCTTGGTCTCCCAAGAGATAGAAGACCCCCCCAGAAACACCAACCAGCCAGTAACAGAGCGGCGAGTCAAGGGACAACTGGCCCAGTCGGAATCAAACCAACCAGAGAGATGGAGATCACAATCAGCTTTCAAAAGAATACCCTGTCTCGGGGCATTTTTGAGATATCTGACAACTCTCAAATCTGTATGCCAATGATCTTGTCGAGGCTCCTGTAAGAATTGAGACAATATATGCACAGCATAGGCTAAGTCAGGGCGAGTAAATGATAGATAAATCAACCTCCCAACCAGCCTCCTATAAGTCTCAGCATCCGTCATCTTTGGACTAGTCGATTTTGCCAGCTTGTGGTTCGGCTCCATGGAAAAGCCGGCAGGTCGAGACCCCATCAAGCCACATTCTGAAATGATGTCATATCACTCCCCGTTCCTAGAATACGTATTTTTATACGTGTACTACTTGAATGTATTTATTTAATGTTTATCATGTAATTGTTCTGTAGTTAATTCATTTAATTTTACGCTAATTATTTTTCTGTATTTTATTTTTTGCTTTTGCATTGCTCTTGGGTTCGGCTTGGGTTGGCTTATTTCTGGATTTCGGTGGTTCATCATGAACCCGACCAACCCCACCAACCTACCACCATCTCCATTTAAGCCCCAACCATTTCTCTCTCTTCATTACTTCTTATTCTCATTTACTCCTTCTTCTTCCTCATAACTCTCTCCACCTACTAAACCCATAGGCAAGTACATTTTGCTTCCACATGAGAACCCATTTTTATGGTTCATTTATCTTCCTCTCATGATACTAAGATAGTTTAGAACTTGACATTTTCCATTCTGATGGTTTTATTTTTGTAGATCTAGAAATGTGTCATTTTTGGATTTTGGGGGTTTTGATCCATCAAACTTTCTTATTTTCAAGTTTTGATCGTCCCAGGTTGTTGAGATTTGTGTTAAACTCATTTTGATCCGTGGAACTCCTATTTGGGCTTAGATTGAAGGTTTCAAGAATTTAGAGTTCTGGAAGTTCTCTACGCCCACGTTTTTACGTGTCCGCGTAATATCGAGCTCTACGCCCACGATCATTCGTGTCAGCGTGAATCGTGTTTACGCAAGTCTACTCTGGCTTGGCGTATTCTTTTACGCGTAATGACATTCTTTTATGCGTACAATGTTTTACGCGTAACTTTACTTTTACGCGTACAATGTTTCATGTGCGTACAATTTTTCATGCGTAAACTTTGACTCTTTACGCATACAAGATTCATACGTAAACTTAACTCTTTACGCGTATAACGTTTTACGCGTAACGTTACTCTTACGCGTATGAGTTTTTTTTGCATAACTCTATTTTTATGTGTACTATTCTGGCTTGGCGTAAGACGAGTTTTTTATGCGCAACTTTATTCTTTTATTGAGCGTACTCCTTTACGTGTAAGCTTTATTCCTTCACGCGTAAACCTCCCTCACGTGTAAATTTTCTTATGCGTATTTCATTGGGCGCACTTTTCTGGCTTGGCATAATTCATTGAGCGTACTCCTTTGGCGTACATGGCATCCCTTATTTTATCCTTATGCCTTTTCGATATGAACTCGATATGATCATAATATGTTGATATTTTTAGTACATATTGTTGTGTGGAATGTGCCATGTGTCTCGATTGGTTTGTGGATACCCAGAATGACTGGAACTTAATCCTTGGAGTTATAGACTCGACCATACTAAGTACTAGTTGACTTTCATGCCTTGTCACGAATTGACATTGATTGTTACCTTGACTAAATGATTGATCATGCGTTCTTAATTGGAACTAAGAGACTGGCTAGTCAACTTATTGAAATTGAATGAGACATGTTCATATTAACATGAACTATTGCAATCGACTAACCGATCCCGAACATTGGCATATGGACACGTGCCGCCTTCAACTGATTTTCTACGAAAGCAGCATGTGTACTTTACAGTCAAGGCATGATTATTCTGTGGCTAGGTTTGATTGTTGTATTACGCTATGTAAGACCTACAACCTAACCGCACGGGCATCGTTGTAGAGTTATTCATATCGTACCTTGTACAAAAGTACTCATTCTGAATGACCATGATCCACGGCATGGGATTTCAATTAACATAGGGACTACTAAGTTAAATAAAATAATGATTGCATGGAGAGAATGGATTCCTGAGTTCTTATATGGCAGCCATCCTTAGGACAATTAGTGTTTCGACATGCCGGCTGGTTCCCACAGATACTGTAAATCTGCCACACGGGCAGGGAGCGGTATCTGCATATATATTTACTGTATATTGATGGCGGGCGTCCCGCTGGAACTCGTCTAATTCATGATTGGCGCAATTGATTATTGGGTAGACTAGCCTTGCTTGCACATAGTAAAAACTGAGAAATCTCTTATTGCATATTTTCAGGGTAACTTGGAACTTACAATTAGCAAGCCGTAGTAGTTGTATTGTCGTTTAAATTGATTTGTTGTGTAAACCTACTCTGATGATTACTGAGATGATCATAATGTCAGGACATGACGGGTCAACTTCTGTCCTTGTTTGGTTGGGAAGTCGGTTTGAAGTATCGTGATGTTGTGAGAATTCCAGCAGCAAGCAGAGACTTATTATTATATTCTTAACTCTCGTCATTGGTTGTAATTCTCATGTCGTGCTTTCTTGTGGTACTTGCTATTAGAGTTCTAACCTCTTTGGTTTTGCATGGCCAGATTTAGAGCCAGTTCTAGAGGACTCAGCTTACTTCTACCGCCAAGATGGTCAATACTAGAGGGATGATTGCAGGAGGACACGAGTGGGTTCCTTGCTTCACTACTCGTTTTTACTACTTACTTTACTTATTGCCGTTTGACACCGACATGTTAATCGGATTGTCTTGTACTTACTTTTACATAATTGTAACTAAGTCAGACTGCAGGTGATAACAATTGTATATACCTTGCTATATCATTTGGCTATATTTTGTACAGCCAGAGCTCAAGAATATTTTGACTAAACGTTTGGGACGCCTTTCCGCTTTATCTTGCATGTTCCCTATTATTGCTTCTTGTTTGAATGATTGAGACAATAGATGCTGAGTAACCCTAGTAAGACTTTCATGTAGTATGCACCCCCTCGTCTTTTAGACAACATTGATCGTATTATACGATATTCATCTATCCGTAATGCATAGCTGGCTGAGTCACTCTCCCGCTCTCCGGTATTCTGGTTCTGGGGCGTGACAAGGTTTTAGTAGTGGCCCATGCAGGTCTGATTTCAGACTTGTGGGATATTTTATTTTATAGGATGTCTCAATCACACATGTTTCCTCTTAATCTCATGATTCGTTATTCTCAACCCTAGCTTGACATTCCAGTATCCTTTGACTTCATTGATCCTTCATGTTCGGTCGTTTGATTGTTCTCTTGTCCCTTCTTAGGGGCACTTCGTCCGTATCTGCTAGAGCTGGATAGCAGCAACATGGGTAACATGGACAGCGAGACCATGTTGATCAGCAATAAAAGCCAGTACTACCTCAAGAGACCATCCAAGAAGAGGTGATAGTGGAACCAACAACTGGACCGCAGTATCCGGAGGTCCCAACACCACTAACAGTTCCACCTAACCCTATGGCAGTAGACATACCAGTCCTTCTGGAGATCATGAGAGGGATAATGGCTACTCAGCAGCATCAGATGTTGGCCCAGGAACACATGCACACTCAGCTGCAAGAGCAGAATGTATTGCTCAACCAAGGATTACAGACGGCTTTGGAAAGTGGGGTAAGGACAGATTCAGGAGTATCGACCAGATTTTGCAAGTACAACCCCCGCCGTTTTGAGGGCACGGAAGATGCCATCTCAGCAGATGCATGGCTTAAGGACATCGAGGCTATTCTGACAGCGGCTAAGGTACCGATGGAAGAACGTGTGGATCAAGTGAAGCTGTTACTTCAGGACCTCGCACGTGATTGGTGGAAATCAGAAGAAGTGGATATCAGACGTCCTACAGCTTGGGATGATTTTACTGCAAGGTTCAAGACTAAGTACTATGGAGTTGTGGCATAGTTTGAGCTACAACAAAAATTTATCAACCTCAAGCAGGCTGACAAGACAGTAGATACTTATGCAGCAGAGTTCTGCAAACTGAGTAGGTTCGCCCCGGAGATGGTAGCAACGGAGAGCCAGAGAGCTATGAGGTTTCAGCAAGGGTTTCATCTTGAGCTCTTATAATTGATCGAGGGCAAAACTACCAGACTTTCGATGAGGTGTTGACGGCAACCCGAAGGCATGAGATCACCATCCAGAGGATCACAGCAGGGACTGGAGGTCATAAGAGATCTCACAATCAGATTGAAGGAGGAGGGGGAGTAGCGCCCCGAATAACAGCACTATCCTCTGGCGTTCACATCCACGATGTGGCGATACGAGGGCCAGCACCACCAATAAGATAGTAGCAGCAGCAGCAGCAGCAGAGAAAGAACCAGCAACCCCCAGTGGTTAGCACCTATTATAGAAAGACAGGGTACACTAGAGGTGTGTGTCGGGCATTGAACGGATAGTGTTTGATATATGAAAGTCCAGATCATCGGGTTTCTACCTGTCCTATGAATTCGAGATTAGGAGGACCAATACAACAATTTTCTGCGCTGCCAGCACCAGGGGCAGGCCAGTATCAAGGACCAGCGGTAGCAGTAAGACCGTTAGCACAACGCCCGTTCATGTCACAGGCTTAGATGTTTCGACAGCAGGGGCCGCCGATGCAGCAGCAGCAACAAAGACCACCCCAGCATCACCAAGGCGGGGGCCAGCAGCAACACCAGGCTAGGCCGCAGCATGGGAACCAACAAGGAGGCCAAGGGCAGGCATTCAATCTGTCCTTGGAAGAGGCATTGGCATCGGGAGATGTTGTGGCAGGTAACATTCTCGTCGCCTCATATTTCGCTGCAGCATTATTTGATTCGGGAGCATCACACTCATTTATATCTGTATGATTTACGATACGACTAGGAATGGAATTCGAGGCATTGCCAGGGAGGTTGAATATACTCACTGGTAATGGGCTCGTAGGAGTTAGTTGAGTTATTCTAGCATATAGAGTTGTAGTTTGCGGGCATTCCTTACCCGCCAGGTTGAAAGAATTTCCTGTTGGAAATTTTGACGTTATCTTAGGCATGGACTGGCTGAAAGACAGTCATGCGACAATATATTGTCGTAGAGGGAGTGTATCTTTTAATATTCCAAGCATGAAGCGGTTTACCTTAGTCAGATCAGAGGCATACCAGCATAAACAAGGAGTAGTGACGGAAATTGAAGAAGTTCAAGTCCCAAAGGAAGTAGAAGAGTTTCTAGATATATTTCTCGAAGAACTCCCAGGCCTACCACCTGTTAGGAATGTTGAGTTCAGTATAGAATTGGCACCTACAACTAAACCGATATCAGATCGTGTTTACAGAATGGCAGATTCAGAGCAGGTCAAGGTATATCAGCACATAGAGGAACTGAAGGAGAAGAAGTTCATTCGAGCTAGAAAATCACCATGGACAGCACCAGTGGTACTTGTAGGGAAGAAGGATGGGTCATCAAGATTGTGTATTGACTACAGGAAGCTTAATGCGGCAACAGTAAGGAACAAGTACCTACTACCAAGGATCGACGACTTGTTTGATCAGTTGAGCAGAGCAAGGGTTTTCTACAAGATAGATCTTCGATCAGGGTATCATCAGTGAGGGTTCAAAAAGAGAATATTCCCAAGACAGCATTCAGGTCCAAGTACGGGCATTATGAATTCTTAGTAATACCGTTTGGTTTGACCAATGCTCTAGCAATATTTATGGATTTGATGAACCGCATCTTTATGCCGTACTTAGATCAATTTGTCGTTGTATTCCTCGATGACATTCTCGTATATTCAGCTAGTAAAGAAGAGCATGAAGATCACCTCAGAAAGGTGTTACAGGTTCTGAGAGAGAACCAGTTGTATGACAAGCTCAGCAAGTATGATTTTTGGACGGATCATATTTTATTTTTGGGACACATCATATCAGGGGTGGAGTATCAATAGATCCCAAGAAGGTAGAAGCAGTAGAGAGTTGGCCAGTACCTAAGACCGTAGCAGATGTACGGAGTTTCTTAGGTTTGACAGGATATTACAGAAGGTTCGTATTAGACTTTGCAAGACTTTCAGCACCCATGACCCGCTTGACACGGAAGGATGTGCCATTCATTTGGTCGGCAGAGTGCCAGACATCATTTAAGAATTTGAAGCAAAAGTTTATCACGGCACCTATTCTTACATTACCGGTTGGACCCGGAGGTTTTACTGTATATTGTGATACGTCAGGAAAGGGACTTGGGTGTGTTCTAATGCAACATGGGAAGGTGATAGCGTATGCATCTAGGCAACTTCGAGACCACGAGAAGAATTATCCAACTCATGATTTGGAGTTGGCAGCAGTAGTATTTTCTTTGAAGCTATGGAGGCACTACTTATACGGTGATCGAGTGGACATGTACACAGACCACAAAAGTCTGAAGTATATCTTTACTCAGAAGGAACTGAACATGAGATAGAGAAGATGGTTGGAGTTGATCAAGGATTACGACGTGGAGCTTCAGTATCATCCAGGCAAGACAAATGTGGTAGCAAACGCTCTCAGTAGGAGAGGCGGTGCATTTATGTTGACATCCTAAAAACACATCTTAGAAGACCTTCAGGAGATGGGCATCGAGGTTATATTTCCTAGTGATATAAGAATTCTGGCAAGTCTACGAGGTCAATCCGACTTGGTAGACTGGATCAAGGCAGCTCAGGCACGGGACCCAAGAATTCAGAAGCTTAGGACAAAATGTGAGTCAGGACTCAGGAAAGAGATGAAAATTTATGAAGATGGTACACTTAGATTTGGATCACGTCTATGTGTAACAAGTGGAGATATCAGACAGGAGGTTATGGCAGAAGCCTACAGTTCTCAATATTTTATACACCCCGGAGGGACCAAAATGTACAAAGATATTAAGCAGCACTTCTGGTGGAACGAAATGAAGAGGGAGATAGCCAGATTTGTTTCTTGTTGCTTAATATGTCAGCAAGTGAAGGCAGAACAACAGAGGTCAACTGGATTATTACAACCGCTTCCTATCCCGGAATGGAAGTGGGAGCATATCACAATGGACTTTGTGACTGGTTTACCGAGATCACCAAGTAGTAAAGATGCTATTTGGGTGATAGTGGATCGGCTTACGAAGGTGGCACACTTTCTTTCTTTTAGAGTAGGGCAATCTACAGAAAAGTTGGCAGAGTTGTACATGCAGCACATAGTCAGGCAGCATGGGGTCCTTGTCAGTATTGTATCAGATAGAGATACTCGTTTTATATAACATTTCTGGAAGAGTTTACATCATAGCCTGGGTACCAAGTTAAGATTTAGTACGACTTACCACCCACAGACAGACGAGCAATCAGAAAGAATAATTCAGACTTTAGAAGATATGTTACGAGTTTCCACCCTAGATTTTGGAGGGTCTTGGGAGAGTCACCTGCACTTAGTCGAATTTTCGTACAACAACAGTTATCAAGCCAGTATCCAGATGGCGCCATTCGAAGCACTATTTGGTAAGAAGTGTAGGTCGCCACTGGCAAAGGATGATATCGGGGAGAGGAAGAAGTTAGTCCCAGAGATGATTGTTCAGACGGTTGAAGTGGTTAAAGAAATTAGAGAGCGACTTCGAGTTGCGCAAAATCGGCATCGTCATTGGACAGACCAGCACCGTAGGCCGCTAGAATTTTCTGTTGGGGACTACGTGTTCTTGCGGATCTCACCTACTCGTGGGGTCATTAGGTTTGGCGTTTGCGGGAAGTTGAGTCCGCGATACGTAGGCCCATTTGTTACCTTGATAGGGTAGGCGATGTTGCTTATCGTTTATCCCTTCTACCTTCGTTACGAGAGGTGCATGATGTGCTTCATGTATCTCAGTTACGTAGGTATGTATCGGACTCAAGCCATATCCTCGATCATTCTGAGCTGGTTGTTGGTACCAACCTGTCTTACGAGGAACAGTCGGTATCCATTTTGGACCGAAAGAAAAAGATACTCAAGAACCGAACAATTAGCCTTGTCCGTGTTGCTTGGGGTCATCACTCCTTAGGAGAGCCAACGTAGAAACGTGAGGATGACATCCGATCATGGTACCCGTACCTATTTGACTCACAAGGTATATTTCTTTCCATGTACCTTAATTATCTTGATTCCTCATACTTATCACCCTATAAGTAGAATTACTTGATGTCGTCGATTGATAAACATAGATATATTACTTGCTATTGATATTGTAAGATGACAGCTTGCTCGCTAGAATTGCTTGTACCTGGATTAGTTTAACTCTGATGTTTCTATCCTGCTTGGACTTGAAATTTCGAGGACCAAATTTTTCTAAGGAGGGTAGAGATGTCACTCCCCGTTTCCAGAATATGTATTTTTGTATGTGTACTACTTGAATGTATTTATTTAATATTTATCATACAATTATTTTGTAGTTAATTCATTTAATTTCATGCTAATTATTTTTCTGTATTTTATTTTCTGCTTTTGCTTTGCTCTTGGGTTCGGCTTGAATTGGCTTATTTCTGGATTTTGGTGGTTCATCATGAACCCGACCAACCCCACCAACCTACCACCATCTCTATTTAAGTCCCAACCATTTTTCTCTCTTCATTACTTCTCATTCTCATTTACTCCTTCTTCTTCCACATAACTCTCTCCACCTACTAAACCCATAGGCAAGTACATCTTGCTTCCACATGAGAATCCATTTTTATGGTTCATTTATCTTCCTCTCATGATACTAAGATAGTTTAGAACTTGACATTTTTTATTCTAAAGGTTTTATTTTTGTAGATCTAAAAATGTGTCATTTTCGAATTTTAGGGGTTTTGATCCATCAAACTTCCTTATTTTCAAGTTTTGATCGTCCCAGGTTGTTGAGATTTGTGTTAAACTCATTTTGATCCGTGGAACTCCCATTTGGGCTTAGATTGAAGGTTTCAGGAATTTATAGTTCTTGAAATTCTCTACGCCCACGTTTTTACGTGTCCGCATAATATCGAGCTCTACGCCCACGATCATTCGTGTCAGCGTGAATCGTGTTTATGCAAGTCTACTCTGGCTTGGCGTATTCTTTTATGCGTAATGACATTCTTTTATGCGTACAATGTTTTACGCGTAACGTTACTTTTTATGCGTACAATGTTTCATGCGCGTACATTGTTTCAGGCGTAAACTTTGACTCCTTACGCATACAAGATTCATACATAAACTTAACTCTTTAAGCGTACAACGTTTCACGCGTAACGTTACTCTTACGCGTATGATTTTTTTCGTATAACTCTATTTTTACGTGTACTATTCTGGCTTGGCGTAAGAAGAGTTTTTTACGCACAACTTTATTCCTTTATTGAGCGTACTCCTTTACGCGTAAGCTTTATTCCTTGACGCGTAAATCTCCCTCACGTGTAAATTTCCTTACGCGTATTTCATTGGGCGCACTTTTCTGGCTTAGCGTAATTCATTGAGCGTACTCCTTTGGCGTACATGGTCTCCCTTATTTTATCCTTATGCCTTTTCGAGATGAACTCGATATGATCATGATATGTTGATATTTTTAGTACATATTATTGTGTGGAATGTGCCATGTGTCTCGATTGGTTTGTGGATACCCAGAATGACTGGAACTTAATCCTGGGAGTTATAGACTCGACCATACTAAGTACTAGTTGACTTTCATGCCTTGTTACGAATTGACATTGATTGTTACCTTGACTAAATGATTGATCATGCGTTCTTAATTGGAACTAAGAGACTGGCTAGTCAACTTATTGAAATTAAATGAGACACGTTCATATTAACATGAACTATTGCAATCGACTAATCGATCCCGAACATTGGCATATGGACACGTGCAGCCTTCAACTGATTTTCTACGAAAGCAGCATGTGTACTTTACAGTCAAGGCATGATTATTCTGTGGCTAGGTTTGATTGTTGTATTACGCTATATAAGACCTACAACCTAACCGCACGGGCATCGTTGTAGAGTTATTCATATCGTACCTTGTACGAAAGTACTCATTCTGAATGACCATGATCCACGGTATGGGATTTCAATTAATATAGGGACAACTAAGTTAAATAAAATAACGATTGCATAGAGAGAATGGATTTCCAAGTTCTTACATGGCAGCCATCCTTGGGACAATTAGTGTTCCGATATGCCAGCTGGTTCCCACAGATACTAAAAATCTGTCACACGGGCAGGGCGCGGTATCTGCATATTTATTTTCTGTATATTGATGGCGGGCGTCCCGCTGGAACTCGTCTAATTCATGATTGGCACAATTGATTATTGGGTAGACTAGCCTTGCTTGTACATAGTAAGAACTGAGGAATCCCTTATTGTATATTTCCAGGGTAACTTGGAACTTACAGTTAGCAAGCCGTAGTAGTTGTATTGCCGTTTAAATTGATTTGTTGTGTACTGTACCTACTCTGATGACTACTGAGATGATCAGAATGTCAGGATATGACGGGTCAGCTTCTGTCCTTATTTGGTTGGAAAGTTGGTTTGAAGTGTCGTGATGTTATGAGAATTCCAGCAGCAAGCAGAGACTTATTATTATATTCTTAACTCTTGTCATTGGTTGTAATTCTCATGTCGTGCTTCCTTGTGGTACTTGCTATTAGAGGTCTAACCTCTCAGGTTTTGTATGGCCAGATTTAGAGCCAGTTCCAGAGGACTCAGCTTACTTCTACCTCCAAGATGGTCAATACTAGAGGGATGATTGTAGGAGGACACGAGTGGGATCCTTGCTTCCCTACTCGTTTTTACTACTTACTTTACTTATTGTCGTTTGGCACCGACATGTTAGTCGGATTGTCTTGTACTTACTTTTACATAATTATAACTAAGTCAGACTGCAGCTGATAACAATTGTGTATGCCTTGCTATATCATCTGGCTATGTTTTGTACAGCCAGAGCTCAAGAATATTTTGACTAAGCATTTGGGATGCCTTACCGCTTTATCTTGCATGTTCCCTATTATTGCTTCTTGTTTGAATGATTGAGACAATAGATGCTAAGTAACCCTAGTAAGACTTTCATGCAGTATGCACCCCCTCATCTTTTAGACAACATTGATCGTATTATACGGTATTCATCTACCCGTAATGCGTAGCTGGCTGAGTCACTCCCCCGCTCTCCGGTATTCTGGTTCTGGGGCGTGACATGTCCAAAGCATACTTCCGTTGACATAAGAAAATTCCTTCTGCACTCCGAGCCACCTCTATGCCAAGAAAGTACTTCAATACACCAAGGTCCGTCATGTGAAAGTAGGAACTAAGGTACTATTTGAAATCATCTAAAGCACCTGAATCATTACCAGACACAATCATATCATCCACATAGATCAAAACATGCAACTCTACATTTCCTTTAAAAAGAGAAAAAGGGAATAATCTGAATGAGATTGAATAAAGCCATAGGATATCAGAGAGGCAGCAAGCTTAGCAAACTAACAACGCGGTGCCTGTTTCAATCCATATAGAGACTTACACAGGCGACACACTTGTTGGGTTCATTATGCAAAAAACCTGGCGACAACTTTATATACACTTCCTCTGTTAGATCTCCATGAAGAAAAGCATTGTGCACATCCATCTGGTGCAAAGTCCAGCCTCTCACAGCTGCAATAGCCAAGAACGCCAGAACTGTAGGCATCTTAGCTACCGGGGCAAATGTCTCTGAATAATCGATCCCCTCATCCTGATGATTACCGAACACAACCAGCCTTGCCTTCAAGCGCTCAATACTGCCATCTGAGTTGTACTTTATTTTGTACACCCATCTGCTTTCCAATGCTTTCTTTCCAGGAGGTAAATCAACAAGACTCTATGTCCCATTATCTTCCAGAGCTTGTATTTCAGTTTGTATAGCCGCACGCCAGCCTGAATCTCGCGAGGACTGGCGATATGAAGTAGGCTCAACACCTACAGTGATAGCTGCAAGAAAATCTCTGTGTCCAGCAGTAAATATGTCATAACTCAGAAATTGTGTTAGAGGATACGAAGTACCTGAGAAAGTGACGGGAACAGATGAACTGAGGTGAAGGGAGGACTTTTACTTCGAACAACATTCGTCACAAAATCTTGTAATCGCACTGGCTATGATTTCTTCCTTATTTCTCTGCCCAATACAACCTCGTCGGGTACCTCTGGCAACATTGTATCCCCTGTATCAGCAGTAGTACCTGCATTAGCCCCAGCGGCCTGTCCTGTCAATACTTCTGCATCTGCCTGTGCATCCTCACTACCCGGGGCGAATTCCGCCATCAACCACCTCGGCCTCGGCAACCGCAGCCGGCACCATCCCAAAGCCTCTATATCGTCTCCAGGCACCGTAATACATGTATGTCATGTATCAGAAGACAGGTTGCTAGCAGAGCCACACCCAGGGAACTCTTTTTCATAAAGAGTAACATCACGGGACACAAAAATTCTCCAGTCTCTAAATCATACAGCTTCCATCCCTTTTTATCAAGAGAATACCCAACAAAGATACATTTTTTACTCCTGCTGGCAAATTTATCACGTCTGGATCTCAAATCATACGCATAGCACAGACAACCAAAATACGAAGATGATCATACGAGAGCCGAACCATATAAAACTTCATAAGAGGACTTAAAATGCAAGACACTAAAGGTGTTCTATTTATCAAATAACATGCACCCAGAACACATTCCCCCAAAAATCCACAGAAAGAGAACCCTGAAATCTCAATGCCCTGGCTACATTTAAAATATGTCGATGCTTTCTTTCCACCCTTACATTCTGTTGTGGTCCCTACACAGGATGTTTGGAACAATAAAACTTGAGATGAAAAATAATCTCGTAAATAATTAAATTCAATGCCATTATCACTCCGCACACGACGTATATTAGCCCCAAACTGACGATTCACCATAGCAATAAATTTAAAACATAGAATAAACATCACACTTATCCTTCAATAAAATAACCCAAACATCTCTAGAAAAATCATCCACTAAAGTCAAAAATATCGTGCCCCACTAGATGACGGAACATGATATGGTCCCCACAGATCACAGTGTATAAGTTCAAAGCATCTCAAAGCACGACTACTACTATCAGGAAAAGCATCACGAGTCTGTTTAGCTTAATGACAAATATCACAAGCCTTATGAGAAAACACACTACTACTGTCATGCCCCGCTCCCGCAGGAGCGATCGTCCTCGCTAAGGCGTGATGCCGCACGGGCCTAGGATTGCACCTGCAAGGCTAATCCCAAAAATGACCATTTGAGCTAGGCCACAGAATCGCACAGAGTGTTCCTATTTGCAGCAGAAAGTAAATAACGCAAATTGAAGCGAATTCAAACTCTTCATTGACATTCAAGAAGTTTACGAGCGGCGCTAGGTCGAGATTACAAATCGCTCAAGCTCTCTCTCTCTCTGAAACAAAAAGGCATGCCAAGTGGCTTACAAGATGGAATGATTTATGGCGATGTTCTGATACATTATGTCCTGTATAGGGTGCTTCAGCTTCTTGCAACGCTCCAAGGCCCCAGAGTTAGCTCCGAGCCTTAGCACGTTCGAGGGAAGCTCTACACCCGATGACAACTCCTGCGTCCTGCAAGCAAACTGTGGGGTTATCAGTATATTGTTATGCACTGGTGGGGAGGCTAGCTCGCCCACAATGCTATCATTACCAAACACATTCTATTTACTTTTGTGCTCCGTCTATCATTCATTGGCTTTCTAATCTTGCCTTATGATCAGTTTCATGGCATATTTCATAACCTATCCTGCGTTGCTAAATTCAAGTATTTGTATGGAAATACATGCACGACTTACCCATACTTACCGTCCGGCCTTCCCTGTCCAAAGTAAACCAAGTTAGTCAATAATTCATATAAACTTTCAATGTCGAGTGCGTGTCCTGCCTCAGATTCTAGCACGTCGTAGGCACGTTTTCTAACTCATTTGCATGAAATACTCTTTATCATTTGGTGTATTATATTTCAAACATGTTCATAAGGTGCTTTATTTAGTTAACTTAGACTACTTTGTTTCAATGTAAGGACTTGTACGTGGATTGCCACCAGCATAGCCCACTTAATCTATATGTACCGGTCGCTGGCATCACAAGCCATTTTGGACATATTCTCTTTGGTATTCTCACCTATCATAGCGTGTGGGTGCACCTTGATAGTCTTTTGAACTACCGCTTTTGCATTATTACCTATCGAAGCGTGATGGCTGGTAGACCTTGATAGTCTCTTGAAATGCCTGGCCTTATGTCTCTTTGAGTGGCCGAGCCCCCACTCAAAGCCCCGTAAGCCAGTTTGATTCTGCCAAGGTCGGCCAAGATTTTCCTTCCCCTCACTCGTGCCGCGGAATCCCTTATTCTTCCTATCTCCCATATACGATGGGATTGTCCACGACCATTTCGTATTGACTTGTCATTTTAACTTAACGGCTGTCTCTGAGCCATAGCCTAACCCTTAGCCAAATGCATTATCGACCAGGTTGGCGTCCGTGCAGCGTGGGTAGCGAGCCCCGTTGCACGTGCCCGTCATACCTATCGCTAACTATTCTTTCCTTTCTTATCTTTCATTCATTCTTTCTTTTCTTTGTTTATTTCACTTGTTCGTTCGTTCATTGATTCATTCACGTATTCATTCATTCATTCATTCACTTATTCGTTCATTCTTTCATTCATATATTATGCAACTCCCCGTGCAGGAGTCGCCTTGGCGACCCATCGGTCCCGAAGTCTTTCAATGTTGCTATACTCTACTCGGAAACTATGTCGATAGTCTTCTGTTTTATTGTTGTAAACCATTCATTGTTTCATTGTTGAACGCATAAGAACTTGAACGTAAGCTTGTGCCTTAGCACGAGCGTAGAGCGCAGTGCGAGAGTTCTCACATTTTCATGTTCTTTTCTATATTCTATACAAGCATACAAGATAGAATTATTCCCTTAGCTAGGTGTTGAGTCATTTATTAGCATGCGCGGTGTTATCGCCTAGCGATTCTAGCAATAGTGTCCGTATTATTATGTGTCTAGGCTAAGCAAGGATGGGTTCATCGGAGCCACCCACCTTAGCGATGTTCGCATCGGCTGAGCGATACTCCGAGCGCACCTTTGAAAGTCTAAGTCTGGATTCATCTTTGACGGGCCAATGTAAGCCTTGCATCGATTCTTCATCTGGTCGATGCCAACTCTTCGGGTCGACGGCTCGTTTGAGTCGTTGCACTTGCCATTTGAATCGGCTTTCCGCTAGGGCGGAGCGGGTCATTACAAAATACCACTCAAAACAAGTCTCGTCCTCGAGACTTCCTGAGTGCAGGTTATCCTATCGTTCCTTAACTCATGTCGTGAACGTATCTTAGATAATTTCTATCGAATGGCTTTACCGTCGATGGCATCGAACTATACTCGATACCTTTCTAAGTTCCGTGTCGCATACGTTTGGTCAATTTTATTAAATAACTTTTCCCTCATTTTAGAGTTGATGGTACTTGTTCAATTGTCGTATTTCTTCTACTTGATTGCTATTTCGACGTATCATGGGACTGAAATAGTCGTACGAGGTGCGTTGTAATTTATCAAACTCGAGAGTCGTAAGCTGAGGCAAACTCACACATTCATTTATGCGCATCTCAACAACCACTTGCAGCTACATTCAAGTTCATCATATCGCTGAGTTTGGATCGTGCACATATTCAAGGCGTCCCTCGAATACGTACATTTCAACCAAGCTTAGCGATTAGCAAAGTCGGACAAGCTACTCGTGATAGTTTCGATTTGCCGATCGTTTTGCTAATTTCGATTTAAAGCCGAAGTCGTGTCCATCTCACTATCGTTTATCTCGGTCATCGAGATGACCTATTCGCTTCTCAAGCGTTCTTGTCCACGAAATTAGTATGATATTCTTCTTAGCGGAGTCGACCAAGTCTAAGTAATTCTCGTCCGATTCAAGACCAAATATTGTACTATCATCGAGTATATCTTCCTATCAATGATTCAATTCGTTATCCCAACTCTACTTGCGTATCATCCATTCCTATCATTCCCTTCCTTTGGGGCCAATCTCGTCGTCGTTCACGCACATTCTACCTACACGTTTCTTTGATTCCGAGCCACGCTTACTAGTATTATTCTTTTCTTTTAACACGATCTCAATCCCCGGTACTTTCCATTCCTCAAGTCTCGTTTGGAATTCAATGTGTCACTTGGTTGGATCGTGCACGCATTCTAGGCGTCCCCAAAATACATGCTTTCACCAAACCGCGTGATAGAGAATTCATCATTCTCACTCGAGTCGCATCGTGCACATACTCCGACGTCCCTGAAATATATACATGTCAGCCGAATCTCGTGAGCATGATTTCCTATTCTTGAACCATTTCATCCATCCACATCAATCCCTAAGATCAATCTTTCGATTGCTAACTCTTGAAACAGGGGAGTCTCGCCTAACCGCTAGGCCATTTCTCAAGGCTAAGTCAATGTCAGGATTGGAATCATAGTTCCCCAACAACAATGCCAACACTGACCCCAATCCTAGGGTCAAACCAAAGTCGGTGGTACGAGATTTTCTACCCAAGCTGCGTCACTCAGATTTCTAAATATCGAGCACGATCACCTATTCGTATCAATGCATTTGTTGTGCGTATTCGAATCCATTCAAATCACCAATTCTAACCAATTCACGTATTCGATCACGAGGTCGTCTAGCTTTGACAATATGTTGTGCTCCAATCTCACGCGAGTCCGATTATCTACGGTGGTTCATATATCACCATGCAATGCTCCGCAGAATAATCATTCTCATCGGGGTGTAACTCTTGCTTACGTCTAGACTAATTCATTCTCGATACGCGGATTAGACTTATACAATCCTCAAATTCAACCTCCACGCACGCTAAGTCATTCTCGAGTCCACATTCGCGTCAAACCATAAGTCAATGTATCAAATTTGCCATGCCATGCAAGTTCGATCACCCCCGTTGTATGAATCACCATACCAGCGCTCACGCGGAGTGATCGCCCTAATCGGCGTGACGTATGTGCGAGGCTGGAGTTGCGCTTGCATAAGACAAGAACGTCAACGTTGTGGTTGTCAACGAAGCACATCCAAACATTTTCATTTTTTATCCAAGCCAAGATCTCGGTTCGATAGTCTGACCGTCATTCGTTCAACTAGAAAATCTTCGAGCCACGTCTATATTGTCCTTGACACGTTTCAATATCCCGAGTATAGCATCCATCGGAACAATGACATTTGCACGATCGTCATTCGCCGAGTCAGAGTACCCCCGAGTTATCGCATATCGATCTTTGATACGCCTCAATACCATCGACGATATGCGTAACCTGACGATCTTTCTTTGCAACCAATTTCGAGTCGTGCGACTGATGCTATTGTCCGAACTGGAGATACCATAATTCTATTCGATTCAATCCAAGATCAAGTTCGATCGCTATTCCTCAAGCTAGTTTCAATATCGTTCTCCAAAACTCAAGTCACATTTTATTTGACCCAATCCGAAATCATAAGTGCTATCCTCTAGCTTTTTCGATCAAGACATACATCTTTATTCATCGTTCCGAGTCGTTTTCTAACTTGTGTTGCCCATTAAAAGTTGTCCAAACGATATCTCGTTGGGGACATTCGAAGTCACGACCAAACAAGCGTGACGCGTTTTAAGGCTTTACGTGATCGCATCACCTCGTCGACATACTCGCCGTTACTCGTAATCCTCAATTTTGCTCAAATAATTTCAAGAAAATCCATATACCACTCGGATTCGAGCCATCCTATTTAATCCACATCACATTCGCATCATTTGCTAAGACATATTTCAGATTCGTTCGACGAATCTCTAGCGTAATCGCTCACGTCGTATCGACGCACTAAGTCATTCACACTATTCCTCAAAATCCAAATCGATCTTCCGTCTACGCCTAATCGTTAGTTTGATAGCGTTCCTATCGATATACACTCTAAGTGTAGCTTCGTTTCGACAGAGCGGTACTTGATGTCGCTCGTAACTCGATTGCACCAAAAAGTCGAGGTGTGCGACACGTGGCACAACTTAGCCAAAAGGCCGTGTGCATAGCTATCCCGTGCAACTATATTCGAGTTCGCACGCTCACTTATTCTCGCTCGAGCGATAATCGATCTCGCTCGTAACTTGTTTGCACCAGAAGGTCTAGGTGCGCGATACTCCGCACAACTTAGCCAAAAGGCTGCGTGCATAACCATCCCGTTCGAACTATGCTTTGGTCTCGTGTACTCGTTTGCCATTGTCAGCATAAGGTTATTCAAGCACGCCTTGCGTTTGCTAACTTCTAGCATTGTAGTTTTCTTTCGACTTAAGTCCGTCATGGTTTGGCACAAAGGCCTTCGCCTATCGATCCCGTTCAACCAAGTACTTATACGAGCTTTTGAAAATATTAGACTTATTGTATGGAACATCCCAAGGAACAACGAGAGAGCGTATACTTCTTTTGTCTCAAAATGAGCTTTCACAACTGAGAGAATCGAAATGAAGTGCAAGGACGTAAAGCCGTGCTTTGATACTAATCTGTCACGCCCCGCTCCCGCAAGAGCGATCGTACTCGCTAAGGCGTGATGCCTCATGGGCCTAGGATTGCGCCCGTGCAAGGCTAATCCCAGAAACGGCCGATTTGAGCTAGGCCACAGAGTCGCACAGAGTGTCCCCATTTGCAGCGGAAAGTAAATGAACGCAAATTGAAGCGAATTCAAACTCTTTATTGACATTCAAGAAGTTTACAAGCGGCGCTAGGCCGAGATTACAAATCGCTCAAGCTCTCTCTCTGAAACATAAAAGACGTGCCAAGTGGCTTATGTAACACCCATTTTCCAGATGAGGGTAATTTTGAAATTTAATTATAATTATTATTTATTGATAATTATTACACATTATGATTTTTGGTGATTTTTATTAATTTTTAAACTATTTAAAAACTGCATTAAGTCATGACTTTGATTTTGATGTGCTGCCAGTGAAACCCTAGAGACTGCATGACCTAGAGCCTAACCATGTCATTAGGATAATTTAATTATCATTTTTAGCCTAGGGGTAATTTGGTCATTTTGACTTATTTGAATTATTTGATGATTTATTGAATTGGTGAATTCAAGTTGACCTTGACTTGTTGAGACCTAGTGGACTAGCCTAGAAGCTAACCCTAGCTATGGTAACCCTAGTCTAGCTCAGTTAACTCTTTTAGCCTTTAGAGATTAGTTTTATAATGAGAGGATTAGTTAAGTGAAATTAGTTCATGGGTTGTGGTTTAATGAAATGACTTGTGATTAAGGACTTAATGACTTGTGACTTGGCCCATGGCCCATGATTTGACACCCTAACCCTAACCAAACCTAAATGACCAGCCACATAGGGATCTCCACCCTATATATACTTATTCATTAGGGCTCCTCTTTTATTTCATTTCAACACATAGGAAAAGAAAGGTATTTTTTCCCCTTCCAAAAATTCCCATAAATTCATTTTAATTTTTTTTAGTTTTCTTGCATTAGAACCTAATACTCTCCTATTTTTTGATGGGGGTTCAATCCCAGCTTTAGGACAATTTGGAAGCATTTGGCTAGCAAGGAAGAATCCCCTATTTGGAGCTTTTTCATGCTTTTTACACCTATAGGTAAAACTCCACAAATCGATCTAAAATTTTGTTTTCTTTGCATTTAGGGCTAGATCTACGAGTCTCCTAGCTGTACCTCGAATTTGGGTGGATTTCGTGTCCGTTTGGTGTCCGTATCGGACACGTATCGGTCTATGTATTCATGTGTTTGTTGAAATGCCTCAAAGGGAAATAAATTGCTGTTTTTGAAAAGTGATTGAATGGGAATGTTGTTTTATACATGTTTATTGCATTCGTGTCCTACTGAGCACATTTTTGGACACGTTCGTGTCCAAATTTAGACACACGCACGCACGAGGCCCCGGTACGCTGCCCTGCTGCTCAGGGCCGACACAGGACACGTCACGGCGACTCAGGTCACGAAATTTGGTAGACACGTTCTCCTAGTGACTGAAACGACACCTATAAAGTTTTATGGGTTCTCGTTTAGTGTGCACAAAGAAAATCGACTCACACTGATTCTGTACAGACCCGCACACGTGCAGGAAACCTCACTGATACGCACTCACACACGCGTACTGACACGACTTGGACACAAGACAGACACTTCATCACGAAGCCCTACTATGGCGAACCCATATGCATGAGATCGACCCACCTCGAGCACTGTGTCGAGCCCACGAAGGCTCGACATGGCTGTACGATGATTATTTTTCAAGTTTTCTAAAGAATTTCAAAATTAGTTTTGGACACTACGTGTCCCAATTCTTGGACACGAGGGACTCTCCCTGGACACGAGGGACATGTCCCAATGTCTGTACACCCCCTAACACGAATGTTAATTTGATTTTGTTGACAATTTGGGTGGATTTCAGGATTTCTGATACATAGTTTATATTAGTTGATTCCTAAGTTTAATTTACACTTTTTACTGTTTTGTAATGTTTTAATTACCATGTTAGTTTACCCACACATGTATTAGATTACTGGGAGGTTAATTTACGATTTGTGTTTGAAGGTTGAATTCGAGTGGGTTTTTAAAACTGTCAATGCTATCACTGAATCCTGAGTTTAGACACACAGTTCATTACACACTGTTTTGATCTCACACAACATGTGGCAGTACACCCACACCACCCCCTGCTTCTCATTCATGCAGATTGACACTGAAATTGGGATTTTAGTTTTGTTTGGGCATTCCTCCTGTCATTACCGATTTTTACTGAAACTTGATACTTCAATGTTGGGTTTCAGTTTTGGGTTTCGAATGAATATGGTTGAGGGTGATGTTCCTATGTTAGTGTGTTACATCCACTTCATTGGTTCAATCAACATTGCCACTACTTATTTTAAACCCATTTTAATGTATCAGAGGGTTGTCCATTGGCTTTAACTCAGTTTCTTTGGTTAGTTTCAGACCTATATCTATATTTGGTGTTTAGAGGTCGTAAGAATGCTTGGGTGGCTGAGTGCCTGGGTGAGAATGATCTGCATTGGCAGCAGCAGGCTTGGGCAGCAGCATTGCAGTAGCAGCAGCAGGCAAGGGTATTGCCTTGCAAGCAGGCTCGGGCAGCTGCAGTGGCCATGCTTGGCATGGCACTTGCAATGCAGGGTAGTGGCTTTGGGGCTGCCAGGCCAATATGTGGCCTGGCCTTGCATAGCCCAGGGGGGCTTGGTGCCACACTTGGTAATAGTGTGTGGGATTGAGCCAGAGGGAATGTTAGTAGCAGGATAGCCTAAGATCAGTTATGGTGTTATGGTATTAGAGGGGTTGGGGTGTCAGAATGTGTATCCCAGTTTGGAGTGGTTAGTTTGACTTGAACCCAGCCCCATTCATAGTGTATTGTATCAGAGTTTTGATAAGGAGGGAGTATATCAGTGAGGAGAGATGTTGGAGTGTCTTGGATTAGCTTGGTTCAGCATGTGTTAGCAGTAAAAAGGGTTGTGAGGAATAGGTTAAGGACATGGGAATTAGTTCAGTTAGTGTTAGTTTAGTGCCAAAAAACACATTGCATAATGATTAGTGTTCTACATCCGATAGATGAGTGAGTATGGCTTTGGCCAACAGGTCATGGGCCAGATGCACTAAGGTGCAAGTCAATTAGGGGGTTATCCTTCCTGTAGGTGCAGACCACTTATGTGTGAGTAGCAGTAGGAGAATAGAGATTATCAAGAGTATATAGGATGAGGTATTAGGTTCAGTTAAATGGGGTTGAGGGTTGATCTAAAAACCTGAAATTATGATGTAGCATATATGCATAGACTCACACACACACTAGTATTACACTATATACCCATTCTACTTGCTACCCCCTTTACAAGTTTATTATGACACTCTATGTTATACCAACACACAACCTCACCTCCTCTATCCCTCTGTAATCTATATATGTCGATATATATGCATGAATAATGTAATTGTGGAACATGTATGTCATGAAGTATAATTATGCAATGTGTGGATAATATATGCAATATGCATGTAGGAATACAAGTTGGTAATGTAGAATATTGACATGTATATATATGTATCTATTTGATTTTAACCCATGTCTATATAATATATGATATATATTGTGTGTTGATTTGTAACTTTGTGATGTTGTTGGGTGTTAGTCTAGACTTGGTTAGGCCTAGTGAGACTTGACTAGACTAGGATTGATCTAGTTGACTAAAGTGTTGACCCAGAGTTGACCAAGTTTGACTTGGACCTAGTTTGACCTAGACAGTTGACCAGGTTGACTTAGAGTTGACGTTGACCTAGATTGGCCTAGAAATCATGTAGATTGCATCATAAACATCATTTGCCTTATTTTAAACATATTATAACCCATATTGCTCTGTTTAGGACATTGTGACTCCGGTGCAGACATCTGATATTACACTACTCTTTTCAGAGTAGCAGGCGAGTACATTCTCTGATCATTTCATAACTTGTTAGAATTATATTCCTGCTTTAGATTACTTTACTTGATGCTGTTACGACATTATCACGGATTAGTACTATATGGATCTCTTCATGCGATGTTATCCCCCTCGGGAGCATCGGGTACATTGTGTCATGTGCTTTTCACTTTCATCATGTACTCATGTGCTTTCACCATACATGTACACTCTTGTGAATCATGTACTCTTATGTTCAGGGAGCCTTCATGTATACTATCATGTGAACCCTTTCATGGGCCTTCATGTGATATCATGTATAATAACATAACCTGCTTAGATCCTTGTGTATTGATTGAGGAAAAGGGGGAGTACAAATAGTCATGTGAACAAATTCCATAGTAGTGTAGATCATGTGAAACTCCTTAGCGTAGATCATGTACTAATCTGTCCTGTTCACATGTGCTATCATGTACTCTACATCACTAGCCACTGTTAGTTATCTATATACAGTAGCTATTTACATACAGTTCTCTTCTTTTACATCATGTACTTCCTTTCAGTTTCCTGTATCTTACTCTACTGCATGGTTATATTTTCTAACCTGCTATGATCTGTTGAGATGTATTGTGCTCGCTCCTGTCCTGACTGAACCTGTTGAAAATTTTACAGAGGATGATGAGGAACCCGACACCCCTTACTTCGGAGCTTGCCTAGATGACACTCGCGACCTGGACCCCTGGAGAGGTTCAGGCAGCTGCTGAGGATGATACCCATTGCATAGTTTAGTTAGTCTAGATTGTTTCCTTTTTCATGTTTAGTTGTCCTTATTTTCAGAGTTATATTTAGAGATGTTGAGACTGGTAGTTATTAACTTATGTTATTTCATTCTGCTGTACCTCAGTTGAGGATTCTCTTATCTATTTTATTGTGCCATATTCTATCTCTAGTTGTGATTGAGTTGTACCTTCTGTGATTAGCCTCCAGTTAGAGATTATTCTATATTGTTTAGTTATAGTTCATGACCTAGAACAGCGTTCTAACCGCCGATACTGCGGCGTAGGCTGGACGCTGTTACGTACTCGTACCCTCACGGTGGATGCGGATCGTGACACGTTTTTAGTGGTGGCCCATGCAGGTCGAGTTTATGTAGTGGTATTCGAACTAGAGTATCACTACAGCCTGCAGTAGGATTAGGATACTTTGTAGGTACTCAATCACATTAGGAAAAACTCTTAATCAGATTCCTTTATCCAAATTTGCTGCTATTATATTTTCCTTGAATATAAACTGTCCTTCCTTGATCTTTCGCTTCATTCTCAGTAATTGCTTCTTAGTTTGATCTGTCTTCATGATGGTTATGAAGACACGATCTCATCGCTCCGGTTCGGGGGATACTATTGAGAGGCTGGCCACCTCCGTCCTGTTCATCAGGCCTCGAGACCGCAGCTCCTATTGTTCCGCTCATTTTGGCGTTTCTGCTACATTGGAGGTGCACCTCTGTCTGTACAGAGACTTTCTTCCGTCATTCCCGATTTTTGCAGTAGCAGCGGTTCATGCAGCATCAGAAGCAGACCAGGGGAAACCTCTTGTAAACTTCTTGAATGTCCCGATTTGTGTTTTATGTTTCAGAGAGAGAGAGCTTGAGCGATTGGTAATCTCGGCCTAGCGCCGCTTGTAAACTTCTTGAATGTCAATAAAGAGTTTGAATTCGCTTCAATTTGCGTTCATTTACTTTCCGCTGCAAATGGGGACACTCTGTGCGACTTTGTAGCCTAGCTCAAATCGGCCGTTTCTGGGATTAGCCTTGTACGGGGCAATCCTAGGCCCGTACGGCATCACGCCTTAGCGAGGACGATCGCTCCTGCGGGAGTGGTGTGTGACAACTACCAGAGAGAAAAGGTAAAGTCTGTATTACTTTATCTGAAGGATGTCCAGTCTACTATGCCAAACCTCCGAATCACTCTCTCTGCAAGCCAGGATCATCGAACCAAAAAGCTGGAACCTC